>CM061239.1:74169862-74769862 GCA_030848705.1 Heracleum sosnowskyi
TGTTGGTTGACCCCTCCAAGATAGAGGCAGTTTCAAATTGGGAACGACCAACCACACCAACAGAGGTGAGAAGTTTCATAGGGTTAGCAGGGTATTATAGAAGATTCGTTAAGGATTTTGCGAAGATCGCAGCCCCGTTAACCCGACTTACCCGAAAAACTGAGAAGTTTGAATGGACGGAAAAGTGCGAGAGTAGTTTCCAAGAGTTAAAGAAGAGGTTGGTGACTGCCCCTGTGTTGGCATTACCAGACGGAAAAGGAGATTTTGTGATTTACAGTGATGCTTCGCATAAGGGATTAGGGTGCGTGCTGATGCAGCACGGTAAGGTAATCGCATATGCGTCAAGGCAATTGAAGGAATATGAGATTCGATATCCTATTCATGATCTAGAACTAGCGGCAGTAGTTTTCGCTTTAAAGATTTGGAGGCACTACTTGTATGGAGAGAAGTGCGAGATTTACACTGACCATAAGAGCCTCAAGTACATTTTTACCCAGAAGGAGCTCAACATGCGCCAGAGAAGATGGTTAGAGCTGATCAAGGATTATGACTGTGAAATTCTGTATCACCCAGGGAAAGCCAATGTGGTGGCTGACGCCCTTAGTAGGAAAGAGAGACTCAAGATGATAATGACATCAGAAGAACTGATCAGAGAATTTGAAAATATGGAAATAGAAGTGAAGGTGACCGGAGACGGTACCGAAAAGCTGTTTGAGATTTCCTTGCAACCAGAGTTGTTAGAAAAGATAAGAAGGTGTCAGGAAAGGATGATAAGTGAAGACAGGCAGTCAATGACCGGAGAAGAGATCCATACTGTCGAGGATGATAAAGGAATAAGGAGGTATACTTACCGAATTTGGGTTCCGAATGTTCGAGAGCTGAAAGACGAAATTTTACACGAGAGTCACAGTTCTAGGTATTCAATCCACCCAGGAAGCACCAAGATGTATGGAGATTTGAAAGAATACTACTGGTGGCCTAACATGAAAAAGGACGTAGCAGAGTGGGTAAGCAGATGCTTGACCTGCCAACGAGTGAAAGCGGAACACCAAAGGCCCAGTGGACTTTTACGACCCTTAGAGATTCCCGAATGGAAATGGGAACATCTAGCCATGGATTTCGTAGTGGGTTTACCAAGGACCAAGGCCAATCACGATGCCATATGGGTAATCATAGACCGATTAACGAAGTCAGCCCACTTTCTTCCGATCAACGAAAGGTACACTGTCGACAGATTAGTGGATATCTACTTGAAAGAGATAGTGGCGCGGCACGGAGTCCCAGTCGCCATAGTATCTGACCGAGATCCCAGATTTAACTCCAGATTCTGGAGGAGCTTCCAGGAATGTGTAGGAACCCGGCTGAACATGAGTACTGCCTATCACCCCCAAACAGACGGACAAAGTGAAAGGACCATCCAAACACTAGAGGATATGTTAAGGGTCTGTGCTATAGACTTTAAAGGAAATTGGGATGATCACCTACCACTGATTGAGTTTTCCTACAACAATAGTTTTCATTCGAGTATAGGAATGCCGCCTTATGAGGCCCTTTATGGAAGAAGATGTCGATCTCCCTTGTATTGGGACGAAGTTGGAGAGCGGAAGATGCTTGGGCCCGAAGTGGTCCAACGGACTAAGGACATAGTAGAACTAATCAAAGGACGGCTAGTAGCAGCCCAAGATAGACAAAAGAAGTATGCTGATTGGGCCCGGAAGGACAAGGAATATGAAGTGGGAGACCTAGTTTTCTTAAAGGTATCTCCTTGGAAAGGTTTGATGAGGTTTGGAAAGAAAGGAAAGTTGAGTCCTAGATACATTGGACCATTTGAGATCTTAAGACGTATTGGAAACTTAGCATATGAGCTAGCATTGCCCCCAAACCTGCAACAAGTGCACAATGTGTTTCATGTTTCAATGCTGAGGAAGTACAACCCGGATGCTAAGCACATAGTGGAATACGAACAAGTAGGCATGCAGCCAGACCTAACCTATGTGGAGCAGCCAGTGGAAATCATAGATCAAAAGGAACAAGTGCTCCAAAACAAGGTCATCAAGCTAGTCAGAGTTTTGTGGCAGAACCATAATGTGGAAGAATCGACTTGGGAGCTAGAGAGCGAGATGCTAGAAAGACATCCCCATTTATTTTCAGAGTGATTCCGGGACGGAATCCTTTTAAGGAGGAGAGACTGTAAAACCCCAGATTTTTGGGTAGAATTAAAACTTTTATTGTATGATGATGTATATATATATATATGTGGATGGTGGTAATGGTTTTTGGAGAATTAAGTATGAAATGAATATGGATGTCAGTTTTCAAACATTTTGAGAATAATAAGAATGGACTGATCATGTAAATAAGAACAATCAATCTGGAAGGTAAGAATACAATACTCCAGGGAAGAAAAGTATTTTTATGTCATCCAAATCAATATCTGGAATACATCCGACAACTCCGTAAACAAGATAGCGTATGCCCGAGAAAGCACTAGAACGTTTTCTAAGTGCAAAGAGTAAAGAGAAGTAAACCAGGAATATTGGAACGAATATTGATCCAAAGGAGTATAGAAAAACCACTGATGAATAGTAACTTTTGATGAATAGTAAATTTTGTCGTTTAAAAGTTTTTCAGACCACCTTATATACGGGTCGATATAATGAACTTTCAAAGCCGTATTAGTGATCTACGATGTAAATAAAGGAATGCAAAAGCTGTCAGAATCGGAAAAATAGTCTTTCCATTTTCTCCGAAATTTCACCATTAACGGACGGATTAATTATTATTTGAGAATACTTGAGAATTTAAATTATCAATTCCATGGATATGGATTAAATAAAAGAATTAGAGATATTAAGAACGATTACGATAAACTACTTCGATAGAACACTTAAGAAACCCTGCGAACTTTTTACGCGATTAAACGGAGACGGAACAACGGGACACTTACGAGATTAAATACAGACATGGAAGTAACATGTAACAAGATTAAGTCGAGGAATGCAACATTTGGATCATCCATGTGAAAGGAAACAAACCAATAAAGCAAACCAGTAAAGCTACTTTATCAGGGCTCCTGCATGTGCGACACGTGCCCCTGTGACAAGCCAAAATTGTGATGACTCACCACTTTTATATACAAAATATCTCCCACTTGTTCAAGATCAACCAAGCAAGAACACTCCCACCCCCAAAAAGAAAACATTCGGCTATTTTAAAGAAAACAAGTATACTTTTCCAAGAATCCATCATCCAAGCATCCATAATTCATGTTCTTGGATTCAAAAGCTTCCATATTTCACAACTAAGGTATTCTCTAAATCCTAGAGCCATCTATTAAGGTTATCATGTTCAAATCCTTGATTAAAGATGAGGATGAATAGTGAAATGAATAGTGATTTCAAGAACTAACTTTTGATTCTTGGTTTCTTTTGATGATTCAAGCTAGCTTAAGGTTAGATAAGGACTATACAAGGCTTATTACGATCATATACACTCCAAGGAAGGTATAATCTCTTGAAACTCTTAGTTATAATATGATTTATATGGTTAGTTTTGAGTATACTTTAGTTGGTATAATCATAAGGATGATTGAGTGGTTTTAACGGAGGTTTGATGAAAGTTTGATGTTGTTTTGATGATAAGCAAGTAGATGTTGGTTTTGACTGATTTGTGATGATTATGAATTAGTAATGATGTTGAGGATTTGACTTGGTGATTTGGTTTGGATTGGTCTTGTAAGTTTATGATTAAACTTTGGAATCGTTAAAACATAGCCGTTATAATGCCCGATTTTCCCTAGCTCTGTTGTGTCTGTGATGTTCGGACATAAGGACTTCTGTCCAGAGTCACCACTGCCTAGTATTGTGTAGGTATTGTTTCAAGGTTCGTTTTGATATAAAGATCATGTGATTCCGAATTACGGTTTAGGAGAAACGAGTGTTTTAGTTAAGGATGTTTCGAGAAACCGAGCTATACCACTTAGCCAACTTTGAGGCAATGATTAAACCCCTTAAGTGAGCAATCAGAATGTGAAACTTTGTGTTAACATGCTAGGTATGTTTAGGAGGACCCTCGAAAAGATTTCGTGTTAAAAGGATTTAATCTCTATTTTATAAAAATGTTCGAGTCGAGCGTGCGCAAGAGGATTCTTAAGGAGTTAACTAGAAATCATGTCTTGGTTTAAGTGAAGTACATACTTAGTTTCGTGCAAGTATTCAAGTGATTAACCTTGGATCTTTTGACTATGTATAGATCGCCGGATTGACTCGAGGCACACTACCCCTACCTCACCACCAGGCAAGTTTTCTAAACATATACTACTGTTGTTGTGATAATAATTGTTTTCAATTATGATATGCGATTGCGATATATATAAATTGCATACTTGTTTTCGAATTGCTATATATAGCAATACTTGAGGATATGATTGATGTGGGGCTTATAAGCTAGATATGGGATATCAGTTATAAGCCAGTCTTGTATATAATGCCCTAGGATAAGGGCGGGTGATTTTCTCTAAGATCAGAAATAATTATATTTCGGTATATGTTAAAGGTTATTTCCGATAAGATATCGGGTAACTGTTATTCGAGGATTAATTATTGACTTAAGAAATATCATTTATATTCATTCGAGGATTATTGACTTTAATAATATTATTACCGTATATTCATTTGAGATTTAGTATTTAATGAATATTATTTTCAAATATTCATTTGAGGATTATTTATTTATATAATGAATATTATTTTCAAATATTCATTTGAGGATTATTTATTTTCAAATATTCATTTGAGGATTATTTATTTATATAATGAACATTATTTTCAAATATTCATTTGAGGATTATTTATTTATATAATGAATATTATTTTCAAATATTCATTTGAGGATTATTTATTTTCAAATATTCATTTGAGGATTATTTATTTATATAATGAATATTATTTTCAAATATTCATTTGAGGATTATTTATTTATTTAATGAATATTATTTTTGAATATTCATTTGAGGATTATTTATTAATGAGTATTACTTTTGAATATTCATTTGAGGATTATTTATTAATGAATATTATTTCTAAATATTCATTCGAGGTTTGTTTATTTGATGAATATTATTTTCGAATATTCATTTGGAGGTTTACTTGTTTAATAAATGCTATTAATTGTTTTCCAATCAAAAAGAGGTTCCCAAAACACTGTTTTTCCATTTGAATCTGTCTTTTAAAGAAGATTCAAATGCTCGCTCAACTATCAAAAATATGGGAAACCTGATTTAAGTGACTACTACTCTTTTTAAACTCTCAGTTCAAAAACTGTCAAGGGACAGATATTTTCTCAAAGCAATTTGGTTGCTGCAAGTTAAATATTGTGTTACCACCTCAACGATCGAGGGGTAAATTCATGGAACAAATCGATGTCCATTAACAAGCAATAGCTTGGGAAATATTGGAGAATCTTCCTTTCCGACCTAGATATAACTACTTAGTGGAGTCGTATCAACAAGTGCTACACTTGGGGAAAGGAGGACGATCCTTATGTTTCAGAGTCATGGATTTCATCTGAACTAGGAGTGGTGTAAGTGGTCTAGTTGCGCGGACCCATCCAACTTTTATTGGCCCAACCGTTGGCCGGGAGGTCACTGTAAGGCGGTAGACAATGTCAGGCTGTCGTGATTCTTCCATCTACATGTAGAAAACTATTTGAGCGGTGCGACCTGCTACTGATCATAGCAAGGTTAGGCACAGCGGGCGCGGTAGCAACTCCGGTATTGGTTCATCGTCCAATTTGGATATTCCTGCAACATGTATTGGGGTGAAGAACCAAACTTGTTGGCAGGGGGTCGAAAAGCGTTTGGGAATGAAGTGACAACAAATTCATGCAACTTCATCTTTTATTCTATAAGTTATGACTCTGGTAAAACCTGATTAAGGATATATATGCATAAGTGGATTTTGGGTTACGAAAATATCCCATTAATTTTCCTCGTAACTTCATCCTTTACGCTATACTAGTTTCTTATCTGTTGAAGGCATAACATGTGACTGCAATATATCTTTGAATTGTTATATTTTGGTAATCTGTTATAAGTTATTTTTGGTGGGCTCTATTGCTCACCCTTGCTTTATTTATTTATATCACAACAACAGCTAGAGCAGATGGCCCGCAACAGTCACACCCCGCGAAAGCGGGTAGCAGTCGTCAGAGATTTACCCGTTGATGTCGTAGCCGCCATAGCTGAGGTAGTAACCACTAGTGTTCTAAGCTTCAGCTTTTGTGTATCAGACTTATGTATCTTATGATTAATGTAATCAACAGCAAGAACTTTTAAATGCTCTGTAATCTTTTGGGTTTGTAATAACTTATAACTTGTGGATCATATGACTAGATACTTATTCCAATTTCATCTCTGGAACTATAACTTGTTGTGTGAGTGGTGTTGTTATTGTGGGGTCACAGCATGTAGTTTAATTGTTTTGATTCAAGTGCAAGTATTATTGATGGGAATTGAGACCGTAACGACCGGATCCCCGACCCCGGATCTGGGGCTGTTACAGGGCGTCCCCTGGTATCTGCTCCGATTCAGGCACGAACATCCCCAAATGAACTTTTCTGCAATTCTATAAACCCATAGGGTCAGGTCAAGCTACGAGAAAAGATCCACAAAATGGCCCGCTTCAATTTTTCCCCATTTTCCTTGTATAGCTCCCTTTAGACGTTTACGTAATCGGGCGTCCCTTGATATCTGCTCTGATTCAAGCACGGAGATCCCCAAATGAACTTTTCTGCAATTCTATAAACCCTTAGGGTCAAGCTACAATAAAATATCCACAAAATGGCACGCTTCAATTTTTCCCCATTTTCCTTGTATAGCTCCCTTTAGAGGTATACGTAATCGGGCGTCCCCTGGTATCTGCTCCGATTCAGGCACGAACATCCCCAAATGAACTTTTCAGCAATTCTATAAACCCATAGGGTCAAGCTACGAGAAAATATCCACAAAACGGCCCCCTTCAATTTTTCCCCATTTTCCTTGTTTATCTCCCTTTAGACGTTTACGTAATCGGGCGTCCCCTTATATCTGCTCTGATTCAAGCACGGAGATCCCCAAATGAACTTTTCTGCAATTCTATAAACCCTTAGGGTCAAGCCACAATAAAATATCCACAAAATGGCACGCTTCAATTTTTCCCCATTTTCCTTGTATATCTCCCTTTAGAGGTATACGTAATCGGGCGTCCCTTGGTATCTGCTCCGATTCAGGCACGGACATCACCAAATGAACTTTTCAGCAATTCTATAAACCCATAGGGTCAAGCTACGAGAAAATATCCACAAAATGGCCCGCTTCAATTTTTCCCAATTTTCCTTGTATAGCTCCCTTTAGACGTTTACGTAATCGGGCGTCACTTGATATCTGCTCTGATTCAAGCACGGAGATCCCCAAATGAACTTTTCTGCAATTCTATAAACCCTTAGGGTCAAGCTACAATAAAATATCCACAAAATGGCTCGCTTCAATTTTCCCCATTTTCCTTGTATAGCTCCCTTTTGAGGTATACGTAATCGGGCGTCCCTTGGTATCTGCTCCGATTCAGGCACGGACTTCCCCAAATGAACTTTTCAGGAATTCTATAAACCCAGAGGGTCAAGCTACGAGAAAATATCCACAAAACGGCCCTCTTCAATTTTTCCCCATTTTCCTTGAATATCTCCCTTTAGAGGTATACGTAATCGGGCGTCCCCTGGTATCTGCTCCGATTCAGGCACGAACATCCCCAAATGAAATTTTCTACAATTCTATAAACCCATAGGGTCAAGCTACGAGAAAATATCCACAAAACGGCCCCCTTCAATTTTCCCCCATTTTCCTTGTTTATCTCCATTTAGACGTTTACGTAATCGGGCGTCCCCTTATATCTGCTCTGATTCAAGCACGGAGATCCCCAAATGAACTTTTCTGCAATTCTATAAACCCTTAGGGTCAAGCCACAATAAAATATCCACAAAATGGCACGCTTCAATTTTTCCCCATTTTCCTTGTATATCTCCCTTTAGAGGTATACGTAATCGGGCGTCCCTTGGTATGTGCTCCGATTCAGGCACGGACATCACCAAATGAACTTTTCAGCAATTCTATAAACCCATAGGGTCAAGCTACGAGAAAATATCCACAAAATGGCCCGCTTCAATTTTTCCCCATTTTCCTTGTATAGCTCCCTTTAGACGTTTACGTAATCGGACGTCCCCTGATATCTGCTCTGATTCAAGCACGGAGATCCCCAAATGAACTTTTCTGCAATTCTATAAACCCTTAGGGTCAAGCTACAATAAAATATCCACAAAATGGCACGCTTCAATTTTTCCCCATTTTCCTTGTATAGCTCCCTTTAGAGGTATACGTAATCGGGCGTCCCTTGGTATCTGCTCCGATTCAGGCACGGACTTCCCCAAATGAACTTTTCAGGAATTCTATAAACCCAGAGGGTCAAGCTACGAGAAAATATCCACAAAACGGCCCTCTTCAATTTTTCCCCATTTTCCTTGAATATCTCCCTTTAGAGGTATACGTAATCGGGCGTCCCCTGGTATCTGCTCCGATTCAGGCACGAACATTCCCAAATGAAATTTTCTACAATTCTATAAACCCATAGGGTCAAGCTACGAGAAAATATCCACAAAACGGCCCGCTTCAATTTTTCCCCGTTTTCCTTGAATAGCTCCCTTTAGGGGTATACGTAATCGGGCGTCCCCTGGTATCTGCTCCGATTCAGACACGAACATCCCCAAATGAACTTTTCTGCAATTCTATAAACCCATAGAGTCAAGCTACGAGAAAAGATCCACAAAATGGCCCGCTTCAATTTTTCCCATTTTCCTTGTATAGCTCCCTTTAGACGTTTACGTAATCGGGCGTCCCCTGATATCTGCTCTGATTCAAGAACGGAGATCCCCAAATGAACTTTTCTGCAATTTTATAAACCCTTAGGGTCAAGCTACAATAAAATATCCACAAAATGGCACGCTTCAATTTTTCCCCATTTTCCTTGTATAGCTCCCTTTAGAGGTATACGTAATCGGGCGTCCCTTGGTATCTGCTCCGATTCAGGCACGGACTTCCCCAAATGAACTTTTCAGCAATTCTATAAACCCAGAGGGTCAAGCAACGAGAAAATATCCACAAAACGGCCCTCTTCAATTTTTCCCCATTTTCCTTGAATGGCTCCCTTTAGAGGTATACGTAATCGAGCGTCCCCTGATATCTGCTCCGATTCAGGCACGAACATCCCCAAATGAAATTTTCTGCAATTCTATAAACCCATAGAGTCAAGCTACGAGAAAATATCCACAAAACGGCCCGCTTCAATTTTTCACCATTTTCCTTGAATAGCTCCCTTTAGAGGTATACGTAATCGGGCGTCCCCTGGTATCTGCTCCGATTCAGGCACGAACATCCCCAAATGAAATTTTCTGCAATTCTATAAACCCATAGAGTCAAGCTACGAGAAAAGATCCACAAAATGGCCCGCTTCAATTTTTCCCCATTTTCCTTGTATAGCTCCCTTTAGACGTTTACGTAATCGGGCGTCCCTTGATATCTGCTCTGATTCAAGCACGGAGATCCCCAAATGAACTTTTCTGCAATTCTATAAACCCTTAGGGTCAAGCTACAATAAAATATCCACAAAATGGCACGCTTCAATTTTTCCCCATTTTCCTTGTATAGCTCCCTTTAGAGGTATACGTAATCGGGCGTCCCCTGGTATCTGCTCCGATTCAGGCACGAACATCCCCAAATGAACTTTTCAGCAATTCTATAAACCCATAGGGTCAAGCTACAAGAAAATATCCACAAAACGGCCCTCTTCCATTTTTCCCCATTTTCCTTGTTTATCTCCCTTTAGACGTTTACGTAATCGGGCGTCCCCTGATATCTGCTCTGATTCAAGAACGGAGATCCCCAAATGTACTTTTCTGCAATTCTATAAATCCTTAGGGTCAAGCTACAATAAAATATCCACAAAATGGCACGCTTAAATTTTTCCCCATTTTCCTTGTATATCTCCCTTTAGAGGTATACGTAATCGGGCGTCCCTTGGTATCTGCTCCGATTCAGGCACGGACATCCCCAAATGAACTTTTCAGCAATTCTATAAACCAATAGGGTCAAGCTACGAGAAAAGATCCACAAAATGGCCCGCTTCAATTTTTCCCCATTTTCCTTGTATAGCTCCCTTTAGACGTTTACGTAATCGGGCGTCCCGTGATATCTGCTCTGATTCAAGCACGGAGATCCCCAAATGAACTTTTCTGCAATTCTATAAACCCTTAGTGTCAAGCTACAATAAAATATCCACAAAATGGCTCGCTTCAATTTTTCCCCATTTTCCTTGTATAGCTCCCTTTAGAGGTATACGTAATCGGGCGTCCCTTGGTATCTGCTCCGATTCAGGCACGGACTTCCCCAAATGAACTTTTCAGCAATTCTATAAATCCAGAGGGTCAAGCTACGAGAAAATATCCACAAAACGGGCCTCTTCAATTTTTCCCCATTTTCCTTGAATAGCTCCCTTTAGAGGTATAGGTAATCGGGCGTCCCCTGGTATCTGCTCCGATTCAGGCACGAACATCCCCAAATGAAATTTTCTGCAATTCTATAAACCCATAGGGTCAAGCTACGAGAAAATATCCACAAAACGGCCCGCTTCAATTTTTCCCCATTTTCATTGAATAGCTCCCTTTAGAGGTATACGTAATCGGGCGTCCCCTGGTATCTGCTCCGATTCAGGCATGAACATCCCCAAATGAACTTTTCTGCAATTCTATAAACCCATAGGGTCAAGCTACAATAAAAGATCCACAAAATGGACCGCTTCAATTTTTCCCCATTTTCCTTGTATAGCTCCCTTTAGAGGTATACGTAATCGGGCGTCCCATGGTATCTGCTCCGATTCAGGCACGAACATCCCCAAATGAACTTTTCAGCAAATCTATAAACCCATAGGGTCAAGCTACGAGAAAATATCCACAAAACGGCCCTCTTCAATTTTTCCCCATTTTCCTTGTTTATCTCCCTTTAGACGTTTACTTAATCGGCCGTCCCCTGATATCTGCTCTGATTTAAGCACGAAGATCTCCAAATGAACTTTTCTGTAATTCTATAAACCCTTAGGGTCAAGCTACAATAAAATATCCACAAAATGGCTCGCTTCAATTTTTCCCCATTTTCCTTGTATAGCTCCCTTTAGAGGTATACGTAATCGGGCGTCCCCTGGTATTTGCTCCGATTCAGGCACGGACATCCCCAAATGAACTTTTCAGCAATTCTATAAACCCATAGGGTCAGTCAAGCTACGAGAAAATATCCACAAAACGGCCCGTTTCAATTTTTCCCCATTTTCCTTGTTTATCTCCCTTTAGACGTTTACGTAATCGGGCGTCCCCTGATATATGCTCTGATTCAAGAACGGAGATCCCCAAATGAACTTTTCTGCAATTCTATAAATCCTTAGGGTCAAGCTACAATAAAATATCCACAAAATGGCACGCTTCAATTTTTCCCCATTTTCCTTGTATAGCTCCCTTTAGAGGTATACGTAATCGGGCGTCCCTTGGTATCTGCTCCGTTTCAGGCACAGACTTCCCCAAATGAACTTTTCAGCAATTCTATAAACCCAGAGGGTCAAGCTACGAGAAAATATCCACAAAACGACCCTCTTCAATTTTTCCCCATTTTCCTTAAATAGCTCCCTTTAGAGGTATACGTAATCGGGCGTCCCCTGGTATCTGCTCCGATTCAGGCACGAACATCCCCAAATGAAATTTTCTGCAATTCTATAAACCCATAGGGTCAAGCTACGAGAAAATATCCACAAAACGGCCCGCTTCAATTTTTCACCATTTTCCTCCCTTTAGAGGTATACGTAATCGGGCGTCCCCTGGTATCTGCTCCGATTCAGGCACGAACATCCCCAAATGAACTTTTCTTCAATTCTATAAACCCATAGAGTCAAGCTACGAGAAAAGATCCACAAAATGGCCCGCTTCAATTTTTCACCATTTTCCTTGTATAGCTCCCTTTAGATGTTTACGTAATCGGGCGTCCCTTGATATCTGCTCTGATTCAAGCACGGAGATCCCCAAATGAACTTTTCTGCAATTCTATAAACCCTTAGGGTCAAGCTACAATAAAATATCCACAAAATGGCACGCTTCAATTTTTCCCCATTTTCCTTGTATAGCTCCCTTTAGAGGTATACGTAATCGGGCGTCCCCTGGTATCTGCTCCGATTCAGGCACAGACTTCCCCAAATGAACTTTTCAGCAATTCTATAAACCCATAGGGTCAAGCTACGAGAAAATATCCACAAAATGGCCCGCTTCAATTTTTCCCCATTTTCCTTGTATAGCTCCCTTTAGACGTTTACGTAATCGGGCGTCCCCTGATATCTGCTCTGATTCAAGCACGGAGATCCCCAAATGAACTTTTCTGCAATTCTATAAACCCTTAGGGTGAAGCTACAATAAAATATCCACAAAATGGTTCGCTTCAATTTTTCCCCATTTTCCTTGTATAGCTCCCTTTAGAGGTATACGTAATCCGGCGTCCCTTGGTATCTGCTCCGATTCAGGCACGGACTTCCCCAAATGAACTTTTCAGCAATTCTATAAACCAAGAGGGTCAAGCTACGATAAAATATCCACAAAACGGGCCTCTTCAATTTTTCCCCATTTTCCTTGAATAGCTCCCTTTAGAGGTATAGGTAATCGGGCGTCCCCTGGTATCTGCTCCGATTCAGGCACGAACATCCCCAAATGAAATTTTCTGCAATTCTATAAACCCATAGGGTTAACCTACGAGAAAATATCCACAAAACGGCCCGCTTCAATTTTTCCCCATTTTCATTGAATAGCTCCCTTTAGAGGTATACGTAATCGGGCGTCCCCTGGTATCTGCTCCGATTCAGGCACGAACATCCCCAAATGAACTTTTCTGCAATTCTATAAACCCATAGGGTCAAGCTACGAGAAAAGATCCACAAAAATGGCCCGCTTCAATTTTTCCCCATTTTCCTTGTATAGCTCCCTTTAGACGTTTACGTAATCGGGCGTCCCTTGATATCTGCTCTGATTCAAGCACGGAGATCCCCAAATGAACTTTTCTGCAATTCTATAAACCCTTAGGGTCAAGCTACAATAAAATATCCACAAAATGGCACGCTTCAATTTTTCCCCATTTTCCTTGTATAACTCCCTTTAGAGGTAACATAATCGGGCGTCCCATGGTATCTGCTCCCATTCAGGCACGAACATCCCCAAATGAACTTTTCAGCAATTCTATAAACCCATAGGGATAAGCTACGAGAAAATATCCACAAAACGGCCCTTTTCAATTTTTCCCCATTTTCCTTGTTTATCTCCCTTTAGACGTTTACTTAATCGGCCGTCCCCTGATATCTGCTCTGATTCAAGCACGGAGATCTCCAAATGAACTTTTCTGTAATTCTATAAACCGTTAGGGTCAAGCTACAATGAAATATCCACAAAATGGCACGCTTCAATTTTTCCCCATTTTCCTTGTATAGCTCCCTTTAGAGGTATACGTAATTGGGCGTCCCATGGTATCTGCTCCGATTCAGGCACGGACTTCCCCAAATGAACTTTTCAGCAATTTTATAAACCCATAGGGTCAAGCTACGAGAAAATATCCACAAAATGGCCCGCTTCACTTTTTCCCCATTTTCCTTGTATAGCTCCCTTTAGACGTTTACGTAATCGGGTGTCCCTTGATATCTGCTCTGATTCAAGCACGGAGATCCCCAAATGAACTTTTCTGCAATTCTATAAACCCTTAGGGTCAAGCTACAATAAAATATCCACAAAATGGCTCGCTTCAATTTTTCCCCATTTTCCTTGTATAGCTCCCTTTAGAGGTATACGTAATCGGGCGTCCCTTGGTATCTGCTCCGATTCAGGCACGGACTTCCCCAAATGAACTTTTCAGCAATTCTATAAACCCAGAGGGTCAAGCTACGAGAAAATATCCACAAAACGGCCCGCTTCAATTTTTCCCCATTTTCATTGAATAGCTCCCTTTAGAGGTATACGTAATCGGGCGTCCCCTGGTATCTGCTCCGATTCAGGCACGAACATCCCCAAATGAACTTTTCTGCAATTCTATAAACCCATAGGGTCAAGCTACGAGAAAAGATCCACAAAATGGCCCGCTTCAATTTTTCCCCATTTTCCTTGTATAGCTCCCTTTAGACGTTTACGTAATCGGGCGTCCCTTGATATCTACTCTGATTCAAGCACGGAAATCCCCTAATGAACTTTTCTGCAATTCTATAAACCCTTAGGGTCAAGCTACAATAAAATATCCACAAAATGGCACGCTTCAATTTTTCCCCATTTTCCTTGTATAGCTCCCTTTAGAGGTATACGTAATCGGGCGTCCCATGGTATCTGCTCCGATTCAGGCACGAACATCCCCAAATGAACTTTTCAGCAATTCTATAAACCCATAGGGACAAGCTACGAGAAAATATCCACAAAACGGCCCTTTTCAATTTTTCCCCATTTTCCTTGTTTATCTCCCTTTAGACGTTTACTTAATCGGCCGTCCCCTGATATCTGCTCTGATTCAAGCACGGAGATCTCCAAATGAACTTTTCTGCAATTCTATAAACCCTTAGGGTCAAGCTACAATAAAATATCCACAAAATGGCTCGCTTCAATTTTTCCCCATTTTCCTTGTATAGCTCCCTTTAGAGGTATACGTAATTGGGCGTCCCTTGGTATCTGCTCCGATTCAGGCACGGACTTCCCCAAATGAACTTTTCAGCAATTCTATAAACCCATAGGGTCAAGCTACGAGAAAATATCCACAAAATGGCCCGCTTCAATTTTTTCCCATTTTCCTTGTATAGCTCCCTTTAGACGTTTACGTAATCGGGCGTCCCTTGATATCTGCTCTGATTCAAGCACGGAGATCCCCAAATGAACTTTTCTGCAATTCTATAAACCCTTAGGGTCAAGCTACAATAAAATATCCACAAAATGGCTCGCTTCAATTTTTTCCCATTTTCCTTGTATAGCTCCCTTTAGAGGTATACGTAATCGGGCGTCCCTTGGTATCTGCTCCGATTCAGGCACGGACTTCCCCAAATGAACTTTTCAGCAATTCTATAAACCCAGAGGGTCAAGCTACGAGAAAATATCCACAAAACGGGCCTCTTAAATTTTTCCCCATTTTCCTTGAATAGCTCCCTTTAGAGGTATAGGTAATCGGGCGTCCCCTGGTATCTGCTCCGATTCAGGCACGAACATCCCCAAATGAAATTTTCTGCAATTCTATAAACCCATAGGGTCAAGCTACGAGAAAATATCCACAAAATGGCCCGCTTCAATTTTTCCCCATTTTCATTGAATAGCTCCCTTTAGAGGTATACGTAATCGGGCGTCCCCTGGTATCTGCTCCGATTCAGGCACGAACATCCCCAAATGAACTTTTCTGCAATTCTATAAACCCATAGGGTCAAGCTACGAGAAAAGATCCACAAAATGGCCCGCTTCAATTTTTCCCCATTTTCCTTGTATAGCTCCCTTTACACGTTTACGTAATCGGGCGTCCCTTGAAATCTACTCTGATTCAAGCACGGAAATCCCCTAATGAACTTTTCTGCAATTCTATAAATCCTTAGGGTCAAGCTACAATAAAATATCCACAAAATGGCACGCTTCAATTTTTCCCCATTTTCCTTGTATAGCTCCCTTTAGAGGTATACGTAATCGGGCGTCCCATGGTATCTGCTCCGATTCAGGCACGAACATCCCCAAATGAACTTTTCAGCAATTCTATAAACCCATAGGGACAAGCTACGAGAAAATATCCACAAAACGGCCCTTTTCAATTTTTCCCCATTTTCCTTGTTTATCTCCCTTTAGACGTTTACTTAATCGGCCGTCCCCTGATATCTGCTCTGATTCAAGCACGGAGATCTCCAAATGAACTTTTCTGCAATTCTATAAACCCTTAGGGTCAAGCTACAATAAAATATCCACAAAATGGCTCGCTTCAATTTTTCCCCATTTTCCTTGTATAGCTCCCTTTAGAGGTATACGTAATTGGGCGTCCCTTGGTATCTGCTCCGATTCAGGCACGGACTTCCCCAAATGAACTTTTCAGCAATTCTATAAACCCATAGGGTCAAGCTACGAGAAAATATCCACAAAATGGTCCGCTTCAATTTTTTCCCATTTTCCTTGTATAGCTCCCTTTAGACGTTTACGTAATCGGGCGTCCCTTGATATCTGCTCTGATTCAAGCACGGAGATCCCCAAATGAACTTTTCTGCAATTCTATAAACCCTTAGGGTCAAGCTACAATAAAATATCCACAAAATGGCTCGCTTCAATTTTTCCCCATTTTCCTTGTATAGCTCCCTTTAGAGGTATACGTAATCGGGCGTCCCTTGGTATCTGCTCCGATTCAGGCACAGACTTCCCCAAATGAACTTTTCAGCAATTCTATAAACCCAGAGGGTCAAGCTACGAGAAAATATCCACAAAACGGGCCTCTTAAATTTTTCCCCATTTTCCTTGAATAGCTCCCTTTAGAGGTATAGGTAATCGGGCGTCCCCTGGTATCTGCTCCGATTCAGGCACGAACATCCCCAAATGAAATTTTCTGCAATTCCATAAACCCATAGGGTCAAGCTACGAGAAAATATCCACAAAACGGCCCGCTTCAATTTTTCCCCATTTTCATTGAATAGCTCCCTTTAGAGGTATACGTAATCGGGCGTCCCCTGGTATCTGCTCCGATTCAGGCACGAACATCCCCAAATGAACTTTTCTGCAATTCTATAAACCCATAGGGTCAAGCTACGAGAAAAGATCCACAAAACGGCCCTTTTCAATTTTTCCCCATTTTCCTTGTTTATCTCCCTTTAGACGTTTACTTAATCGGCCGTCCCCTGATATCTGCTCTGATTCAAGCACGGAGATCTCCAAATGAACTTTTCTGCAATTCTATAAACCCTTAGGGTCAAGCTACAATAAAATATCCACAAAATGGCACGCTTCAATTTTTCCCCATTTTCCTTGTATAGCTCCCTTTAGAGGTATACGTAATTGGGCGTCCCATGGTATCTGCTCCGATTCAGGCACGAACATCCCCAAATGAACTTTTCAGCAATTCTATAAACCCATAGGGACAAGCTACGAGAAAATATCCACAAAACGGCCCTTTTCAATTTTTCCCCATTTTCCTTGTTTATCTCCCTTTAGACGTTTACTTAATCGGCCGTCCCCTGATATCTGCTCTAATTCAAGCACGGAGATCTCCAAATGAACTTTTCTGCAATTCTATAAACCCTTAGGGTCAAGCTACAATAAAATATCCACAAAATGGCTCGCTTCAATTTTTCCCCATTTTCCTTGTATAGCTCCCTTTAGAGGTATACGTAATTGGGCGTCCCTTGGTATCTGCTCCGATTCAGGCACGGACTTCCCCAAATGAACTTTTCAGCAATTCTATAAACCCATAGGGTCAAGCTACGAGAAAATATCCACAAAATGGCCCGCTTCAATTTTTTCCCATTTTCCTTGTATAGCTCCCTTTAGACGTTTACGTAATCGGGCGTCCCTTGATATCTGCTCTGATTCAAGCACGGAGATCCCCAAATGAACTTTTCTGCAATTCTATAAACCCTTAGGGTCAAGCAACAATAAAATATCCACAAAATGGCACGCTTCAATTTTTCCCCATTTTCCTTGTATAGCTCCCTTTAGAGGTATACGTAATCGGGCGTCCCCTGGTATCTGCTCCGATTCAGGCACGAACATCCCCAAATGAACTTTTCAGCAATTCTATAAACCCATAGGGTCAAGCTACGAGAAAATATCCACAGAACGGCCCTCTTCAATTTTCCCCATTTTCCTTGTTTATCTCCCTTTAGACGTTTACGTAATCGGGCGTCCCCTGATATCTGCTCTGATTCAAGAACGGAGATCCCCAAATGAACTTTTCTGCAATTCTATAAACCCTTAGGGTCAAGCTACAATAAAATATCCACAAAATGGCACGCTTCAATTTTTCCGCATTTTCATTGTGTCCCTTGGTATCTGCTCCGATTCAGGCACGGACTTCCCCAAATGAACTTTTCAGCAATTCTATAAACCCAGAGGGTCAAGCTACGAGAAAATATCCACAAAACGGGCCTCTTCAATTTTTCCCCATTTTCCTTGAATAGCTCCCTTTAGAGGTATAGGTAATCGGGCGTCCCCTGGTATCTGCTCCGATTCAGGCACGAACATCCCCAAATTAAATTTTCTGCAATTCTATAAACCCATAGGGTCAAGCTACGAGAAAATATCCACAAAACGGCCCGCTTCAATTTTCCCCATTTTCCTTGAATAGCTCCCTTTAGAGGTATACGTAATCGGGCGTCCCCTGGTATCTGCTCAGATTCAGGCACGAACATCCCCAAATGAACTTTTCTGCAATTCTATAAACCCATAGGGTCAAGCTACGAGAAAAGATCCACAAAATGGCCCGCTTCAATTTTTCCCCATTTTCCTTGTATAGCTCCCTTTAGACATTTACGTAATCGGGCGTCCCTTGATATCTGCTCTGATTCAAGCATGGAGATCCCCAAATGAACTTTTCTGCAATTCTATAAACCCTTAGCGTCAAGCTACAATAAAATATCCACAAAATGGCACGCTTCAATTTTTCCCCATTTTCCTTGTATAGCTCCCTTTAAAGGTATACGTAATCGGGCGTCCCATGGTATCTGCTCCGATTCAGGCACGAACATCCCCAAATGAACTTTTCAGCAATTCTATAAACCCATAGGGTCAAGCTACGAGAAAATATCCACAAAACGGCCCTCTTCAATTTTTCCCCATTTTCCTTGTTTATCTCCCTTTAGACGTTTACTTAATCGGCCGTCCCCTGATATCTGCTCTGATTCAAGCACGGAGATCTCCAAATGAACTTTTCTGCAATTCTATAAACCCTTAGGGTCAAGCTACAATAAAATATCCACAAAATGGCTCGCTTCAATTTTTCCCCATTTTCCTTGTATAGCTCCCTTTAGAGGTATACGTAATCGGGCGTCCCTTGGTATCTGCTCCGATTCAGGCACGGACTTCCCCAAATGAACTTTTCATGAATTCTATAAACCCAGAGGGTCAAGCTACGAGAAAATATCCACAAAACGGGCCTCTTAAATTTTTCCCCATTTTCCTTGAATAGCTCCCTTTAGAGGTATAGGTAATCGGGCGTCCCCTGGTATCTGCTCCGATTCAGGCACGAACATCCCCAAATGAAATTTTCTGCAATTCTATAAACCCATAGGGTCAAGCTACGAGAAAATATCCACAAAACGGCCCGCTTCAATTTTTCCCCATTTTCATTGAATAGCTCCCTTTAGAGGTATACGTAATCGGGCGTCCCCTGGTATCTGCTCCGATTCAGGCACGAACATCCCCAAATGAACTTTTCTGCAATTCTATAAACCCATAGGGTCAAGCTACGAGAAAAGATCCACAAAATGGCCCGCTTCAATTTTTCCCCATTTTCCTTGTATAGCTCCCTTTAGACGTTTACGTAATCGGGCGTCCCTTGATATCTACTCTGATTCAAGTACGGAAATCCCCTAATGAACTTTTCTGCAATTCTATAAACCCTTAGGGTCAAGCTACAATAAAATATCCACAAAATGGCACGCTTCAATTTTTCCCCATTTTCCTTGTATAGCTCCCTTTAGAGGTATACGTAATCGGGCGTCCCATGGTATCTGCTCCGATTCAGGCACGAACATCCCCAAATGAACTTTTCAGCAATTCTATAAACCCATAGGGACAAGCTACGAGAAAATATCCACAAAACGGCCCTTTTCAATTTTTCCCCATTTTCCTTGTTTATCTCCTTTTAGACGTTTACTTAATCGGCCGTCCCCTGATATCTGCTCTGATTCAAGCACGGAGATCTCCAAATGAACTTTTCTGTAATTCTATAAACCCTTAGGGTCAAGCTACAATAAAATATCCACAAAATGGCTCGCTTCAATTTTTCCCCATTTTCCTTGTATAGCTCCCTTTAGAGGTATACGTAATTGGGCGTCCCTTGGTATCTGCTCCGATTCAGGCACGGACTTCCCCAAATGAACTTTTCAGCAATTCTATAAACCCATAGGGTCAAGCTACGAGAAAATATCCACAAAATGGCCCGCTTCAATTTTTTCCCATTTTCCTTGTATAGCTCCCTTTAGACGTTTACGTAATCGGGCGTCCCTTGATATCTGCTCTGATTCAAGCACGGAGATCCCCAAATGAACTTTTCTGCAATTCTATAAACCCTTAGGGTCAAGCTACAATAAAATATCCACAAAATGGCACGCTTCAATTTTTCCCCATTTTCCTTGTATAGCTCCCTTTAGAGGTATACGTAATCGGGCGTCCCCTGGTATCTGCTCCGATTCAGGCACGAACATCCCCAAATGAACTTTTCAGCAATTCTATAAACCCATAGGGTCAAGCTACGAGAAAATATCCACAGAACGGCCCTCTTCAATTTTCCCCATTTTCCTTGTTTATCTCCCTTTAGACGTTTACGTAATCGGGCGTCCCCTGATATCTGCTCTGATTCAAGAACGGAGATCCCCAAATGAACTTTTCTGCAATTCTATAAACCCTTAGGGTCAAGCTACAATAAAATATCCACAAAATGGCACGCTTCAATTTTTCCGCATTTTCCTTGTGTCCCTTGGTATCTGCTCCGATTCAGGCACAGACTTCCCCAAATGAACTTTTCAGCAATTCTATAAACCCAGAGGGTCAAGCTATGAGAAAATATCCACAAAACGGGCCTCTTCAATTTTTCCCCATTTTCCTTGAATAGCTCCCTTTAGAGGTATAGGTAATCGGGCGTCCCCTGGTATCTGCTCCGATTCAGGCACGAACATCCCCAAATGAAATTTTCTGCAATTCTATAAACCCATAGGGTCAAGCTACGAGAAAATATCCACAAAACGGCCCGCTTCAATTTTTCCCCATTTTCCTTGAATAGCTCCCTTTAGAGGTATACGTAATCGGGCGTCCCCTGGTATCTGCTCAGATTCAGGCACGAACATCCCCAAATGAACTTTTCTGCAATTCTATAAACCCATAGGGTCAAGCTACGAGAAAAGATCCACAAAATGGCCCGCTTCAATTTTTCCCCATTTTCCTTGTATAGCTCCCTTTAGACATTTACGTAATCGGGCGTCCCTTGATATCTGCTCTGATTCAAGCATGGAGATCCCCAAATGAACTTTTCTGCAATTCTATAAACCCTTAGCGTCAAGCTACAATAAAATATCCACAAAATGGCACGCTTCAATTTTTCCCCATTTTCCTTGTATAGCTCCCTTTAGAGGTATACGTAATCGGGCGTCCCATGGTATCTGCTCCGATTCAGGCACGAACATCCCCAAATGAACTTTTCAGCAATTCTATAAACCCATAGGGTCAAGCTACGAGAAAATATCCACAAAACGGCCCTCTTCAATTTTTCCCCATTTTCCTTGTTTATCTCCCTTTAGACGTTTACTTAATCGGCCGTCCCCTGATATCTGCTCTGATTCAAGCACGGAGATCTCCAAATGAACTTTTCTGCAATTCTATAAACCCTTAGGGTCAAGCTACAATAAAATATCCACAAAATGGCTCGCTTCAATTTTTCCCCATTTTCCTTGTATAGCTCCATTTAGAGGTATACGTAATCGGGCGTCCCTTGGTATCTGCTCCGATTCAGGCACGGACTTCCCCAAATGAACTTTTCAGCAATTCTATAAACCCATAGGGTCAAGCTACGAGAAAATATCCACAAAATGGCCCGCTTCAATTTTTTCCCATTTTCCTTGTATAGCTCCCTTTAGACGTTTACGTAATCGGGCGTCCCTTGATATCTGCTCTGATTCAAGCACGGAGATCCCCAAATGAACTTTTCTGCAATTCTATAAACCCTTAGGGTCAAGCTACAATAAAATATCCACAAAATGGCACGCTTCAATTTTTCCCCATTTTCCTTGTATAGCTCCCTTTAGAGGTATACGTAATCAGGCGTCCCCTGGTATCTGCTCCGATTCAGGCACAAACATCCCCAAATGAACTTTTCAGCAATTCTATAAACCCATAGGGTCAAGCTACGAGAAAATATCCACAGAACGGCCCTCTTCAATTGTCCCCATTTTCCTTGTTTATCTCCCTTTAGACGTTTACGTAATCGGGCGTCCCCTGATATCTGCTCTGATTCAAGAACGGAGATCCCCAAATGAACTTTTCTGCAATTCTATAAACCCTTAGGGTCAAGCTACAATAAAATATCCACAAAATGGCACGCTTCAATTTTTCCCCATTTTCCTTGTATAGCTCCCTTTAGAGGTATACGTAATCGGGCGTCCCTTGGTATCTGCTCCGATTCAGGCACGGACTTCCCCAAATGAACTTTTCAACAATTCTATAAACCCAGAGGGTCAAGCTACGAGAAAATATCCACAAAACGGCTCTCTTCAATTTTTCCCCATTTTCCTTGAATAGCTCCCTTTAGAGGTATACGTAATCAAGCGTCCCCTGGTATCTGCTCCGATTCAGGCACGAACATCCCCAAATGAAATTTTCTGCAATTTTATAAACCCATAGGGTCAAGCTACGAGAAAATATCCACAAAACGGCCCGCTTCAATTTTTCACCATTTTCCTTGAATAGCTCCCTTTAGAGGTATACGTAATCGGGCGTCCCCTGGTATCTGCTCCGATTCAGGCACGAACATCCCCAAATGAACTTTTCTGCAATTCTATAAACCCATAGAGTCAAGCTACGAGAAAAGATCCACAAAATGGCCCGCTTCAATTTTTCCCCATTTTCCTTGTATAGCTCCCTTTAGACGTTTACGTAATCGGGCGTCCCTTGATATCTGCTCTGATTCAAGCACGGAGATCCCCAAATGAACTTTTCTGCAATTCTATAAACCCTTAGGGTCAAGCTACAATAAAATATCCACAAAATGGCACGCTTCAATTTTTCCCCATTTTCCTTGTATAGCTCCCTTTAGAGGTATACGTAATCGGGCGTCCCCTGGTATCTACTCCGATTCAGGCACGAACATCCCCAAATGAACTTTTCAGCAATTCTATAAACCCATAGGGTCAAGCAACGAGAAAATATCCACAAAACGGCCCTCTTCAATTTTTCCCCATTTTCCTTGTTTATCTCCCTTTAGACGTTTACGTAATCGGGCGTCCCCTGATATCTGCTCTGATTCAAGAACGGAGATCCCCAAATGAACTTTTCTGCAATTCTATAAACCCATAGGGTCAAGCTACGAGAAAATATCCACAAAATGGCCCGCTTCAATTTTTCCCCATTTTCCTTGTATAGCTCCCTTTAGACGTTTACGTAATCGGGCGTCCCCTGATATCTGCTCTGATTCAAGCACGGAGATCCCCAAATGAACTTTTCTGCAATTCTATAAACCCTTAGGGTCAAGCTACAATAAAATATCCACAAAATGGTTCGCTTCAATTTTTCCCCATTTTCCTTGTATAGCTCCCTTTAGAGGTATACGTAATCAGGTGTCCCTTGGTATCTGCTCCGATTCAGGCACGGACTTCCCCAAATGAACTTTTCAGCAATTCTATAAACCCAGAGGGTCAAGCTACGAGAAAATATCCACAAAACGGGCCTCTTCAATTTTTCCCCATTTTCCTTGAATAGCTCCCTTTAGAGGTATAGGTAATCGGGCGTCCCCTGGTATCTGCTCCGATTCAGGCACGAACATCCCCAAATGAAATTTTCTGCAATTCTATAAACCCATAGGGTCAAGCTACGAGAAAATATCCACAAAATGGCCCGCTTCAATTTTTCCCCATTTTCATTGAATAGCTCCCTTTAGAGGTATACGTAATCGGGCGTCCCCTGGTATCTGCTCCGATTCAGGCACGAACATCCCCAAATGAACTTTTCTGCAATTCTATAAACCCATAGGGTCAAGCTACGAGAAAAGATCCACAAAAATGGCCCGCTTCAATTTTTCCCCATTTTCCTTGTATAGCTCCCTTTAGACGTTTACGTAATCGGGCGTCCCTTGATATCTGCTCTGATTCAAGCACGGAGATCCCCAAATGAACTTTTCTGCAATTCTATAAACCCTTAGGGTCAAGCTACAATAAAATATCCACAAAATGGCACGCTTCAATTTTTCCCCATTTTCCTTGTATAGCTCCCTTTAGAGGTATACGTAATCGGGCGTCCCATGGTATCTGCTCCGATTCAGGCACGAACATCCCCAAATGAACTTTTCAGCAATTCTATAAACCCATAGGGATAAGCTACGAGAAAATATCCACAAAATGGCCCTTTTCAATTTTTCCCCATTTTCCTTGTTTATCTCCCTTTAGACGTTTACTTAATCGGCCGTCCCCTGATATCTGCCCTGATTCAAGCACGGAGATCTCCAAATGAACTTTTCTGTAATTCTATAAACCCTTAGGGTCAAGCTACAATGAAATATCCACAAAATGGCACGCTTCAATTTTTCCCCATTTTCCTTGTATAGCTCCCTTTAGAGGTATACGTAATTGGGCGTCCCATGGTATCTGCTCCGATTCAGGCACGGACTTCCCCAAATGAACTTTTCAGCAATTTTATAAACCCAGCTTTCTTTCTTGCTTTGTTGCCGGTCGAGAAAGGTGCCAGATCCAGGACTTTGTGTAAAAAGGAATTCTAATTATTAGCCTTTTCTTTTCGTGGATCTCTTAATTCTCTTAATAAGAAAAAGAGAGCTTATAAGAAGTAAGAACGCGCGTTTCACTAATAAAGAGGGGCCTCCTTTGATTATAAATTATCCTGTTCCTTTTTCCTGTTTCAAAGCGCTGCCAGAGTTTTTAGTTTCTGGTAAGTTCTGGACAAAAAATGGAAAATGTAATAAATTGACTACAACAACAACCGATTTGGACAGCCAGCGGCCTATGAAAAGAGTGAAGTATGCCCCCATCGGAGTAGAGGAATGGTTAACTCATCAGACTCATGATCTGAGGATTGTAGGTTCAAATCCTGCCTCCGAGAAGTAAGCTTGTTGAAAGGCAAGCCCGTTCTTGCTTTTATTCGCTGCGTCTGGCAAGGGATTACACGAAAGAAGAGAGTGCGGTCACGTAGCTAGCCCCAATCGAAAGCTTAGGTCGGAAGACTTTAGTGAGTAAATCGGAGACGGATTTAATCGCCTGACAAAACTAGACCTATAGCTCCTAGTATTTCTCAGAATCACTAGCCGGATGTAGCAACAGAAAGCACATTCCGGCAGGAAACAAAAAGAGTGTTGCGCAAGTTACGCTAGAAGATAGGTTTCAACTTGTTTTGGTTGAAAGGATATGAAAGCCTGACCCGGAAGAACAAAGGCAACTTAAGCTACGAGAAAATATCCACAAAATGGCCTGCTTCAATTTTTCCCCATTTTCCTTGTATAGCTCCCTTTTGACGTTTACGTAATCGGGCGTCCCCTGATATCTGCTCTGATTCAAGCACGGAGATCCCCAAATGAACTTTTCTGCAATTCTATAAACCCTTAGGGTCAAGCTACAATAAAATATCCACAAAATGGCACGCTTCAATTTTTCCCCATTTTCCTTGTATAGCTCCTTTTAGAGGTATACGTAATCGGGCGTCCCTTGGTATCTGCTCCGATTCAGGCACGGACTTCCCCAAATGAACTTTTCAACAATTCTATAAACCCAGAGGGTCAAGCTACGAGAAAATATCCACAAAACGGCCCTCTTCAATTTTTCCCCATTTTCCTTGAATAGCTCCCTTTAGAGGTATACGTAATCAGGCGTCCCCTGGTATCTGCTCCGATTCAGGCACGAACATCCCCAAATGAAATTTTCTGCAATTTTATAAACCCATAGGGTCAAGCTACGAGAAAATATCCACAAAACGGCCCGCTTCAATTTTTCCCCATTTTCATTGAATAGCTCCCTTTAGAGGTATACGTAATCGGGCGTCCCCTGATATCTGCTCCGATTCAGGCACGAACATCCCCAAATGAACTTTTCTGCAATTCTATAAACCCATAGAGTCAAGCTACGAGAAAAGATCCACAAAATGGCCCGCTTCAATTTTTCCCCATTTTCCTTGTATAGCTCCCTTTAGACGTTTACGTAATCGGGCGTCCCTTGATATCTGCTCTGATTCAAGCACGGAGATCCCCAAATGAACTTTTCTGCAATTCTATAAACCCTTAGGGTCAAGCTACAATAAAATATCCACAAAATGGCACGCTTCAATTTTTCCCCATTTTCCTTGTATAGCTCCCTTTAGAGGTATACGTAATCGGGCGTCCCCTGGTATCTGCTCCGATTCAGGCACGAACATCCCCAAATGAACTTTTCAGCAATTCTATAAACCCATAGGGTCAAGCTACGAGAAAATATCCACAAAACGGCCCTCTTCAATTTTTCCCCATTTTCCTTGTTTATCTCCCTTTAGACGTTTACGTAATCGGGCGTCCCCTGATATCTGCTCTGATTCAAGAACGGAGATCCCCAAATGAACTTTTCTGCAATTCTATAAACCCATAGGGTCAAGCTACGAGAAAATATCCACAAAATGGCACGCTTCAATTTTTCCCCATTTTCCTTGTATAGCTCCCTTTAGACGTTTACGTAATCGGGCGTCCCCTGATATCTGCTCTGATTCAAGCACGGAGATCCCCAAATGAACTTTTCTGCAATTCTATAAACCCTTAGGGTCAAGCTACAATAAAATATCCACAAAATGGTTCGCTTCAATTTTTCCCCATTTTCCTTGTATAGCTCCCTTTAGAGGTATACGTAATCAGGAGTCCCTTGGTATCTGCTCCGATTCTGGCACGGACTTCCCCAAATGAACTTTTCAGCAATTCTATAAACCCAGAGGGTCAAGCTACGAGAAAATATCCACAAAACGGGCCTCTTCAATTTTTCCCCATTTTCCTTGAATAGCTCCCTTTAGAGGTATAGGTAATCGGGCGTCCCCTGGTATCTGCTCCGATTCAGGCACGAACATCCCCAAATGAAATTTTCTGCAATTCTATAAACCCATAGGATCAAGCTACGAGAAAATATCCACAAAACGGCCCGCTTCAATTTTTCCCCATTTTCATTGAATAGCTCCCTTTAGAGGTATACGTAATCAGGCGTCCCCTGGTATCTGCTCCGATTCAGGCACGAACATCCCCAAATGAAATTTTCTGCAATTTTATAAACCCATAGGGTCAAGCTACGAGAAAATATCCACAAAACGGCCCGCTTCAATTTTTCCCCATTTTCATTGAATAGCTCCCTTTAGAGGTATACGTAATCGGGCGTCCCCTGATATCTGCTCCGATTCAGGCACGAACATCCCCAAATGAACTTTTCTGCAATTCTATAAACCCATAGAGTCAAGCTACGAGAAAAGATCCACAAAATGGCCCGCTTCAATTTTTCCCCATTTTCCTTGTATAGCTCCCTTTAGACGTTTACGTAATCGGGCGTCCCTTGATATCTGCTCTGATTCAAGCACGGAGATCCCCAAATGAACTTTTCTGCAATTCTATAAACCCTTAGGGTCAAGCTACAATAAAATATCCACAAAATGGCACGCTTCAATTTTTCCCCATTTTCCTTGTATAGCTCCCTTTAGAGGTATACGTAATCGGGCGTCCCCTGGTATCTGCTCCGATTCAGGCACGAACATCCCCAAATGAACTTTTCAGCAATTCTATAAACCCATAGGGTCAAGCTACGAGAAAATATCCACAAAACGGCCCTCTTCAATTTTTCCCCATTTTCCTTGTTTATCTCCCTTTAGACGTTTACGTAATCGGGCGTCCCCTGATATCTGCTCTGATTCAAGAACGGAGATCCCCAAATGAACTTTTCTGCAATTCTATAAACCCATAGGGTCAAGCTACGAGAAAATATCCACAAAATGGCACGCTTCAATTTTTCCCCATTTTCCTTGTATAGCTCCCTTTAGACGTTTACGTAATCGGGCGTCCCCTGATATCTGCTCTGATTCAAGCACGGAGATCCCCAAATGAACTTTTCTGCAATTCTATAAACCCTTAGGGTCAAGCTACAATAAAATATCCACAAAATGGTTCGCTTCAATTTTTCCCCATTTTCCTTGTATAGCTCCCTTTAGAGGTATACGTAATCAGGAGTCCCTTGGTATCTGCTCCGATTCTGGCACGGACTTCCCCAAATGAACTTTTCAGCAATTCTATAAACCCAGAGGGTCAAGCTACGAGAAAATATCCACAAAACGGGCCTCTTCAATTTTTCCCCATTTTCCTTGAATAGCTCCCTTTAGAGGTATAGGTAATCGGGCGTCCCCTGGTATCTGCTCCGATTCAGGCACGAACATCCCCAAATGAAATTTTCTGCAATTCTATAAACCCATAGGATCAAGCTACGAGAAAATATCCACAAAACGGCCCGCTTCAATTTTTCCCCATTTTCATTGAATAGCTCCCTTTAGAGGTATACGTAATCGGGCGTCCCCTGGTATCTGCTCCGATTCAGGCACGAACATCCCCAAATGAACTTTTCTGCAATTCTATAAACCCATAGGGTCAAGCTACGAGAAAAGATCCACAAAAATGGCCCGCTTCAATTTTTCCCCATTTTCCTTGTATAGCTCCCTTTAGACGTTTACGTAATCGGGCGTCCCTTGATATCTGCTCTGATTCAAGCACGGAGATCCCCAAATGAACTTTTCTGCAATTCTATAAACCCTTAGGGTCAAGCTACAATAAAATATCCACAAAATGGCACGCTTCAATTTTTCCCCATTTTCCTTGTATAGCTCCCTTTAGAGGTATATGTAATCGGGCGTCCCATGGTATCTGCTCCGATTCAGGCACGAACATCCCCAAATGAACTTTTCAGCAATTCTATAAACCCATAGGGATAAGCTACGAGAAAATATCCACAAAATGGCCCTTTTAAATTTTTCCCCATTTTCCTTGTTTATCTCCCTTTAGACGTTTACTTAATCGGCCGTCCCCTGATATCGGCTCTGATTCAAGCACGGAGATCTCCAAATGAACTTTTCTGTAATTCTATAAACCCTTAGGGTCAAGCTACAATGAAATATCCACAAAATGGCACGCTTCAATTTTTCCCCATTTTCCTTGTATAGCTCCCTTTAGAGGTGTACGTAATTGGGCGTCCCATGGTATCTGCTCCGATTCAGGCACGGACTTCCCCAAATGAACTTTTCAGCAATTTTATAAACCCATAGGGTCAAGCTACGAGAAAATATCCACAAAATGACCCGCTTCAATTTTTCCCCATTTTCCTTGTATAGCTCCCTTTAGACGTTTACGTAATCGGGCGTCCCCTGATATCTGCTCTGATTCAAGCACGGAGATCCCCAAATGAACTTTTCTGCAATTCTATAAACCCTTAGGGTCAAGCTACAATAAAATATCCACAAAATGGCTCGCTTCAATTTTTCCCCATTTTCCTTGTATAGCTCCCTTTAGAGGTATACGTAATCGGGCGTCCCTTGGTATCTCCTCCGATTCAGGCACGGACTTCCCCAAATGAACTTTTCAGCAATTCTATAAACCCAGAGGGTCAAGCTACGAGAAAATATCCACAAAACGGGCCTCTTAAATTTTTCCCCATTTTCCTTGAATAGCTCCCTTTAGAGGTATAGGTAATCGGGCGTCCCCTGGTATCTGCTCCGATTCAGGCACGAACATCCCCAAATGAAATTTTCTGCAATTCTATAAACCCATAGGGTCAAGTTACGAGAAAATATCCACAAAACGGCCCGCTTCAATTTTTCCCCATTTTCATTGAATAGCTCCCTTTAGAGGTATACGTAATCGGGCGTCCCCTGGTATCTGCTCCGATTCAGGCACGAACATCCCCAAATGAACTTTTCTGCAATTCTATAAACCCATAGGGTCAAGCTACGAGAAAAGATCCACAAAATGGCCCGCTTCAATTTTTCCCCATTTTCCTTGTATAGCTCCCTTTAGAGGTATACGTAATCGGGCGTCCCATGGTATCTGCTCCGATTCAGGCACGAACATCCCCAAATGAACTTTTCAGCAATTCTATAAACCCATAGGGTCAAGCTACGAGAAAATATCCACAAAACGGCCCTCTTCAATTTTTCCCCATTTTCCTTGTTTATCTCCCTTTAGACGTTTACTTAATCGGCCGTCCCCTGATATCTGCTCTGATTCAAGCACGGAGATCTCCAAATGAACTTTTCTGCAATTCTATAAACCTTTAGGGTCAAGCTACAATAAAATATCCACAAAATGGCTCGCTTCAATTTTTCCCCATTTTCCTTGTATAGCTCCCTTTAGAGGTATACGTAATCGGGCGTCCCTTGGTATCTGCTCCGATTCAGGCACGAACTTCCCCAAATGAACTTTTCAGCAATTCTATAAACCCATAGGGTCAAGCTACGAGAAAATATCCACAAAATGGCCTGCTTCAATTTTTTCCCATTTTCCTTGTATAGCTCCTTTTAGACGTTTACGTAATCGGGCGTCCCTTGATATCTGCTCTGATTCAAGCACGGAGATCCCCAAATGAACTTTTCTGCAATTCTATAAACCCTTAGGGTCAAGCTACAATAAAATATCCACAAAATGGCACGCTTCAATTTTTCCCCATTTTCCTTGTATAGCTCCCTTTAGAGGTATACGTAATCGGGCGTCCCCTGGTATCTGCTCCGATTCAGGCACGAACATCCCCAAATGAACTTTTCAGCAATTCTATAAACCCATAGGGTCAAGCTACGAGAAAATATCCACAGAACGGCCCTCTTCAATTTTCCCCATTTTCCTTGTTTATCTCCCTTTAGACGTTTACGTAATCGGGCGTCCCCTGATATCTGCTCTGATTCAAGAACGGAGATCCCCAAATGAACTTTTCTGCAATTCTATAAACCCTTAGGGTCAAGCTACAATAAAATATCCACAAAATGGCACGCTTCAATTTTTCCCCATTTTCCTTGTATAGCTCCCTTTAGAGGTATACGTAATCGGGCGTCCCTTGGTATCTGCTCCGATTCAGGCACGGACTTCCGCAAATGAACTTTTCAGCAATTCTATAAACCCAGAGGGTCAAGCTACGAGAAAATATCCACAAAACGGCCCTCTTCAATTGTTCCCCATTTTCCTTGAATAGCTCCCTTTAGAGGTATACGTAATCAGGCGTCCCCTGGTATCTGCTCTGATTCAGGCACGAACATCCCCAAATGAAATTTTCTGCAATTTTATAAACCCATAGGGTCAAGCTACGAGAAAATATCCACAAAACGGTCCGCTTCAATTTTTCACCATTTTCCTTGAATAGCTCCCTTTAGAGGTATACGTAATCGGGCGTCCCCTGGTATCTGCTCCGATTCAGGCACGAACATCCCCAAATGAACTTTTCTGCAATTCTATAAACCCATAGAGTCAAGCTACGAGAAAAGATCCACAAAATGGCCCGCTTCAATTTTTCCCCATTTTCCTTGTATAGCTCCCTTTAGACGTTTACGTAATCGGGCGTCCCTTGATATCTGCTCTGATTCAAGCACGGAGATCCCCAAATGAACTTTTCTGCAATTCTATAAACCCTTAGGGTCAAGCTACAATAAAATATCCACAAAATGGCACGCTTCAATTTTTCCCCATTTTCCTTGTATAGCTCCCTTTAGAGGTATACGTAATCGGGCGTCCCCTGGTATCTGCTCCGATTCAGGCACGAACATCCCCAAATGAACTTTTCAGCAATTCTATAAACCCATAGGGTCAAGCTACGAGAAAATATCCACAAAACGGCCCTCTTCAATTTTTCCCCATTTTCCTTGTTTATCTCCCTTTAGACGTTTACGTAATCGGGCGTCCCCTGATATCTGCTCTGATTCAAGAACGGAGATCCCCAAATGAACTTTTCTGCAATTCTATAAACCCATAGGGTCAAGCTACGAGAAAATATCCACAAAATGGCCCGCTTCAATTTTTCCCGATTTTCCTTGTATAGCTCCCTTTAGACGTTTACGTAATCGGGCGTCCCCTGATATCTGCTCTGATTCAAGCACGGAGATCCCCAAATGAACTTTTCTGCAATTCTATAAACCCTTAGGGTCAAGCTACAATAAAATATCCACAAAATGGTTCGCTTCAATTTTTCCCCATTTTCCTTGTATAGCTCCCTTTAGAGGTATACGTAATCAGGCGTCCCTTGGTATCTGCTCCGATTCAGGCACGGACTTCCCCAAATGAACTTTTCAGCAATTCTATAAACCCAGAGGGTCAAGCTACGAGAAAATATCCACAAAACGGGCCTCTTCAATTTTTCCCCATTTTCCTTGAATAGCTCCCTTTAGAGGTATAGGTAATCGGGCGTCCCCTGGTATCTGCTCCGATTCAGGCACGAACATCCCCAAATGAAATTTTCTGCAATTCTATAAACCCATAGGGCAAGCTACGAGAAAATATCCACAAAACGGCCCGCTTCAATATTTCCCCATTTTCATTGAATAGCTCCCTTTAGAGGTATACGTAATCGGGCGTCCCCTGGTATCTGCTCCGATTCAGGCACGAACATCCCCAAATGAACTTTTCAGCAATTCTATAAACCCATAGGGATAAGCTACGAGAAAATATCCACAAAATGGCCCTTTTCAATTTTTCCCCATTTTCCTTGTTTATCTCCCTTTAGACGTTTACTTAATCGGCCGTCCCCTGATATCGGCTCTGATTCAAGCACGGAGATCTCCAAATGAACTTTTCTGTAATTCTATAAACCCTTAGGGTCAAGCTACAATGAAATATCCACAAAATGGCACGCTTCAATTTTTCCCCATTTTCCTTGTATACCTCCCTTTAGAGGTGTACGTAATTGGGCGTCCCATGGTATCTGCTCCGATTCAGGCACGGACTTCCCCAAATGAACTTTTCAGCAATTTTATAAACCCATAGGGTCAAGCTACGAGAAAAGATCCACAAAATGGCCCGCTTCAATTTTTCCCCATTTTCCTTGTATAGCTCCCTTTAGAGGTATACGTAATCGGGCGTCCCATGGTATCTGCTCCGATTCAGGCACGAACATCCCCAAATGAACTTTTCAGCAATTCTATAAACCCATAGGGTCAAGCTACGAGAAAATATCCACAAAACGGCCCTCTTCAATTTTTCCCCATTTTCCTTGTTTATCTCCCTTTAGACGTTTACTTAATCGGCCGTCCCCTGATATCTGCTCTGATTGAAGCACGGAGATCTCCAAATGAACTTTTCTGCAATTCTATAAACCTTTAGGGTCAAGCTACAATAAAATATCCACAAAATGGCTCGCTTCAATTTTTCCCCATTTTCCTTGTATAGCTCCCTTTAGAGGTATACGTAATCGGGCGTCCCTTGGTATCTGCTCCGATTCAGGCACGAACTTCCCCAAATGAACTTTTCAGTAATTCTATAAACTCATAGGGTCAAGCTACGAGAAAATATCCACAAAATGGCCCGCTTCAATTTTTTCCCATTTTCCTTGTATAGCTCCCTTTAGACGTTTACGTAATCGGGCGTCCCTTGATATCTGCTCTGATTCAAGCACGGAGATCCCCAAATGAACTTTTCTGCAATTCTATAAACCCTTAGGGTCAAGCTACAATAAAATATCCACAAAATGGCACGCTTCAATTTTTCCCCATTTTCCTTGTATAGCTCCCTTTAGAGGTATACGTAATCGGGCGTCCCCTGGTATCTGCTCCGATTCAGGCACGAACATCCCCAAATGAACTTTTCAGCAATTCTATAAACCCATAGGGTCAAGCTACGAGAAAATATCCACAGAACGGCCCTCTTCAATTTTCCCCATTTTCCTTGTTTATCTCCCTTTAGACGTTTACGTAATCGGGCGTCCCCTGATATCTGCTCTGATTCAAGAACGGAGATCCCCAAATGAACTTTTCTGCAATTCTATAAACCCTTAGGGTCAAGCTACAATAAAATATCCACAAAATGGCACGCTTCAATTTTTCCCCATTTTCCTTGTATAGCTCCCTTTAGAGGTATACGTAATCGGGCGTCCCTTGGTATCTGCTCCGATTCAGGCACGGACTTCCCCAAATGAACTTTTCAGCAATTCTATAAACCCAGAGGGTCAAGCTACGAGAAAATATCCACAAAACGGCCCTCTTCAATTGTTCCCCATTTTCCTTGAATAGCTCCCTTTAGAGGTATACGTAATCAGGCGTCCCCTGGTATCTGCTCCGATTCAGGCACGAACATCCCCAAATGAAATTTTCTGCAATTTTATAAACCCATAGGGTCAAGCTACGAGAAAATATCCACAAAACGGCCCGCTTCAATTTTTCACCATTTTCCTTGAATAGCTCCCTTTAGAGGTATACGTAATCGGGCGTCCCCTGGTATCTGCTCCGATTCAGGCACGAACATCCCCAAATGAACTTTTCTGCAATTCTATAAACCCATAGAGTCAAGCTACGAGAAAAGATCCACAAAATGGCCCGCTTCAATTTTTCCCCATTTTCCTTGTATAGCTCCCTTTAGACGTTTACGTAATCGGGCGTCCCTTGATATCTGCTCTGTTCAAGCACGGAGATCCCCAAATGAACTTTTCTGCAATTCTATAAACCCTTAGGGTCAAGCTACAATAAAATATCCACAAAATGGCACGCTTCAATTTTTCCCCATTTTCCTTGTATAGCTCCCTTTAGAGGAATACGTAATCGGGCGTCCCCTGGTATCTGCTCCGATTCAGGCACGAACATCCCCAAATGAACTTTTCAGCAATTCTATAAACCCATAGGGTCAAGCTACGAGAAAATATCCACAAAACGGCCCTCTTCAATTTTTCCCCATTTTCCTTGTTTATCTCCCTTTAGACGTTTACGTAATCGGGCGTCCCCTGATATCTGCTCTGATTCAAGAACGGAGATCCCCAAATGAACTTTTCTGCAATTCTATAAACCCATAGGGTCAAGCTACGAGAAAATATCCACAAAATGGCCCGCTTCAATTTTTCCCGATTTTCCTTGTATAGCTCCCTTTAGACGTTTACGTAATCGGGCGTCCCCTGATATCTGCTCTGATTCAAGCACGGAGATCCCCAAATGAACTTTTCTGCAATTCTATAAACCCTTAGGGTCAAGCTACAATAAAATATCCACAAAATGGTTCGCTTCAATTTTTCCCCATTTTCCTTGTATAGCTCCCTTTAGAGGTATACGTAATCAGGCGTCCCTTGGTATCTGCTCCGATTCAGGCACGGACTTCCCCAAATGAACTTTTCAGCAATTCTATAAACCCAGAGGGTCAAGCTACGAGAAAATATCCACAAAACGGGCCTCTTCAATTTTTCCCCATTTTCCTTGAATAGCTCCCTTTAGAGGTATAGGTAATCGGGCGTCCCCTGGTATCTACTCCGATTCAGGCACGAACATCCCGAAATGAAATTTTCTGCAATTCTATAAACCCATAGGGTCAAGCTACGAGAAAATATCCACAAAACGGCCCGCTTCAATTTTTCCCCATTTTCATTGAATAGCTCCCTTTAGAGGTATACGTAATCGGGCGTCCCCTGGTATCTGCTCCGATTCAGGCACGAACATCCCCAAATGAACTTTTCTGCAATTCTATAAACCCATAGGGTCAAGCTACGAGAAAAGATCCACAAAAATGGCCCGCTTCAATTTTTCCCCATTTTCCTTGTATAGCTCCCTTTAGACGTTTACGTAATATGGCGTCCCTTGATATCTGCTCTGATTCAAGCACGGAGATCCCCAAATGAACTTTTCTGCAATTCTATAAACCCTTAGGGTCAAGCTACAATAAAATATCCACAAAATGGCACGCTTCAATTTTTCCCCATTTTCCTTGTATAGCTCCCTTTAGAGGTATACGTAATCGGGCGTCCCATGGTATCTGCTCCGATTCAGGCACGAACATCCCCAAATGAACTTTTCAGCAATTCTATAAACCCATAGGGATAAGCTACGAGAAAATATCCACAAAATGGCCCTTTTCAATTTTTCCCCATTTTCCTTGTTTATCTCCCTTTAGACGTTTACTTAATCGGCCGTCCCCTGATATCTGCTCTGATTCAAGCACGGAGATCTCCAAATGAACTTTTCTGTAATTCTATAAACCCTTAGGGTCAAGCTACAATGAAATATCCACAAAATGGCACGCTTCAATTTTTCCCCATTTTCCTTGTATAGCTCCCTTTAGAGGTATACGTAATTGGGCGTCCCATGGTATCTGCTCCGATTCAGGCACGGACATCCCCAAATGAACTTTTCAGCAATTTTATAAACCCACAGGGTCAAGCTACGAGAAAATATCCACAAAATGGCCCGCTTCAATTTTTCCCCATTTTCCTTGTATAGCTCCCTTTAGACGTTTACGTAATCGGGCGTCCCCTGATATCTGCTCTGATTCAAGCACGGAGATCCCCAAATGAACTTTTCTGCAATTCTATAAACCCTTAGGGTCAAGCTACAATAAAATATCCACAAAATGGCTCGCTTCAATTTTTCCCCATTTTCCTTGTATAGCTCCCTTTAGAGGTATACGTAATCGGGCGTCCCTTGGTATCTGCTCCGATTCAGGCACGGACTTCCCCAAATGAACTTTTCAGCAATTCTATAAACCCAGAGGGTCAAGCTACGAGAAAATATCCACAAAACGGGCCTCTTAAATTTTTCCCCATTTTCCTTGAATAGCTCCCTTTAGAGGTATAGGTAATCGGGCGTCCCCTGGTATCTGCTCCGATTCAGGCACGAACATCCCCAAATGAAATTTTCTGCAATTCTATAAACCCATAGGGTCAAGCTACGAGAAAATATCCACAAAACGGCCCGCTTCAATTTTTCCCCATTTTCATTGAATAGCTCCCTTTAGAGGTATACGTAATCGGGCGTCCCCTGGTATCTGCTCCGATTCAGGCACGAACATCCCCAAATGAACTTTTCTGCAATTCTATAAACCCATAGGGTCAAGCTACGAGAAAAGATCCACAAAATGGCCCGCTTCAATTTTTCCCCATTTTCCTTGTATAGCTCCCTTTAGACGTTTACGTAATCGGGCGTCCCTTGATATCTGCTCTGATTCAAGTACGGAGATCCCCAAATGAACTTTTCTGCAATTCTATAAACCCTTAGGGTCAAGCTACAATAAAATATCCACAAAATGGCACGCTTCAATTTTTCCCCATTTTCCTTGTATAGCTCCCTTTAGAGGTATACGTAATTGGGCGTCCCATGGTATCTGCTCCGATTCAGGCACGGACTTCCCCAAATGAATTTTTCAGCAATTCTATAAACCCATAGGGTCCAGCTACGAGAAAATATCCACAAAATGGCCCGCTTCAATTTTTTCCCATTTTCCTTGTATAGCTCCCTTTAGACGTTTACGTAATCGGGCGTCCCTTGATATCTGCTCTGATTCAAGCACGGAGATCCCCAAATGAACTTTTCTGCAATTCTATAAACCCTTAGGGTCAAGCTACAATAAAATATCCACAAAATGGCACGCTTCAATTTTTCCCCATTTTCCTTGTATAGCTCCCTTTAGAGGTATACGTAATCGGGCGTCCCCTGGTATCTGCTCCGATTCAGGCACGAACATCCCCAAATGAACTTTTCAGCAATTCTATAAACCCATAGGGTCAAGCTACGAGAAAATATCCACAGAACGGCCCTCTTCAATTTTCCCCATTTTCCTTGTTTATCTCCCTTTAGACGTTTACGTAATCGGGCGTCCCCTGATATCTGCTCTGATTCAAGAACGGAGATCCCCAAATGAACTTTTCTGCAATTCTATAAACCCTTAGGGTCAAGCTACAATAAAATATCCACAAAATGGCACGCTTCAATTTTTCCCCATTTTCCTTGTATAGCTCCCTTTAGAGGTATACGTAATCGGGCGTCCCTTGGTATCTGCTCCGATTCAGGCACGGACTTCCCCAAATGAACTTTTCAGCAATTCTATAAACCCAGAGGGTCAAGCTACGAGAAAATATCCACAAAACGGCCCTCTTCAATTTTTCCCCATTTTCCTTGAATAGCTCCCTTTAGAGGTATACGTAATCAGGCGTCCCCTGGTATCTGCTCCGATTCAGGCACGAACATCCCCAAATGAAATTTTCTGCAATTTTATAAACCCATAGGGTCAAGCTACGAGAAAATATCCACAAAACGGCCCGCTTCAATTTTTCACCATTTTCCTTGAATAGCTCCCTTTAGAGGTATACGTAATCGGGCGTCCCCTGGTATCTGCTCCGATTCAGGCACGAACATCCCCAAATGAACTTTTCTGCAATTCTATAAACCCATAGAGTCAAGCTACGAGAAACGATCCACAAAATGGCCCGCTTCAATTTTTCCCCATTTTCCTTGTATAGCTCCCTTTAGACGTTTACGTAATCGGGCGTCCCTTGATATCTGCTCTGATTCAAGCACGGAGATCCCCAAATGAACTTTTCTGCAATTCTATAAACCCTTAGGGTCAAGCTACAATAAAATATCCACAAAATGGCACGCTTCAATTTTTCCCCATTTTCCTTGTATAGCTCCCTTTAGAGGTATACGTAATCGGGCGTCCCCTGGTATCTGCTCCGATTCAGGCACGAACATCCCCAAATGAACTTTTCAGCAATTCTATAAACCCATAGGGTCAAGCTACGAGAAAATATCCACAAAACAGCCCTCTTCAATTTTTCCCCATTTTCCTTGTTTATCTCCCTTTAGACGTTTACGTAATCGGGCGTCCCCTGATATCTGCTCTGATTCAAGAACGGAGATCCCCAAATGAACTTTTCTGCAATTCTATAAACCCATAGGGTCAAGCTAAGAGAAAATATCCACAAAATGGCCCGCTTCAATTTTTCCCGATTTTCCTTGTATAGCTCCCTTTAGACGTTTACGTAATCGGGCGTCCCCTGATATCTGCTCTGATTCAAGCACGGAGATCCCCAAATGAACTTTTCTGCAATTCTATAAACCCTTAGGGTCAAGCTACAATAAAATATCCACAAAATGGTTCGCTTCAATTTTTCCCCATTTTCCTTGTATAGCTCCCTTTAGAGGTATACGTAATCAGGCGTCCCTTGGTATCTGCTCCGATTCAGGCACGGACTTCCCCAAATGAACTTTTCAGCAATTCTATAAACCCAGAGGGTCAAGCTACGAGAAAATATCCAAAAAACGGGCCTCTTCAATTTTTCCCCATTTTCCTTGAATAGCTCCCTTTAGAGGTATACGTAATTGGGCGTCCCATGGTATCTGCTCTGATTCAGGCACGGACATCCCCAAATGAACTTTTCAGCAATTTTATAAACCCATAGGGTCAAGCTACGAGAAAATATCCACAAAATGGCCCGCTTCAATTTTTCCCCATTTTCCTTGTTTATCTCCCTTTAGACGTTTACGTAATCGGGCGTCCCCTGATATCTGCTCTGATTCAAGAACGGAGATCCCCAAATGAACTTTTCTGTAATTCTATAAACCCTTAGGGTCAAGCTACAATAAAATATCCACAAAATGGCACGCTTCAATTTTTCCCCATTTTCCTTGTATAGCTCCCTTTAGAGGTATACGTAATCGGGCGTCCCTTGGTATCTGCTCCGATTCAGGCACGGACTTCCCCAAATGAACTTTTCAGCAATTCTATAAACCCAGAGGGTCAAGCTACGAGAAAATATCCACAAAACGGCCCTCTTCAATTTTTCCCCATTTTCCTTGAATAGCTCCCTTTAGAGGTATACGTAATCAGGCGTCCCCTGGTATCTGCTCCGATTCAGGCACGAACATCCCCAAATGAAATTTTCTGCAATTTTATAAACCCATAGGGTCAAGCTACGAGAAAATATCCACAAAACGGCCCGCTTCAATTTTTCACCATTTTCCTTGAATAGCTCCCTTTAGAGGTATACGTAATCGGGCGTCCCCTGGTATCTGCTCCTATTCAGGCACGAACATCCCCAAATGAACTTTTCTGCAATTCTATAAACCCATAGAGTCAAGCTACGAGAAAAGATCCACAAAATGGCCCGCTTCAATTTTTCCCCATTTTCCTTGTATAGCTCCCTTTAGACGTTTACGTAATCGGGCGTCCCTTGATATCTGCTCTGATTCAAGCACGGAGATCCCCAAATGAACTTTTCTGCAATTCTATAAACCCTTAGGGTCAAGCTACAATAAAATATCCACAAAATGGCACGCTTCAATTTTTCCCCATTTTCCTTGTATAGCTCCCTTTAGAGGTATACGTAATCGGGCGTCCCCTGGTATCTGCTCCGATTCAGGCACGAACATCCCCAAATGAACTTTTCAGCAATTCTATAAACCCATAGGGTCAAGCTACGAGAAAATATCCACAAAACGGCCCTCTTCAATTTTTCCCCATTTTCCTTGTTTATCTCCCTTTAGACGTTTACGTAATCGGGCGTCCCCTGATATCTGCTCTGATTCAAGAACGGAGATCCCCAAATGAACTTTTCTGCAATTCTATAAACCCATAGGGTCAAGCTAAGAGAAAATATCCACAAAATGGCCCGCTTCAATTTTTCCCGATTTTCCTTGTATAGCTCCCTTTAGACGTTTACGTAATCGGGCGTCCCCTGATATCTGCTCTGATTCAAGCACGGAGATCCCCAAATGAACTTTTCTGCAATTCTATAAACCCTTAGGGTCAAGCTACAATAAAATATCCACAAAATGGTTCGCTTCAATTTTTCCCCATTTTCCTTGTATAGCTCCCTTTAGAGGTATACGTAATCAGGCGTCCCTTGGTATCTGCTCCGATTCAGGCACAGACTTCCCCAAATGAACTTTTCAGCAATTCTATAAACCCAGAGGGTCAAGCTACGAGAAAATATCCACAAAACGGGCCTCTTCAATTTTTCCCCATTTTCCTTGAATAGCTCCCTTTAGAGGTATACGTAATTGGGCGTCCCATGGTATCTGCTCTGATTCAGGCACGGACATCCCCAAATGAACTTTTCAGCAATTTTATAAACCCATAGGGTCAAGCTACGAGAAAATATCCACAAAATGGCCCGCTTCAATTTTTCCCCATTTTCCTTGTATAGCTCCCTTTAGACGTTTACGTAATCGGGCGTCCCCTGATATCTGCTCTGATTCAAGCACGGAGATCCCCAAATGAACTTTTCTGCAATTCTATAAACCCTTAGGGTCAAGCTACAATAAAATATCCACAAAATGGCTCGCTTCAATTTTTCCCCATTTTCCTTGTATAGCTCCCTTTAGAGGTATACGTAATCGGGCGTCCCTTGGTATCTGCTCCGATTCAGGCACGGACTTCCCCAAATGAACTTTTCAGCAATTCTATAAACCCAGAGGGTCAAGCTACGAGAAAATATCCACAAAACGGGCCTCTTAAATTTTTCCCCATTTTCCTTGAATAGCTCCCTTTAGAGGTATAGGTAATCGGGCGTCCCCTGGTATCTGCTCCGATTCAGGCACGAACATCCCCAAATGAAATTTTCTGCAATTCTATAAACCCATAGGGTCAAGCTACGAGAAAATATCCACAAAACGGCCCGCTTCAATTTTTCCCCATTTTCATTGAATAGCTCCCTTTAGAGGTATACGTAATCGGGCGTCCCCTGGTATCTGCTCCGATTCAGGCACGAACATCCCCAAATGAACTTTTCTGCAATTCTATAAACCCATAGGGTCAAGCTACGAGAAAAGATCCACAAAATGGCCCGCTTCAATTTTTCCCCATTTTCCTTGTATAGCTCCCTTTAGACGTTTACGTAATCGGGCGTCCCTTGATATCTGCTCTGATTCAAGTACGGAGATCCCCAAATGAACTTTTCTGCAATTCTATAAACCCTTAGGGTCAAGCTACAATAAAATATCCACAAAATGGCACGCTTCAATTTTTCCCCATTTTCCTTGTATAGCTCCCTTTAGAGGTATACGTAATTGGGCGTCCCATGGTATCTGCTCCGATTCAGGCACGGACTTCCCCAAATGAACTTTTCAGCAATTTTATAAACCCATAGGGTCAAGCTACGAGAAAATATCCACAAAATGGCCCGCTTCAATTTTTCCCCATTTTCCTTGTATAGCTCCCTTTAGACGTTTACGTAATCGGGCGTCCCATGATATCTGCTCTGATTCAAGCACGGAGATCCCCAAATGAACTTTTCTGCAATTCTATAAACCCTTAGGGTCAAGCTACAATAAAATATCCACAAAATGGCTCGCTTCAATTTTTCCCCATTTTCCTTGTATAGCTCCCTTTAGAGGTATACGTAATCGGGCGTCCCTTGGTATCTGCTCCGATTCAGGCACGGACTTCCCCAAATGAACTTTTCAGCAATTCTATAAACCCAGAGGGTCAAGCTACGAGAAAATATCCACAAAACGGGCCTCTTAAATTTTTCCCCATTTTCCTTGAATAGCTCCCTTTAGAGGTATAGGTAATCGGGCGTCCCCTGGTATCTGCTCCGATTCAGGCACGAACATCCCCAAATGAAATTTTCTGCAATTCTATAAACCCATAGGGTCAAGCTACGAGAAAATATCCACAAAACGGCCCGCTTCAATTTTTCCCCATTTTCATTGAATAGCTCCCTTTAGAGGTATACGTAATCGGGCGTCCCCTGGTATCTGCTCCGATTCAGGCACGAACATCCCCAAATGAACTTTTCTGCAATTCTATAAACCCATAGGGTCAAGCTACGAGAAAAGATCCACAAAATGGCCCGCTTCAATTTTTCCCCATTTTCCTTGTATAGCTCCCTTTAGAGGTATACGTAATCGGGCGTCCCATGGTATCTGCTCCGATTCAGGCACGAACATCCCCAAATGAACTTTTCAGCAATTCTATAAACCCATAGGGTCAAGCTATGAGAAAATATCCACAAAACGGCCCTCTTCAATTTTTCCCCATTTTCCTTGTTTATCTCCCTTTAGACGTTTACTTAATCGGTCGTCCCCTGATATCTCCTCTGATTCAAGCACGGAGATCTCCAAATGAACTTTTCTGCAATTCTATAAACCCTTAGGGTCAAGCTACAATAAAATATCCACAAAATGGCTCGCTTCAATTTTTCCCCATTTTCCTTGTATAGCTCCCTTTAGAGGTATACGTAATCGGGCGTCCCTTGGTATCTGCTCCGATTCAGGCACGGACTTCCCCAAATGAACTTTTCAGCAATTCTATAAACCCATAGGGTCAAGCTACGAGAAAATATCCACAAAATGGCCCGCTTCAATTTTTTCCCATTTTCCTTGTATAGCTCCCTTTAGACGTTTACGTAATCGGGCGTCCGTTGATATCTGCTCTGATTCAAGCACGGAGATCCCCAAATGAACTTTTCTGCAATTCTATAAACCCTTAGGGTCAAGCTACAATAAAATATCCACAAAATGGCACGCTTCAATTTTTCCCCATTTTCCTTGTATAGCCCCCTTTAGAGGTATACGTAATCGGGCGTCCCCTGGTATCTGCTCCGATTCAGGCACGAACATCCCCAAATGAACTTTTCAGCAATTCTATAAACCCATAGGGTCAAGCTACGAGAAAATATCCACAAAACGGCCCTCTTCAATTTTTCCCCATTTTCCTTGTTTATCTCCCTTTAGACGTTTACGTAATCGGGCGTCCCCTGATATCTGCTCTGATTCAAGAACGGAGATCCCCAAATGAACTTTTCTGCAATTCTATAAACCCATAGGGTCAAGCTACTAGAAAATATCCACAAAATGGCCCTCTTCAATTTTTCCCGATTTTCCTTGTATAGCTCCCTTTAGACGTTTACGTAATCGGGCGTCCCCTGATATCTGCTCTGATTCAAGCACGGAGATCCCCAAATGAACTTTTCTGCAATTCTATAAACCCTTAGGGTCAAGCTACAATAAAATATCCACAAAATGGTTCGCTTCAATTTTTCCCCATTTTCCTTGTATAGCTCCCTTTAGAGGTATACGTAATCAGGCGTCCCTTGGTATCTGCTCCGATTCAGGCACGGACTTCCCCAAATGAACTTTTCAGCAATTCTATAAACCCAAAGGGTCAAGCTACGAGAAAATATCCACAAAACGGGCCTCTTCAATTTTTCCCCATTTTCCTTGAATAGCTCCCTTTAGAGGTATAGGTAATCGGGCGTCCCCTGGTATCTGCTCCGATTCAGGCACGAACATCCCCAAATGAAATTTTCTGCAATTCTATAAACCCATAGGGTCAAGCTACGAGAAAATATCCACAAAACGGCCCGCTTCAATTTTTCCCCATTTTCATTGAATAGCTCCCTTTAGAGGTATACGTAATCGGGCGTCCCCTGGTATCAGCTCCGATTCAGGCACGAACATCCCCAAATGATCTTTTCAGCAATTCTATAAACCCATAGGGATAAGCTACGAGAAAATATCCACAAAATGGCCCTTTTCAATTTTTCCCCATTTTCCTTGTTTATCTCCCTTTAGACGTTTACTTAATCGGCCGTCCCCTGATATCTGCTCTGATTCAAGCACGGAGATCTCCAAATGAACTTTTCTGTAATTCTATAAACCCTTAGGGTCAAGCTACAATGAAATATCCACAAAATGGCACGCTTCAATTTTTCCCCATTTTCCTTGTATAGCTCCCTTTAGAGGTATACGTAATTGGGCGTCCCATGGTATCTGCTCCGATTCAGGCACGGACTTCCCCAAATGAACTTTTCAGCAATTTTATAAACCCATAGGGTCAAGCTATGAGAAAATATCCACAAAATGGCCCGCTTCAATTTTTCCCCATTTTCCTTGTATAGCTCCCTTTAGACGTTTACGTAATCGGGCGTCCCCTGATATCTGCTCTGATTCAAGCACGGAGATCCCCAAATGAACTTTTCTGCAATTCTATAAACCCTTAGGGTCAAGCTACAATAAAATATCCACAAAATGGCTCGCTTCAATTTTTCCCCATTTTCCTTGTATAGCTCCCTTTAGAGGTATACGTAATCGGGCGTCCCTTGGTATCTGCTCCGATTCAGGCACGGACTTCCCCAAATGAACTTTTCAGCAATTCTATAAACCCAGAGGGTCAAGCTACGAGAAAATATCCACAAAACGGGCCTCTTAAATTTTTCCCCATTTTCCTTGAATAGCTCCCTTTAGAGGTATAGGTAATCGGGCGTCCCCTGGTATCTGCTCCGATTCAGGCACGAACATCCCCAAATGAAATTTTCTGCAATTCTATAAACCCATAGGGTCAAGCTACGAGAAAATATCCACAAAACGGCCCGCTTCAATTTTTCCCCATTTTCATTGAATAGCTCCCTTTAGAGGTATACGTAATCGGGCGTCCCCTGGTATCTGCTCCGATTCAGGCACGAACATCCCCAAATGAACTTTTCTGCAATTCTATAAACCCATAGGGTCAAGCTACGAGAAAAGATCCACAATATGGCCCGCTTCAATTTTTCCCCATTTTCCTTGTATAGCTCCCTTTAGAGGTATACGTAATCGGGCGTCCCATGGTATCTGCTCCGATTCAGGCACGAACATCCCCAAATGAACTTTTCAGCAATTCTATAAACCTATAGGGTCAAGCTACGAGAAAATATCCACAAAACGGCCCTCTTCAATTTTTCCCCATTTTCCTTGTTTATCTCCCTTTAGACGTTTACTTAATCGGCCGTCCCCTGATATCTGCTCCGATTCAGGCACGGACTTCCCCAAATGAACTTTTCAGCAATTCTATAAACCCATAGGGTCAAGCTACAATAAAATATCCACAAAATGGCCCGCTTCAATTTTTTCCCATTTTCCTTGTATAGCTCCCTTTAGACGTTTACGTAATCGGGCGTCCCTTGATATCTGCTCTGATTCAAGCACGGAGATCCCCAAATGAACTTTTCTGCAATTCTATAAACCCTTAGGGTCAAGCTACAATAAAATATCCACAAAATGGCACGCTTCAATTTTTCCCCATTTTCCTTGTATAGCCCCCTTTAGAGGTATACGTAATCGGGCGTCCCCTGGTATCTGCTCCGATTCAGGCACAAACATCCCCAAATGAACTTTTCAGCAATTTTATAAACCCATAGGGTCAAGCTACGAGAAAATATCCACAGAACGGCCCTCTTCAATTTTCCCCATTTTCCTTGTTTATCTCCCTTTAGACGTTTACGTAATCGGGCGTCCCCTGATATCTGCTCTGATTCAAGAACGGAGATCCCCAAATGAACTTTTCTGCAATTCTATAAACCCTTAGGGTCAAGCTACAATAAAATATCCACAAAATGGCACGCTTCAATTTTTCCCCATTTTCCTTGTATAGCTCCCTTTAGAGGTATACGTAATCGGGCGTCCCTTGGTATCTGCTCCGATTCAGGCACGGACTTCCCCAAATGAACTTTTCAGCAATTCTATAAACCCAGAGGGTCAAGCTACCAGAAAATATCCACAAAATGGCACGCTTCAATTTTTCCCCATTTTCCTTGTATAGCTCCCTTTAGACGTTTACGTAATCGGGCGTCCCTTGATATCTGCTCTGATTCAAGCACGGAGATCCCCAAATGAACTTTTCTGCAATTCTATAAACCCTTAGGGTCAAGCTACAATAAAATATCCACAAAATGGCACGCTTCAATTTTTCCCCATTTTCCTTGTATAGCTCCCTTTAGAGGTATACGTAATCGGGCGTCCCCTGGTATCTGCTCCGATTCAGGCACGAACATCCCCAAATGAACTTTTCAGCAATTCTATAAACCCATAGGGTCAAGCTACGAGAAAATATCCACAAAACGGCCCTCTTCAATTTTTCCCCATTTTCCTTGTTTATCTCCCTTTAGACGTTTACGTAATCGGGCGTCCCCTGATATCTGCTCTGATTCAAGAACGGAGATCCCCAAATGAACTTTTCTGCAATTCTATAAACCCATAGGGTCAAGCTACGAGAAAATATCCACAAAATGGCCCGCTTCAATTTTTCCCGATTTTCCTTGTATAGCTCCCTTTAGACGTTTACGTAATCGGGCGTCCCCTGATATCTGCTCTGATTCAAGCACGGAGATCCCCAAATGAACTTTTCTGCAATTCTATAAACCCTTAGGGTCAAGCTACAATAAAATATCCACAAAATGGTTCGCTTCAATTTTTCCCCATTTTCCTTGTATAGCTCCCTTTAGAGGTATACGTAATCAGGCGTCCCTTGGTATCTGCTCCGATTCAGGCACGGACTTCCCCAAATGAACTTTTCAGCAATTCTATAAACCCAGAGGGTCAAGCTACGAGAAAATATCCACAAAACGGGCCTCTTCAATTTTTCCCCATTTTCCTTGAATAGCTCCCTTTAGAGGTATAGGTAATCGGGCGTCCCCTGGTATCTGCTCCGATTCAGGCACGAACATCCCCAAATGAAATTTTCTGCAATTCTATAAACCCATAGGGTCAAGCTACGAGAAAATATCCACAAAACGGCCCGCTTCAATTTTTCCCCATTTTCATTGAATAGCTCCCTTTAGAGGTATACGTAATCGGGCGTCCCCTGGTATCTGCTCCGATTCAGGCACGAACATCCCCAAATGAACTTTTCTGCAATTTTATAAACCCATAGGGTCAAGCTACGAGAAAAGATCCACAAAAATGGCCCGCTTCAATTTTTCCCCATTTTCCTTGTATAGCTCCCTTTAGACGTTTACGTAATCGGGCGTCCCTTGATATCAGCTCTGATTCAAGCACGGAGATCCCCAAATGAACTTTTCTGCAATTCTATAAACCCTTAGGGTCAAGCTACAATAAAATATCCACAAAATGGCACGCTTCAATTTTTCCCCATTTTCCTTGTATAGCTCCTTTTAGAGGTATACGTAATCGGGCGTCCCATGGTATCAGCTCCGATTCAGGCACGAACATCCCCAAATGAACTTTTCAGCAATTCTATAAACCCATAGGGATAAGCTACGAGAAAATATCCACAAAATGGCCCTTTTCAATTTTTCCCCATTTTCCTTGTTTATCTCCCTTTAGACGTTTACTTAATCGGCCGTCCCCTGATATCTGCTCTGATTCAAGCACGGAGATCTCCAAATGAACTTTTCTGTAATTCTATAAACCCTTAGGGTCAAGCTACAATGAAATATCCACAAAATGGCACGCTTCAATTTTTCCCCATTTTCCTTGTATAGCTCCCTTTAGAGGTATACGTAATTGGGCGTCCCATGGTATCTGCTCCGATTCAGGCACGGACTTCCCCAAATGAACTTTTCAGCAATTTTATAAACCCATAGGGTCAAGCTACGAGAAAATATCCACAAAATGGCCCGCTTCAATTTTTCCCCATTTTCCTTGTATAGCTCCCTTTAGACGTTTACGTAATCGGGCGTCCCCTGATATCTGCTCTGATTCAAGCACGGAGATCCCCAAATGAACTTTTCTGCAATTCTATAAACCCTTAGGGTCAAGCTACAATAAAATATCCACAAAATGGCTCGCTTCAATTTTTCCCCATTTTCCTTGTATAGCTCCCTTTAGAGGTATACGTAATCGGGCGTCCCTTGGTATCTGCTCCGATTCAGGCACGGACTTCCCCAAATGAACTTTTCAGCAATTCTATAAACCTAGAGGGTCAAGCTACGAGAAAATATCCACAAAACGGGCCTCTTAAATTTTTCCCCATTTTCCTTGAATAGCTCCCTTTAGAGGTATAGGTAATCGGGCGTCCCCTGGTATCTGCTCCGATTCAGGCACGAACATCCCCAAATGAAATTTTCTGCAATTCTATAAACCCATAGGGTCAAGCTACGAGAAAATATCCACAAAACGGCCCGCTTCAATTTTTCCCCATTTTCATTGAATAGCTCCCTTTAGAGGTATACGTAATCGGGCGTCCCCTGGTATCTGCTCCGATTCAGGCACGAACATCCCCAAATGAACTTTTCTGCAATTCTATAAACCCATAGGGTCAAGCTACGAGAAAAGATCCACAAAATGGCCCGCTTCAATTTTTCCCCATTTTCCTTGTATAGCTCCCTTTCGACGTTTACGTAATCGGGCGTCCCTTGATATCTGCTCTGATTCAAGTACGGAGATCCCCAAATGAACTTTTCTGCAATTCTATAAACCCTTAGGGTCAAGCTACAATAAAATATCCACAAAATGGCACGCTTCAATTTTTCCCCATTTTCCTTGTATAGCTCCCTTTAGAGGTATACGTAATTGGGCGTCCCATGGTATCTGCTCCGATTCAGGCACGGACTTCCCCAAATGAACTTTTCAGCAATTTTATAAACCCATAGGGTCAAGCTACGAGAAAATATCCACAAAATGGCCCGCTTCAATTTTTCCCCATTTTCCTTGTATAGCTCCCTTTAGACGTTTACGTAATCAGGCGTCCCCTGATATCTGCTCTGATTCAAGCACGGAGATCCCCAAATGAACTTTTCTGCAATTCTATAAACCCTTAGGGTCAAGCTACAATAAAATATCCACAAAATGGCTCGCTTCAATTTTTCCCCATTTTCCTTGTATAGCTCCCTTTAGAGGTATACGTAATCGGGCGTCCCTTGGTATCTGCTCCGATTCAGGCACGGACTTCCCCAAATGAACTTTTCAGCAATTCTATAAACCCAGAGGGTCAAGCTACGAGAAAATATCCACAAAACGGCCCTCTTCAATTTTTCCCCATTTTCCTTGAATAGCTCCCTTTAGAGGTATACGTAATCAGGCGTCCCCTGGTATCTGCTCCGATTCAGGCACGAACATCCCCAAATGAAATTTTCTGCAATTTTATAAACCCATAGGGTCAAGCTACGAGAAAATATCCACAAAATGGCCCGCTTCAATTTTTCCCCATTTTCCTTGTATAGCTCCCTTTAGAGGTATACGTAATCGGGCGTCCCATGGTATCTGCTCCGATTCAGGCACGAACATCCCCAAATGAACTTTTCAGCAATTCTATAAACCCATAGGGTCAAGCTACGAGAAAATATCCACAAAACGGCCCTCTTCAATTTTTCCCCATTTTCCTTGTTTATCTCCCTTTAGACGTTTACTTAATTGGCCGTCCCCTGATATCTGCTCTGATTCAAGCACGGAGATCTCCAAATGAAATTTTCTGCAATTTTATAAACCCATAGGGTCAAGCTACGAGAAAATATCCACAAAATGGCCCGCTTCAATTTTTCCCCATTTTCCTTGTATAGCTCCTTTTAGAGGTATACGTAATCGGGCGTCCCCTGGTATCTGCTCCGATTCAGGCACGAACATCCCCAAATGAACTTTTCAGCAATTCTATAAACCCATAGGGTCAAACTACGAGAAAATATCCACAAAACGGCCCTCTTCAATTTTTCCCCATTTTCCTTGTTTATCTCCCTTTAGACGTTTATGTAATCGGGCGTCCCCTGATATCTGCTCTGATTCAAGAATGGAGATCCCCAAATGAACTTTTCTGCAATTCTATAAACCCATAGGGTCAAGCTACGAGAAAATATCCACAAAATTGCCCGCTTCAATTTTTCCCGATTTTCCTTGTATAGCTCCCTTTAGACGTTTACGTAATCGGGCGTCCCCTGATATCTGCTCTGATTCAAGCACGGAGATCCCCAAATGAACTTTTCTGCAATTCTATAAACCCTTAGGGTCAAGCTACAATAAAATATCCACAAAATGGTTCGCTTCAATTTTTCCCCATTTTCCTTGTATAGCTCCCTTTAGAGGTATACGTAATCAGGCGTCCCTTGGTATCTGCTCCGATTCAGGCACGGACTTCCCCAAATGAACTTTTCAGCAATTTTATAAACCCAGAGGGTCAAGCTACGAGAAAATATCCACAAAACGGGCCTCTTCAATTTTCCCCATTTTCCTTGAATAGCTCCCTTTAGAGGTATAGGTAATCGGGCGTCCCCTGGTATCTGCTCCGATTCAGGCACGAACATCCCCAAATGAAATTTTCTGCAATTCTATAAACCCATAGGGTCAAGCTACGAGAAAATATCCACAAAACGGCCCGCTTCAATATTTCCCCATTTTCATTGAATAGCTCCCTTTAGAGGTATACGTAATCGGGCGTCCCCTGGTATCTGCTCCGATTCAGGCACGAACATCCCCAAATGAACTTTTCTGCAATTCTATAAACCCATAGGGCCAAGCTACGAGAAAAGATCCACAAAACTGGCCCGCTTCAATTTTTCCCCATTTTCCTTGTATAGCTCCCTTTAGACGTTTACGTAATCGGGCGTCCCTTGATATCTGCTCTGATTCAAGCACGGAGATCCCCAAATGAACTTTTCTGCAATTCTATAAACCCTTAGGGTCAAGCTACAATAAAATATCCACAAAATGGCACGCTTCAATTTTTCCCCATTTTCCTTGTATAGCTCCCTTTAGAGGTATACGTAATCGGGCGTCCCATGGTATCTGCTCCGATTCAGGCACGAACATCCCCAAATGAACTTTTCAGCAATTCTATAAACCTATAGGGATAAGCTACGAGAAAATATCCACAAAATGGCCCTTTTCAATTTTTCCCCATTTTCCTTGTTTATCTCCCTTTAGACGTTTACTTAATCGGCCGTCCCCTAATATCTGCTCTGATTCAAGCACGGAGATCTCCAAATGAACTTTTCTGTAATTCTATAAACCCTTAGGGTCAAGCTACAATGAAATATCCACAAAATGGCACGCTTCAATTTTTCCCCATTTTCCTTGTATAGCTCCCTTTAGAGGTATACGTAATTGGGCGTCCCATGGTATCTGCTCCGATTCAGGCACGGACTTCCCCAAATGAACTTTTCAGCAATTTTATAAACCCATAGGGTCAAGCTACGAGAAAATATCCACAAAATGGCCGGCTTCAATTTTTCCCCATTTTCCTTGTATAGCTCCCTTTAGACGTTTACGTAATCGGGCGTCCCCTGATATCTGCTCTGATTCAAGCATGGAGATCCCCAAATGAACTTTTCTGCAATTCTATAAACCCTTAGGGTGAAGCTACAATAAAATATCCACAAAATGGCTCGCTTCAATTTTTCCCCATTTTCCTTGTATAGCTCCCTTTAGAGGTATACGTAATCGGGCGTCCCTTGGTATCTGCTCCGATTCAGGCACGGACTTCCCCAAATGAACTTTTCAGCAATTCTATAAACCCAGAGGGTCAAGCTACGAGAAAATATCCACAAAACGGGCCTCTTAAATTTTTCCCCATTTTCCTTGAATAGCTCCCTTTAGAGGTATAGGTAATCGGGGGTCCCCTGGTATCTGCTCCGATTCAGGCACGAACATCCCCAAATGAAATTTTCTGCAATTCTATAAACCCATAGGGTCAAGCTACGATAAAATATCCACAAAACGGCCCGCTTCAATTTTTCCCCATTTTCATTGAATAGCTCCCTTTAGAGGTATACGTAATCGGGCGTCCCCTGGTATCTGCTCTGATTCAGGCACGAACATCCCCAAATGAACTTTTCTGCAATTCTATAAACCCATAGGGTCAAGCTACGAGAAAAGATCCACAAAATGGCCCGCTTCAATTTTTCCCCATTTTCCTTGTATAGCTCCCTTTAGACGTTTACGTAATCGGGCGTCCCTTGATATCTGCTCTGATTCAAGTACGGAGATCCCCAAATGAACTTTTCTGCAATTCTATAAACCCTTAGGGTCAAGCTACAATAAAATATCCACAAAATGGCACGCTTCAATTTTTCCCCATTTTCCTTGTATAGCTCCCTTTAGAGGTATACGTAATCGGGCGTCCCATGGTATCTGCTCCGGTTCAGGCACGAACATCCCCAAATGAACTTTTCAGCAATTCTATAAACCCATAGGGACAAGCTACGAGAAAATATCCACAAAACGGCCCTTTTCAATTTTTCCCCATTTTCCTTGTTTATCTCCCTTTAGACGTTTACTTAATCGGCCGTCCCCTGATATCTGCTCTGATTCAAGCACGGAGATCTCCAAATGAACTTTTCTGCAATTCTATAAACCCTTAGGGTCAAGCTACAATAAAATATCCACAAAATGGCTCGCTTCAATTTTTCCCCATTTTCCTTGTATAGCTCCCTTTAGAGGTATACGTAATCGTGCGTCCCTTGGTATCTGCTCCGATTCAGGCACGGACTTCCCCAAATGAACTTTTCAGCAATTCTATAAACCCAGAGGGTCAAGCTACGAGAAAATATCCACAAAACGGGCCTCTTAAATTTTTCCCCATTTTCCTTGAATAGCTCCCTTTAGAGGTATAGGTAATCGGGGGTCCCCTGGTATCTGCTCCGATTCAGGCACGAACATCCCCAAATGAAATTTTCTGCAATTCTATAAACCCATAGGGTCAAGCTACGAGAAAATATCCACAAAACGGCCCGCTTCAATTTTTCCCCATTTTCATTGAATAGCTCCCTTTAGAGGTATACGTAATCGGGCGTCCCCTGGTATCTGCTCTGATTCAGGCACGAACATCCCCAACTGAACTTTTCTGCAATTCTATAAACCCATAGGGTCAAGCTACGAGAAAAGATCCACAAAATGGCCCGCTTCAATTTTTCCCCATTTTCCTTGTATAGCTCCCTTTAGACGTTTACGTAATCGGGCGTCCCTTGATATCTGCTCTGATTCAAGCACGGAGATCCCCAAATGAACTTTTCTGCAATTCTATAAACCCTTAGGGTCAAGCTACAATAAAATATCCACAAAATGGCACGCTTCAATTTTTCCCCATTTTCCTTGTATAGCTCCCTTTAGAGGTATACGTAATCGGGCGTCCCATGGTATCTGCTCCGATTCAGGCACGAACATCCCCAAATGAACTTTTCAGCAATTCTATAAACCTATAGGGATAAGCTACGAGAAAATATCCACAAAATGGCCCTTTTCAATTTTTCCCCATTTTCCTTGTTTATCTCCCTTTAGACGTTTACTTAATCGGCCGTCCCCTGATATCTGCTCTGATTCAAGCACGGAGATCTCCAAATGAACTTTTCTGTAATTCTATAAACCCTTAGGGTCAAGCTACAATGAAATATCCACAAAATGGCACGCTTCAATTTTTCCCCATTTTCCTTGTATAGCTCCCTTTAGAGGTATACGTAATTGGGCGTCCCATGGTATCTGCTCCGATTCAGGCACGGACTTCCCCAAATGAACTTTTCAGCAATTTTATAAACCCATAGGGTCAAGCTACGAGAAAATATCCACAAAATGGCCGGCTTCAATTTTTCCCCATTTTCCTTGTATAGCTCCCTTTAGACGTTTACGTAATCGGGCGTCCCCTGATATCTGCTCTGATTCAAGCACGGAGATCCCCAAATGAACTTTTCTGCAATTCTATAAACCCTTAGGGTGAAGCTACAATAAAATATCCACAAAATGGCTCGCTTCAATTTTTCCCCATTTTCCTTGTATAGCTCCCTTTAGAGGTATACGTAATCGGGCGTCCCTTGGTATCTGCTCCGATTCAGGCACGGACTTCCCCAAATGAACTTTTCAGCAATTCTATAAACCCAGAGGGTCAAGCTACGAGAAAATATCCACAAAACGGGCCTCTTAAATTTTTCCCCATTTTCCTTGAATAGCTCCCTTTAGAGGTATAGGTAATCGGGGGTCCCCTGGTATCTGCTCCGATTCAGGCACGAACATCCCCAAATGAAATTTTCTGCAATTCTATAAACCCATAGGGTCAAGCTACGATAAAATATCCACAAAACGGCCCGCTTCAATTTTTCCCCATTTTCATTGAATAGCTCCCTTTAGAGGTATACGTAATCGGGCGTCCCCTGGTATCTGCTCTGATTCAGGCACGAACATCCCCAAATGAACTTTTCTGCAATTCTATAAACCCATAGGGTCAAGCTACGAGAAAAGATCCACAAAATGGCCCGCTTCAATTTTTCCCCATTTTCCTTGTATAGCTCCCTTTAGACGTTTACGTAATCGGGCGTCCCTTGATATCTGCTCTGATTCAAGTACGGAGATCCCCAAATGAACTTTTCTGCAATTCTATAAACCCTTAGGGTCAAGCTACAATAAAATATCCACAAAATGGCACGCTTCAATTTTTCCCCATTTTCCTTGTATAGCTCCCTTTAGAGGTATACGTAATCGGGCGTCCCATGGTATCTGCTCCGGTTCAGGCACGAACATCCCCAAATGAACTTTTCAGCAATTCTATAAACCCATAGGGACAAGCTACGAGAAAATATCCACAAAACGGCCCTTTTCAATTTTTCCCCATTTTCCTTGTTTATCTCCCTTTAGACGTTTACTTAATCGGCCGTCCCCTGATATCTGCTCTGATTCAAGCACGGAGATCTCCAAATGAACTTTTCTGCAATTCTATAAACCCTTAGGGTCAAGCTACAATAAAATATCCACAAAATGGCTCGCTTCAATTTTTCCCCATTTTCCTTGTATAGCTCCCTTTAGAGGTATACGTAATCGGGCGTCCCTTGGTATCTGCTCCGATTCAGGCACGGACTTCCCCAAATGAACTTTTCAGCAATTCTATAAACCCAGAGGGTCAAGCTACGAGAAAATATCCACAAAACGGGCCTCTTAAATTTTTCCCCATTTTCCTTGAATAGCTCCCTTTAGAGGTATAGGTAATCGGGGGTCCCCTGGTATCTGCTCCGATTCAGGCACGAACATCCCCAAATGAAATTTTCTGCAATTCTATAAACCCATAGGGTCAAGCTACGAGAAAATATCCACAAAACGGCCCGCTTCAATTTTTCCCCATTTTCATTGAATAGCTCCCTTTAGAGGTATACGTAATCGGGCGTCCCCTGGTATCTGCTCTGATTCAGGCACGAACATCCCCAACTGAACTTTTCTGCAATTCTATAAACCCATAGGGTCAAGCTACGAGAAAAGATCCACAAAATGGCCCGCTTCAATTTTTCCCCATTTTCCTTGTATAGCTCCCTTTAGACGTTTACGTAATCGGGCGTCCCTTGATATCTGCTCTGATTCAAGTACGGAGATCCCCAAATGAACTTTTCTGCAATTCTATAAACCCTTAGGGTCAAGCTACAATAAAATATCCACAAAATGGCACGCTTCAATTTTTCCCCATTTTCCTTGTATAGCTCCCTTTAGAGGTATACGTAATCGGGCGTCCCATGGTATCTGCTCCGATTCAGGCACGAACATCCCCAAATGAAATTTTCAGCAATTCTATAAACCCATAGGGACAAGCTACGAGAAAATATCCACAAAACGGCCCTTTTCAATTTTTCCCCATTTTCCTTGTTTATCTCCCTTTAGACGTTTACTTAATCGGCCGTCCCCTGATATCTGCTCTGATTCAAGCACGGAGATCTCCAAATGAACTTTTCTGTAATTCTATAAACCCTTAGGGTCAAGCTACAATAAAATATCCACTAAATGGCTCGCTTCAATTTTTCCCCATTTTCCTTGTATAGCTCCCTTTAGAGGTATACGTAATCGGGCGTCCCTTGGTATCTGCTCCGATTCAGGCACAGACTTCCCCAAATGAACTTTTCAGCAATTCTATAAACCCATAGGGTCAAGCTACGAGAAAATATCCACAAAATCGCCCGCTTCAATTTTTTGCCATTTTCCTTGTATAGCTCCCTTTAGACGTTTACGTAATCGGGCGTCCCTTGATATCTGCTCTGATTCAAGCACGGAGATCCCCAAATGAACTTTTCTGCAATTCTATAAACCCTTAGGGTCAAGCTACAATAAAATATCCACAAAATGGCACGCTTCAATTTTTCCCCATTTTCCTTGTATAGCTCCCTTTAGAGGTATACGTAATCGGGTGTCCCCTGGTATCTGCTCCGATTCAGGCACGAACATCCCCAAATGAACTTTTCAACAATTCTATAAACCCATAGGGTCAAGCTACGAGAAAATATCCGCAGAACGGCCCTCTTCAATTTTCCCCATTTTCCTTGTTTATCTCCCTTTAGACGTTTACGTAATCGGGCGTCCCCTGATATCTGCTCTGATTCAAGAACGGAGATCCCCAAATGAACTTTTCTGCAATTCTATAAACCCTTAGGGTCAAGCTACAATAAAATATCCACAAAATGGCACGCTTCAATTTTTCCCCATTTTCCTTGTGTCCCTTGGTATCTGCTCCGATTCAGGCACGGACTTCCCCAAATGAACTTTTCAGCAATTCTATAAACCCAGAGGGTCAAGCTACGAGAAAATATCCACAAAACGGGCCTCTTCAATTTTTCCCCATTTTCCTTGAATAGCTCCCTTTAGAGGTATAGGTAATCGGGCGTCCCCTGGTATCTGCTCCGATTCAGGCACGAACATCCCCAAATGAAATTTTCTGCAATTCTATAAACCCATAGGGTCAAGCTACGAGAAAATATCCACAAAACGGCCCGCTTCAATTTTTCCCCATTTTCCTTGAATAGCTCCCTTTAGAGGTATACGTAATCGGGCGTCCCCTGGTATCTGCTCAGATTCAGGCACGAACATCCCCAAATGAACTTTTCTGCAATTCTATAAACCCATAGGGTCAAGCTACGAGAAAAGATCCACAAAATGGCCCGCTTCAATTTTTCCCCATTTTCCTTGTATAGCTCCCTTTAGACATTTACGTAATCGGGCGTCCCTTGATATCTGCTCTGATTCAAGCACGGAGATCCCCAAATGAACTTTTCCGCAATTCTATAAACCCTTAGCGTCAAGCTACAATAAAATATCCACAAAATGGCACGCTTCAATTTTTCCCCATTTTCCTTGTATAGCTCCCTTTAGACGTATACGTAATCGGGCGTCCCATGGTATCTGCTCCGATTCAGGCACGAACATCCCCAAATGAACTTTTCAGCAATTCTATAAACCCATAGGGTCAAGCTACGAGAAAATATCCACAAAACGGCCCTCTTCAATTTTTCCCCATTTTCCTTGTTTATCTCCCTTTAGACGTTTACTTAATCGGCCGTCCCCTGATATCTGCTCTGATTCAAGCACGGAGATCTCCAAATGAACTTTTCTGCAATTCTATAAACCCTTAGGGTCAAGCTACAATAAAATATCCACAAAATGGCTCGCTTCAATTTTTCCCCATTTTCCTTGTATAGCTCCCTTTAGAGGTATACGTAATCGGGCGTCCCTTGGTATCTGCTCCGATTCAGGCACGGACTTCCCCAAATGAACTTTTCAGCAATTCTATAAACCCATAGGGTCAAGCTACGAGAAAATATCCACAAAATGGCCCGCTTCAATTTTTTCCGATTTTCCTTGTATAGCTCCCTTTAGACGTTTACGTAATCGGGCGTCCCTTGATATCTGCTCTGATTCAAGCACGGAGATCCCCAAATGAACTTTTCTGCAATTCTATAAACCCTTAGGGTCAAGCTACAATAAAATATCCACAAAATGGCACGCTTCAATTTTTCCCCATTTTCCTTGTATAGCTCCCTTTAGAGGTATACGTAATCGGGCGTCCCCTGGTATCTGCTCCGATTCAGGCACGAACATCCCCAAATGAACTTTTCAGCAATTCTATAAACCCATAGGGTCAAGCTACGAGAAAATATCCACAGAACGGCCCTCTTCAATTTTCCCCATTTTCCTTGTTTATCTCCCTTTAGACGTTTACGTAATCGGGCGTCCCCTGATATCTGCTCTGATTCAAGAACGGAGATCCCCAAATGAACTTTTCTGCAATTCTATAAACCCTTAGGGTCAAGCTACAATAAAATATCCACAAAATGGCACGCTTCAATTTTTCCCCATTTTCCTTGTATAGCTCCCTTTAGAGGTATACGTAATCGGGCGTCCCTTGGTATTTGCTCCGATTCAGGCACGGACTTCCCCAAATGAACTTTTCAGCAATTCTATAAACCCAGAGGGTCAAGCTACGAGAAAATATCCACAAAACGGCCCTCTTCAATTTTTCCCCATTTTCCTTGAATAGCTCCCTTTAGAGGTATACGTAATCAGGCGTCCCCTGGTATCTGCTCCGATTCAGGCACGAACATCCCCAAATGAAATTTTCTGCAATTTTATAAACCCATAGGGTCAAGCTACGAGAAAATATCCACAAAACGGTCCGCTTCAATTTTTCACCATTTTCCTTGAATAGCTCCCTTTAGAGGTATACGTAATCGGGCGTCCCCTGGTATCTGCTCCGATTCAGGCACGAACATCCCCAAATGAACTTTTCTGCAATTCTATAAACCCATAGAGTCAAGCTACGAGAAAAGATCCACAAAATGGCCCGCTTCAATTTTTCCCCATTTTCCTTGTATAGCTCCCTTTAGACGTTTACGTAATCGGGCGTCCCTTGATATCTGCTCTGATTCAAGCACGGAGATCCCCAAATGAACTTTTCTGCAATTCTATAAACCCTTAGGGTCAAGCTACAATAAAATATCCACAAAATGGCACGCTTCAATTTTTCCCCATTTTCCTGGTATAGCTCCCTTTAGAGGTATACGTAATCGGGCGTCCCATGGTATCTGCTCCGATTCAGGCACGAACATCCCCAAATGAACTTTTCAGCAATTCTATAAACCCATAGGGTCAAGCTACGAGAAAATATCCACAAAACGGCCCTCTTCAATTTTTCCCCATTTTCCTTGTTTATCTCCCTTTAGACGTTTACGTAATCGGGCGTCCCCTGATATCTGCTCTGATTCAAGAACGGAGATCCCCAAATGAACTTTTCTGCAATTCTATAAATCCTTAGGGTCAAGCTACAATAAAATATCCACAAAATGGCACGCTTCAATTTTTCCCCATTTTCCTTGTATATCTCCCTTTAGAGGTATACGTAATCGGGCGTCCCTTGGTATCTGCTCCGATTCAGGCACGGACATCCCCAAATGAACTTTTCAGCAATTCTATAAACCCATAGGGTCAAGCTACGAGAAAATATCCACAAAATGGTCCGCTTCAATTTTTCCCCATTTTCCTTGTATAGATCCCTTTAGACGTTTACGTAATCGGGCGTCCCCTGATATCTGCTCTGATTCAAGCACGGAGATCCCCAAATGAACTTTTCTGCAATTCTATAAACCCTTAGGGTCAAGCTACAATAAAATATCCACAAAATGGCTCGCTTCAATTTTTCCCCATTTTCCTTGTATAGCTCCCTTTAGGGGTATACGTAATCGGGCGTCCCTTGGTATCTGCTCCGATTCAGGCACGGACTTCCCCAAATGAACTTTTCAGCAATTCTATAAACCCAGAGGGTCAAGCTACGAGAAAATATCCACAAAACGGGCCTCTTCAATTTTTCCCCATTGGTATAGGTAATCGGGCGTCCCCTGGTATCTGCTCCGATTCAGGCACGAACATCCCCAAATGAAATTTTCTGCAATTCTATAAAGCCATAGGGTCAAGCTACGAGAAAATATCCACAAAACGGCCCGCTTCAATTTTTCCCCATTTTCATTGAATAGCTCCCTTTTGAGGTATACGTAATCGGGCGTCCCCTGGTATCTGCTCCGATTCAGGCACGAACATCCCCAAATGAACTTTTCTGCAATTCTATAAACCCATAGGGTCAAGCTACGAGAAAAGATCCACAAAATGGCCCGCTTCAATTTTTCCCCATTTTCCTTGTATACCTCCCTTTAGACGTTTACGTAATCGGGCGTCCCTTGATATCTGCTCTAATTCAAGCACGGAGATCCCCAAATGAACTTTTCTGCAATTCTATAAACCCTTAGGGTCAAGCTACAATAAAATATCCACAAAATGGCACGCTTCAATTTTTCCCCATTTTCCTTGTATAGCTCCCTTTAGAGGTATACGTAATCGGGCGTCCCATGGTATCTGCTCCGATTCAGGCACGAACATCCCCAAATGAACTTTTCAGCAATTCTATAAACCCATAGGGTCAAGCTACGAGAAAATATCCACAAAACGGCCCTCTTCAATTTTTCCCCATTTTCCTTGTTTATCTCCCTTTAGACGTTTACTTAATCGGCCGTCCCCTGATATCTGCTCTGATTCAAGCACGAAGATCTCCAAATAAACTTTTCTGTAATTCTATAAACCCTTAGGGTCAAGCTACAATAAAATATCCACAAAATGGCTCGCTTCAATTTTTCCCCATTTTCCTTGTATAGCTCTCTTTAGAGGTATACGTAATCGGGCGTCCCTTGGTATCTGCTCCGATTCAGGCACGGACTTCCCCAAATGAACTTTTCAGCAATTCTATAAACCCATAGGGTCAAGCTACGAGAAAATATCCACAAAATGGCCCGCTTCAATTTTTTCCCATTTTCGTTGTATAGCTCCCTTTAGACGTTTACGTAATCGGGCGTCCCTTGATATCTGCTGTGATTCAAGCACGGAGATCCCCAAATGAACTTTTCTGCAATTCTATAAACCCTTAGGGTCAAGCTATAATAAAATATCCACAAAATGGCACGCTTCAATTTTTCCCCATTTTCCTTGTATAGCTCCCTTTAGAGGTATACGTAATCGGGCGTCCCCTGGTATCTGCTCCGATTCAGGCACGAACATCCCCAAATGAACTTTTCTGCAATTCTATAAACCCATAGGGTCAAGCTACGAGAAAAGATCCACAAAATGGCCCGCTTCAATTTTTCCCCATTTTCCTTGTATAGCTCCCTTTAGACGTTTACGTAATCGGGCGTCCCCTGATATCTGCTCCGATTCAAGCACGGAGATCCCCAAATGAACTTTTCTGTAATTCTATAAACCCTCAGGGTCAACCTACGAGAAAATATCCACAAAATGGCCCGCTTCAATTTTTCCCCATTTTCCTTGAATAGCTCCCTTTAGAGGTATACGTAATCGGGCGTCCCCTGGTATATGCTCCGATTCAGGCACAAACATCCCCAAATGAACTTTTCTGCAATTCTATAAACCCATAGGGTCAAGCTACGAGAAAAATATCCACAAAATGGCCCGCTTCAATTTTTCCCCATTTTCCTTGTATAGCTCCCTTTAGAGGTATACGTAATCGGGCGTCCCCTGGTATCTGCTCCGATTCAGGCACGAACTTCCCCAAATGAAATTTTCTGCAATTCTATAAACCCATAGTACGAGAAACTATCCACAAAACGGCCCGCTTCAATTTTTCACCATTTTCCTTGAATAGCTCCCTTTAGAGGTATACGTAATCGGGCGTCCCCTGGTATCTGCTCCGATTCAGGCACGAACATCCCCAAATGAACTTTTCTGCAATTCTATAAACCCATAGAGTCAAGCTACGAGAAAAGATCCACAAAATGGCCCGCTTCAATTTTTCCCCATTTTCCTTGTATAGCTCCCTTTAGACGTTTACGTAATCGGGCGTCCCTTGATATCTGCTCTGATTCAAGCACGGAGATCCCCAAATGAATTTTTTTGCAATTCTATAAACCCTTAGGGTCAAGCTACAATAAAATATCCACAAAATGGCACGCTTCAATTTTTCCCCATTTTCCTTGTATAGCTCCCTTTAGAGGTATACGTAATCGGGCGTCCCATGGTATCTGCTACGATTCAGGCACGAACATCCCCAAATGAACTTTTCAGCAATTCTATAAACCCATAGGGTCAAGCTACGAGAAAATATCCACAAAACGGCCCTCTTCAATTTTTCCCCATTTTCCTTGTTTATCTCCCTTTAGACGTTTACTTAATCGGCCGTCCCCTGATATCTGCTCTGATTCAAGCACGAAGATCTCCAAATAAACTTTTCTGTAATTCTATAAACCCTTAGGGTCAAGCTACAATAAAATATCCACAAAATGGCTCGCTTCAATTTTTCCCCATTTTCCTTATATAGCTCTCTTTAGAGGTATACGTAATCGGGCGTCCCTTGGTATCTGCTCCGATTCAGGCACGGACTTCCCCAAATGAACTTTTCAGCAATTCTATAAACCCATAGGGTCAAGCTACGAGAAAATATCCACAAAATGGCCCGCTTCAATTTTTTCCCATTTTCCTTGTATAGCTCCCTTTAGACGTTTACGTAATCGGGCGTCCCTTGATATCTGCTGTGATTCAAGCACGGAGATCCCCAAATGAACTTTTCTGCAATTCTATAAACCCTTAGGGTCAAGCTATAATAAAATATCCACAAAATGGCACGCTTCAATTTTTCCCCATTTTCCTTGTATAGCTCCCTTTAGAGGTATACGTAATCGGGCGTCCCCTGGTATCTGCTCCGATTCAGGCACGAACATCCCCAAATGAACTTTTCTGCAATTCTATAAACCCATAGGGTCAAGCTACGAGAAAAGATCCACAAAATGGCCCGCTTCAATTTTTCCCCATTTTCCTTGTATAGCTCCCTTTAGACGTTTACGTAATCGGGCGTCCCCTGATATCTGCTCCGATTCAAGCACGGAGATCCCCAAATGAACTTTTCTGTAATTCTATAAACCCTCATGGTCAACCTACGAGAAAATATCCACAAAATGGCCCGCTTCAATTTTTCCCCATTTTCCTTGAATAGCTCCCTTTAGAGGTATACGTAATCGGGCGTCCCCTGGTATATGCTCCGATTCAGGCACAAACATCCCCAAATGAACTTTTCTGCAATTCTATAAACCCATAGGGTCAAGCTACGAGAAAAATATCCACAAAATGGCCCGCTTCAATTTTTCCCCATTTTCCTTGTATAGCTCCCTTTAGAGGTATACGTAATCGGGCGTCCCCTGGTATCTGCTCCGATTCAGGCACGAACTTCCCCAAATGAAATTTTCTGCAATTCTATAAACCCATAGTACGAGAAAATATCCACAAAACGGCCCGCTTCAATTTTTCACCATTTTCCTTGAATAGCTCCCTTTAGAGGTATACGTAATCGGGCGTCCCCTGGTATCTGCTCCGATTCAGGCACGAACATCCCCAAATGAACTTTTCTGCAATTCTATAAACCCATAGAGTCAAGCTACGAGAAAAGATCCACAAAATGGCCCGCTTCAATTTTTCCCCATTTTCCTTGTATAGCTCCCTTTAGACGTTTACGTAATCGGGCGTCCCTTGATATCTGCTCTGATTCAAGCACGGAGATCCCCAAATGAATTTTTCTGCAATTCTATAAACCCTTAGGGTCAAGCTACAATAAAATATCCACAAAATGGCACGCTTCAATTTTTCCCCATTTTCCTTGTATAGCTCCCTTTAGAGGTATACGTAATCGGGCGTCCCATGGTATCTGCTCCGATTCAGGCACGAACATCCCCAAATGAACTTTTCAGCAATTCTATAAACCCATAGGGTCAAGCTACGAGAAAATATCCACAAAACGGCCCTCTTCAATTTTTCCCCATTTTCCTTGTTTATCTCCCTTTAGACGTTTACTTAATCGGCCGTCCCCTGATATCTGCTCTGATTCAAGCACGAAGATCTCCAAATAAACTTTTCTGTAATTCTATAAACCCTTAGGGTCAAGCTACAATAAAATATCCACAAAATGGCTCGCTTCAATTTTTCCCCATTTTCCTTATATAGCTCTCTTTAGAGGTATACGTAATCGGGCGTCCCTTGGTATCTGCTCCGATTCAGGCACGGACTTCCCCAAATGAACTTTTCAGCAATTCTATAAACCCATAGGGTCAAGCTACGAGAAAATATCCATAAAATGGCCCGCTTCAATTTTTTCCCATTTTCCTTGTATAGCTCCCTTTAGACGTTTACGTAATCGGGCGTCCCTTGATATCTGCTGTGATTCAAGCATGGAGATCCCCAAATGAACTTTTCTGCAATTCTATAAACCCTTAGGGTCAAGCTATAATAAAATATCCACAAAATGGCACGCTTCAATTTTTCCCCATTTTCCTTGTATAGCTCCCTTTAGAGGTATACGTAATCGGGCGTCCCCTGGTATCTGCTCCGATTCAGGCACGAACATCCCCAAATGAACTTTTCTGCAATTCTATAAACCCATAGGGTCAAGCTACGAGAAAAGATCCACAAAATGGCCCGCTTCAATTTTTCCCCATTTTCCTTGTATAGCTCCCTTTAGACGTTTACGTAATCGGGCGTCCCCTGATATCTGCTCCGATTCAAGCACGGAGATCCCCAAATGAACTTTTCTATAATTCTATAAACCCTCAGGGTCAACCTACGAGAAAATATCCACAAAATGGCCCGCTTCAATTTTTCCCCATTTTCCTTGAATAGCTCCCTTTAGAGGTATACGTAATCGGGCGTCCCCTGGTATATGCTCCGATTCAGGCACAAACATCCCCAAATGAACTTTTATGCAATTCTATAAACCCATAGGGTCAAGCTACGAGAAAAATATCCACAAAATGGCCCGCTTCAATTTTTCCCCATTTTCCTTGTATAGCTCCCTTTAGAGGTATACGTAATCGGGCGTCCCCTGGTATCTGCTCCGATTCAGGCACGAACATCCCCAAATGAACTTTTCTGCAATTCTATAAACCCATAGAGTCAAGCTATGAGAAAAGATCCACAAAATGGCCCGCTTCAATTTTTCCCCATTTTCCTTGTATAGCTCCCTTTAGACGTTTACGTAATCGGGCGTCCCTTGATATCTGCTCTGATTCAAGCACGGAGATCCCCAAATGAACTTTTCTGCAATTCTATAAACCCTTAGGGTCAAGCTACAATAAAATATCCACAAAATGGCACGCTTCAATTTTTCCCCATTTTCCTTGTATAGCTCCCTTTAGAGGTATACGTAATCGGGCGTCCCCTGGTATCTGCTCCGATTCAGGCACGAACATCCCCAAATGAACTTTTTAGCAATTCTATAAACCCATAGGGTCAAACTACGAGAAAATATCCACAAAACGGCCCTCTTCAATTTTTCCCCATTTTCCTTGTTTATCTCCCTTTAGACGTTTACGTAATCGGGCGTCCCCTGATATCTGCTCTGATTCAAGAACGGAGATCCCCAAATGAACTTTTCTGCAATTCTATAAATCCTTAGGGTCAAGCTACAATAAAATATCCACAAAATGGCACGCTTCAATTTTTCCCCATTTTCCTTGTATATCTCCCTTTAGAGGTATACGTAATCGGGCGTCCCTTGGTATCTGCTCAGATTCAGGCACGGACATCCCCAAATGAACTTTTCAGCAATTCTATAAACCCATAGGGTCAAGCTACGAGAAAATATCCACAAAATGGTCCGCTTCAATTTTTCCCCATTTTCCTTGTATAGCTCCCTTTAGACGTTTACGTAATCGGGCGTCCCCTGATATCTGCTCTGATTCAAGCACGGAGATCCCCAAATGAACTTTTCTGCAATTCTATAAACCCTTAGGGTCAAGCTACAATAAAATATCCACAAAATGGCTCGCTTCAATTTTTCCCCATTTTCCTTGTATAGCTCCCTTTAGAGGTATACGTAATCGGGCGTCCCTTGGTATCTGGTCCGATTCAGGCACGGACTTCCCCAAATGAACTTTTCAGCAATTCTATAAACCCAGAGGGTCAAGCTACGAGAAAATATCCACAAAACGGGCCTCTTCAATTTTTCCCCATTTTCCTTGAATAGCTCCCTTTAGAGGTATAGGTAATCGGGCGTCCCCTGGTATCTGCTCCGATTCAGGCACGAACATCCCCAAATGAAATTTTTTGCAATTCTATAAACCCATAGGGTCAAGCTACGAGAAAATATCCACAAAACGGCCCGCTTCAATTTTTCCCCATTTACATTGAATAGCTCCCTTTAGAGGTATACGTAATCGGGCGTCCCCTGGTATCTGCTCCGATTCAGGCACGAACATCCCCAAATGAACTTTTCTGCAATTCTATAAACCCATAGGGTCAAGCTACGAGAAAAGATGCACAAAATGGCCCGCTTCAATTTTTCCCCATTTTCCTTGTATAGCTCCCTTTAGACGTTTACGTAATCGGACGTCCCTTGATATCTGCTCTGATTCAAGCACGGAGATCCCCAAATGAACTTTTCTGCAATTCTATAAACCCTTAGGGTCAAGCTACAATAAAATATCCACAAAATGGCACGCTTCAATTTTTCCCCATTTTCCTTGTATAGCTCCCTTTAGAGGTATACGTAATCGGGCGTCCCATGGTATCTGCTCCGATTCAGGCACGAACATCCCCAAATGAACTTTTCAGCAATTCTATAAACCCATAGGGTCAAGCTACGAGAAAATATCCACAAAACGGCCCTCGTCAATTTTTCCCCATTTTCCTTGTTTATCTCCCTTTAGACGTTTACTTAATCGGCCGTCCCCTGATATCTGCTCTGATTCAAGCACGAAGATCTCCAAATGAACTTTTCTGTAATTCTATAAACCCTTAGGGTCAAGCTACGAGAAAATATCCACAAAATGGCCCGCTTCAATTTTTTCCCATTTTCCTTGTATAGCTCCCTTTAGACGTTTACGTAATCGAGCGTCCCTTGATATCTGCTCTGATTCAAGCACGGAGATCCCCAAATGAACTTTTATGCAATTCTATAAACCCTTAGGGTCAAGCTACAATAAAATACCCACAAAATGGCACGCTTCAATTTTTCCCCATTTTCCTTGTATAGCTCCCTTTAGAGGTATACGTAATCGGGCCTCCCCTGGTATCTGCTCCGATTCAGGCACGAACATCCCCAAATGAACTTTTCTGCAATTCTATAAACCCATAGGGCCAAGCTACGAGAAAAGATCCACAAAATGGCCCGCTTCAATTTTTCCTCATTTTCCTTGTATAGCTCCCTTTAGACGTTTACGTAATCGGGCGTCCCCGGATATCTGCTCCGATTCAAGCACGGAGATCCCCAAATGAACTTTTCTGTAATTCTATAAACCCTTAGGGTCAAGCTACGAGAAAATATCCACAAAATGGCCCGCTTCAATTTTTCCCCATTTTCCTTGAATAGCTCCCTTTAGAGGTATACGTAATCGGGCGTCCCCTGGTATATGCTCCGATTCAGGCACAAACATCCCCAAATGAACTTTTCTGCAATTCTATAAACCCATAGGGTCAAGCTACGAGAAAAATATCCACAAAATGGCCCGCTTCAATTTTTCCCCATTTTCCTTATATAGCTCCCTTTAGAGGTATACGTAATCGGGCGTCCCCTGGTATCTGCTCCGATTCAGGCACGAACTTCCCCAAATGAAATTTTCTGCAATTCTATAAACCCATAGGGTCAAGCTATGAGAAAATATCCACAAAACGGCCCGCTTCAATTTTTCCCCATTTTCCTTGAATAGCTCCCTTTAGAGGTATACATAATCGGGCGTCCCCTGGTATCTGCTCCGATTCAGGCACGAACATCCCCAAATGAACTTTTCTGCAATTCTATAAACCCATAGAGTCAAGCTACGAGAAAAGATCCACAAAATGGCCCGCTTCAATTTTTCCCCATTTTCCTTGTATAGCTCCCTTTAGACGTTTACGTAATCGGGCGTCCCTTGATATCTGCTCTGATTCAAGCACGGAGATCCCCAAATGAACTTTTCTGCAATTCTATAAACCCTTAGGGTCAAGCTACAATAAAATATCCACAAAATGGCACGCTTCAATTTTTCCTCATTTTCCTTGTATAGCTCCCTTTAGACGTTTACGTAATCGGGCGTCCCCTGATATCTGCTCTGATTCAAGCACGGAGATCCCCAAATGAACTTTTCTGCAATTCTATAAACCCTTAGGGTCAAGCTACAATAAAATATCCACAAAATGGCTCGCTTCAATTTTTCCCCATTTTCCTTGTATAGCTCCCTTTAGAGGTATACGTAATCGGGCGTCCCTTGGTATCTGGTCCGATTCAGGCACGGACTTCCCCAAATGAACTTTTCAGCAATTCTATAAACCCAGAGGGTCAAGCTACGAGAAAATATCCACAAAACGGGCCTCTTCAATTTTTCCCCATTTTCCTTGAATAGCTCCCTTTAGAGGTATAGGTAATCGGGCGTCCCCTGGTATCTGCTCCGATTCAGGCACGAACATCCCCAAATGAAATTTTCTGCAATTCTATAAACCCATAGGGTCAAGCTACGAGAAAATATCCACAAAATGGCCCGCTTCAATTTTTCCCCATTTTCATTGAATAGCTCCCTTTAGAGGTATACGTAATCGGGCGTCCCCTGGTATCTGCTCCGATTCAGGCACGAACATCCCCAAATGAACTTTTCTGCAATTCTATAAACCCATAGGGTCAAGCTACGAGAAAAGATGCACAAAATGGCCCGCTTCAATTTTTCCCCATTTTCCTTGTATAGCTCCCTTTAGACGTTTACGTAATCGGACGTCCCTTGATATCTGCTCTGATTCAAGCACGGAGATCCCCAAATGAACTTTTCTGCAATTCTATAAACCCTTAGGGTCAAGCTACAATAAAATATCCACAAAATGGCACGCTTCAATTTTTCCCCATTTTCCTTGTATAGCTCCCTTTAGAGGTATACGTAATCGGGCGTCCCATGGTATCTGCTCCGATTCAGGCACGAACATCCCCAAATGAACTTTTCAGCAATTCTATAAACCCATAGGGTCAAGCTACGAGAAAATATCCACAAAACGGCCCTCGTCAATTTTTCCCCATTTTCCTTGTTTATCTCCCTTTAGACCTTTACTTAATCGGCCGTCCCCTGATATCTGCTCTGATTCAAGCACGAAGATCTCCAAATGAACTTTTCTGTAATTCTATAAACCCTTAGGGTCAAGCTACGAGAAAATATCCACAAAATGGCCCGCTTCAATTTTTTCCCATTTTCCTTGTATAGCTCCCTTTAGACGTTTACGTAATCGAGCGTCCCTTGATATCTGCTCTGATTCAAGCACGAAGATCCCCAAATGAACTTTTATGCAATTCTATAAACCCTTAGGGTCAAGCTACAATAAAATACCCACAAAATGGCACGCTTCAATTTTTCCCCATTTTCCTTGTATAGCTCCCTTTAGAGGTATACGTAATCGGGCGTCCCCTGGTATCTGCTCCGATTCAGGCACGAACATCCCCAAATGAACTTTTCTGCAATTCTATAAACCCGTAGGGCCAAGCTACGAGAAAAGATCCACAAAATGGCCCGCTTCAATTTTTCCTCATTTTCCTTGTATAGCTCCCTTTAGACGTTTACGTAATCGGGCGTCCCCTGATATCTGCTCCGATTCAAGCACGGAGATCCCCAAATGAACTTTTCTGTAATTCTATAAACCCTTAGGGTCAAGCTACGAGAAAATATCCACAAAATGGCCCGCTTCAATTTTTCCCCATTTTCCTTGAATAGCTCCCTTTAGAGGTATACGTAATCGGGCGTCCCCTGGTATATGCTCCGATTCAGGCACAAACATCCCCAAATGAACTTTTCTGCAATTCTATAAACCCATAGGGTCAAGCTACGAGAAAAATATCCACAAAATGGCCCGCTTCAATTTTTCCCCATTTTCCTTATATAGCTCCCTTTAGAGGTATACGTAATCGGGCGTCCCCTGGTATCTGCTCCGATTCAGGCACGAACTTCCCCAAATGAAATTTTCTGCAATTCTATAAACCCATAGGGTCAAGCTATGAGAAAATATCCACAAAACGGCCCGCTTCAATTTTTCCCCATTTTCCTTGAATAGCTCCCTTTAGAGGTATACGTAATCGGGCATCCCCTGGTATCTGCTCCGATTCAGGCACGAACATCCCCAAATGAACTTTTCTGCAATTCTATAAACCCATAGAGTCAAGCTACGAGAAAAGATCCACAAAATGGCCCGCTTCAATTTTTCCCCATTTTCCTTGTATAGCTCCCTTTAGACGTTTACGTAATCGGGCGTCCCTTGATATCTGCTCTGATTCAAGCACGGAGATCCCCAAATGAACTTTTCTGCAATTCTATAAACCCTTAGGGTCAAGCTACAATAAAATATCCACAAAATGGCACGCTTCAATTTTTCCCCATTTTCCTTGTATAGCTCCCTTTAGAGGTATACGTAATCGGGCGTCCCCTGGTATCTGCTCCGATTCAGGCACGAAGATCCCCAAATGAACTTTTCAGCAATTCTATAAACCTATAGGGTCAAGCTACGAGAAAATATCCACAAAACGACCCCCTTCAATTTTTCCCCATTTTCCTTGTTTATCTCCCTTTAGACGTTTACGTAATCGGGCGTCCCCTTATATCTGCTCTGATTCAAGCACGGAGATCCCCAAATGAACTTTTCTGCAATTCTATAAACCCTTAGGGTCAAGCCACAATAAAATATCCACAAAATGGCACGCTTCAATTTTCCCCCATTTTCCTTGTATATCTCCCTTTAGAGGTATACGTAATCGGGCGTCCCTTGGTATCTGCTCCGATTAAGGCACGGACATCACCAAATGAACTTTTCAGCAATTCTATAAACCCATAGGGTCAAGCTACGAGAAAATATCCACAAAATGGCCCGCTTCAATTTTTCCCCATTTTCCTTGTATAGCTCCCTTTAGACGTTTACGTAATCGGGCGTCCCCTGATATCTGCTCTGATTCAAGCACGGAGATCCCCAAATGAACTTTTCTGCAATTCTATAAACCCTTAGGGTCAAGCTACAATAAAATATCCACAAAATGGCTCGCTTCAATTTTCCCCATTTTCCTTGTATAGCTCCCTTTTGAGGTATACGTAATCGGGCGTCCCTTGGTATCTGCTCCGATTCAGGCACGGACTTCCCCAAATGAACTTTTCAGGAATTCTATAAACCCAGACGGTCAAGCTACGAGAAAATATCCACAAAACGGCCCTCTTCAATTTTTCCCCATTTTCCTTGAATATCTCCCTTTAGAGGTATACGTAATCGGACGTCCCCTGGTATCTGCTCCGATTCAGGCACGAACATCCCCAAATGAAATTTTCTGCAATTCTATAAACCGATAGGGTCAAGCTACGAGAAAATATCCACAAAACGGCCCGCTTCAATTTTTCCCCATTTTCCTTGAATAGCTCCCTTTAGAGGTATACGTAATCGGGCGTCCCCTGGTATCTGCTCCGATTCAGGCACGAACATCCCCAAATGAACTTTTCTGCAATTCTATAAACCCAGAGAGTCAAGCTACGAGAAAAGATCCACAAAATGGCCCGCTTCAATTTTTCGCCATTTTCCTTGTATAGCTCCCTATAGACGTTTACGTAATCGGGCGTCCCTTGATATCTGCTCTGATTCAAGCACGGAGATCCCCAAATTAACTTTTCTGCAATTCTATAAACCCTTAGGGTCAAGATACAATAAAATATCCACAAAATGGCATGCTTCAATTTTTCCCCATTTTCCTTGTATAGCTCCCTATAGAGGTATACGTAATCGGGCGTCCCCTGGTATCTGCTCCGATTCAGGCACGAACATCCCCAAATGAACTTTTCAGCAATTCTATAAACCCATAGGGTCAAGCTACGAGAAAATATCCACAAAACGACCCTCTTCAATTTTTCCCCATTTTCCTTGTTTATCTCCCTTTAGACGTTTACATAATCGGGCGTCCCCTGATATCTGCTCTGATTCAAGAACGGAGATCCCAAAATGAACTTTTCTGCAATTTTATAAACCCTTAGGGTCAAGCTGTAATAAAATATCCACAAAATGGCACGCTTCAATTTTTCCCCATTTTCCTTGTATAGCTCCCTTTAGAGGTATACGTAATCGGGCGTCCCATGGTATCTGCTCCGATTCAGGCACGGACTTCCCCAAATGAACTTTTCAGCAATTCTATAAACCCAGAGGGTCAAGCTACGAGAAAATATCCAGAAAACGGCCCTCTTCAATTTTTCCCCATTTTCCTTGAATAGCTCCCTTTAGAGGTATACGTAATTGGGCGTCCCCTGGTATCTGCTCCGATTCAGGCACGAACATCCCCAAATGAAATTTTCTGCAATTCTATAAACCCATAGGGTCAAGCTACGAGAAAATATCCACAAAACGGCCCGCTTCAATTTTTCCCCATTTTCCTTGAATAGCTCCCTTTAGAGGTATACGTAATCGGGCGTCCCCTGGTATCTGCTCCGATTCAGGCACGAACATCCCCAAATGAACTTTTCTGCAATTCTATAAACCCATAGAGTCAAGCTACGAGAAAAGATCCACAAAATGGCTAGCTTCAATTTTTCCCCATTTTCCTTGTATAGCTCCCTTTAGACGTTTACGTAATCGGGCGTCCCTTGATATCTGCTCTGATTCAAGCACGGAGATCCCCAAATGAACTTTTCTGCAATTCTATAAACCCTTAGGGTCAAGCTACAATAAAATATCCACAAAATGGCACGCTTCAATTTTTCCCCATTTTCCTTGTATAGCTCCCTTTAGAGGTATACGTAATCGGGCGTCCCCTGGTATCTGCTCCGATTCAGGCACGAACATCCCCAAATGAACTTTTCAGCAATTCTATAAACCCATAGGGTCACGCTACGAGAAAATATCCACAAAACGGCCCTCTTCAATTTTTCCCCATTTTCCTTGTTTATCTCCCTTTAGACGTTTACGTAATCGGGCGTCCCCTGATATCTGCTCTGATTCAAGAACGGAGATCCCCAAATGAACTTTTCTGCAATTCTATAAATCCTTAGGGTCAAGCTACAATAAAATATCCACAAAATGGCACGCTTCAATTTTTCCCCATTTTCCTTGTATATCTCCCTTTAGAGGTATACGTAATCGGGCGTCCCTTGGTTTTTTGCTCCGATTCAGGCACGGACATCCCCAAATGAACTTTTCAGCAATTCGATAAACCCATAGGGTCAAGCTACGAGAAAATATCCACAAAATGGCCCGCTTCAATTTTTCCCCATTTTCCTTGTATAGCTCCCTTTAGACGTTTCCGTAATCGGGCGTCCCTTGATATCTGCTCTGATTCAAGCACGGAGATCCCCAAATTAACTTTTCTGCAATTCTATAAACCCTTAGGGTCAAGCTACAATAAAATATCCACAAAATGGCACGCTTCAATTTTTCCCCATTTTCCTTGTATAGCTCCCTTTAGAGGTATATGTAATCGGGCGTCCCCTGGTATCTGCTCCGATTCAGGCACGAACATCCCCAAATGAACTTTTCAGCAATTCTATAAACCCATAGGGTCAAGCTACGAGAAAATATCCACAAAACGGCCCTCTTCAATTTTTCCCCATTTTCCTTGTTTGTCTCCCTTTAGACGTTTACGTAATCGGGCGTCCCCTGATATCTGCTCTGATTCAAGAACGGAGATCCCCAAATGAACTTTTCTGCAATTTTATAAACCCTTAGGGTCAAGCTACATTAAAATATCCACAAAATGGCACGCTTCAATTTTTCCCCATTTTCCTTGTATAGCTCCCTTTAGAGGTATACGTAATCGGGCGTCCCCTGGTATCTGCTCCGATTCAGGCACGAACATCCCCAAATGAACTTTTCAGCAATTCTATAAACCCATAGGGTCAAGCTACGAGAAAATATCCACAAAACGGCCCTCTTCAATTTTTCCCCATTTTCCTTGTTTATCTCCCTTTAGACGTTTACGTAATCGGGCGTCCCCTGATATCTGCTCTGATTCAAGAACGGAGATCCCCAAATGAACTTTTCTGCAATTTTATAAACCCTTAGGGTCAAGCTACAGTAAAATATCCACAAAATGGCACGCTTCAATTTTTCCCCATTTTCCTTGTATAGCTCCCTTTTGAGGTATACGGAATCGGGCGTCCCTTGGTATCTGCTCCGATTCAGGCACGGACTTCCCCAAATGAACTTTTCAGGAATTCTATAAACCCAGAGGGTCAAGCTACGAGAAAATATCCACAAAACGGCCCGCTTCAATTTTTCCCCATTTTCCTTGAATAGCTCCCTTTAGAGGTATACGTAATCGGGCGTCCCCTGGTATCTGCTCCGATTCAGGCACGAACATCCCCAAATGAACTTTTCTGCAATTCTATAAACCCAGAGAGTCAAGCTACGAGAAAAGATCCACAAAATGGCCCGCTTCAATTTTTCCCCATTTTCCTTGTATAGCTCCCTATAGACGTTTACGTAATCGGGCGTCCCTAGATATCTGCTCTGATTCAAGCACGGAGATCCCCAAATTAACTTTTCTGCAATTCTATAAACCCTTAGGGTCAAGATACAATAAAATATCCACAAAATGGCATGCATCAATTTTTCCCCATTTTCCTTGTATAGCTCCCTTTAGAGGTATACGTAATCGGGCGTCCCCTGGTATCTGCTCCGATTCAGGCACGAACATCCCCAAATGAACTTTTCAGCAATTCTATAAACCCATAGGGTCAAGCTACGAGAAAATATCCACAAAACAACCCTCTTCAATTTTTCCCCATTTTCCTTGTTTATCTCCCTTTAGACGTTTACATAATCGGGCGTCCCCTGATATCTGCTCTGATTCAAGAACGGAGATCCCAAAATGAACTTTTCTGCAATTTTATAAACCCTTAGGGTCAAGCTGTAATAAAATATCCACAAAATGGCACGCTTCAATTTTTCCCCATTTTCCTTGTATAGCTTCCTTTAGAGGTATACGTAATCGGGCGTCCCATGGTATCTGCTCCGATTCAGGCACGGACTTCCCCAAATGAACTTTTCAGCAATTCTATAAACCCAGAGGGTCAAGCTACGAGAAAATATCCAGAAAACGGCCCTCTTCAATTTTTCCCCATTTTCCTTGAATAGCTCCCTTTAGAGGTATACGTAATCGGGCGTCCCCTGGTATCTGCTCCGATTCAGGCACGAACATCCCCAAATGAAATTTTCTGCAATTCTATAAACCCATAGGGTCAAGCTACGAGAAAATATCCACAAAACGGCCCGCTTCAATTTTTCCCCATTTTCCTTGAATAGCTCCCTTTAGAGGTATACGTAATCGGGCGTCCCCTGGTATCTGCTCCGATTCAGGCACGAACATCCCCAAATGAATTTTTCTGCAATTCTATAAACCCATAGAGTCAAGCTACGAGAAAAGATCCACAAAATGGCTAGCTTCAATTTTTCCCCATTTTCCTTGTATAGCTCCCTTTAGACGTTTACGTAATCGGGCGTCCCTTGATATCTGCTCTGATTCAAGCACGGAGATCCCCAAATGAACTTTTCTGCAATTCTATAAACCCTTAGGGTCAAGCTACAATAAAATATCCACAAAATGGCACGCTTCAATTTTTCCCCATTTTCCTTGTATAGCTCCCTTTAGAGGTATACGTAATCGGGCGTCCCCTGGTATCTGCTCCGATTCAGGCACGAACATCCCCAAATGAACTTTTCAGCAATTCTATAAACCCATAGGGTCACGCTACGAGAAAATATCCACAAAACGGCCCTCTTCAATTTTTCCCCATTTTCCTTGTTTATCTCCCTTTAGACGTTTACGTAATCGGGCGTCCCTTGATATCTGCTCTGATTCAAGAACGGAGATCCCCAAATGAAATTTTCTGCAATTCTATAAATCCTTAGGGTCAAGCTACAATAAAATATCCACAAAATGGCACGCTTCAATTTTTCCCCATTTTCCTTGTATAGCTCCCTTTAGAGGTATACGTAATCGGGCGTCCCCTGGTATCTGCTCCGATTCAGGCACGAACATCCCCAAATGAACTTTTCAGCAATTCTATAAACCCATAGGGTCAAGCTACGAGAAAATATCCACAAAACGGCCCTCTTCAATTTTTCCCCATTTTCCTTGTTTATCTCCCTTTAGACGTTTACGTAATCGGGCGTCCCCTGATATCTGCTCTGATTCAAGAACGGAGATCCCCAAATGAACTTTTCTGCAATTTTATAAACCCTTAGGGTCAAGCTACAGTAAAATATCCACAAAATGGCACACTTCAATTTTTCCCCATTTTCCTTGTATAGCTCCCTTTAGAGGTATACGTAATCGGGCGTCCCATGGTATCTGTTCCGATTCAGGCACGGACTTCCCCAAATGAACTTTTCAGCAATTCTATAAACCCAGAGGGTCAAGCTACGAGAAAATATCCAGAAAACGGCCCGCTTCAATTTTTCCCCATTTTCCTTGAATAGCTCCCTTTAGAGGTATACGTAATCGGGCGTCCCCTGGTATCTGCTCCGATTCAGGCACGAACATCCCCAAATGAAATTTTCTGCAATTCTATAAACCCATAGGGTCAAGCTACGAGAAAATATCCACAAAACGGCCCGCTTCAATTTTTCCCCATTTTCCTTGAATAGCTCCCTTTAGAGGTATACGTAATCGGGCGTCCCCTGGTATCTGCTCCGATTCAGGCACGGACATCCCCAAATGAACTTTTCTGCAATTCTATAAACCCATAGGGTCAAGTTACGAGAAAATATCCAAAAAACGGCCCGCTTCAATTTTTCCCCGTTTTCCTTGAATAGCTCCCTTTAGAGGTATATGTAATCGGGCGTCCCCTGGTATCTGATCCGATTCAAGCACGGACATACCCAAATGAAATTTTCTGCAATTCTATAAACCCATAGGGTCTAGCTAGGAGAAAACATCCACAAAACGGTCCGCTTCAATTTTTCCCCATTTTCATTGTATAGCTCCCTTTAGAGTTATACATAATCGGGCGTCCCCTGGTATCTGCTCCGATTCAGGCACGGACATCCCCAAATGAACTTTTCTACAATTCTATAAACCCAAAGGGTCAACCTACGAGAAAATATCAACAAAATGGCCCGCTTCAATTTTTCCCCATTTTCCTTGTATAGCTCTCTTTAGAGGTATACGTAATCGGGCGTCCCCTGATATCTGCTCCGATTCAAGCATGGAGATCCCCAAATGAACTTTTCTGCAATTCTATAAACCCTTAGGGTCAAGCTACAATAAAATATCGACAAAACGGCTCGCTTCAATTTTTCCCCATTTTCCTTGAATAGCTCCCTTTAGAGGATTACGTAATCGGGCGTCCCCTGGCATCTGCTACGATCCAGGCACGAACATCCCCAAATGAACTTTTTTGCAATTCTATAAACCCATAGGGTCAAGTTACGAGAAAATATCCAAAAAACGGTCCGCTTCAATTTTTCCCCATTTTCCTTGAATAGCTTCCTTTAGAGGTATACGTAATCGGGTGTCCCCTGGTATCTGCTCCGATTCAAGTATGGACATCCCCAAATGAACTTTTCTGAAATTCTAGAAACCCATATGGTCAAGCTACGAGAAAATATCCAAAAAACGGTCCCCTTCAATTTTTCCCCGTTTTCCTTGAATAGCTTCCTTTAGAGGTATGCGTAATCGGGTGTTCCCTGGTATCTGCTCCGATTCAAGCACGGACATCCTCAAATAAACTTTTCTGCAATTCTATAAACCCATAGGGTCAAGCTACGAGAAAATATCCACAAAACGGCCCGCTTCAATTTTTCCCCATTTTCCTTGAATAGCTCCTTTTAGAGGTATCCGTAATCGGGCGTCCCTTGGCATCTGCTACGATCCATGCACGGACATCTCCAAATGAACTTTTCTGCAATTCTATAAACCCATAGGGTCAAGTTACGAGAAAATATCCAAAAAACGGTCCGCTTCAATTTTTCCCCGTTTTCCTTGAATAGCTTCCTTTAGAGGTATACGTAATCGGGTGTCCCCTGGTATCTGCTCCGATTCAAGCACGGACATCCCCAAATGAACTTTTCTGCAATTCTATAAACCCATAGGGTCAAGCTACGAGAAAATATCCACAAAATGGCCCGCTTCAATTTTTCCCCATTTTCCTTGAATAGCTCCCTTTAGAGGTATCCGTAATCGGGCGTCCCCTGGTATCTGATCCGATTCAAGCACGAACATACCCAAATGAACTTTTCTGCAATTCTATAAACCCATTGGGTCAAGCTACGAGAAAATATCCACAAAACGGCCCGCTTCAATTTTTCCCCATTTTCCTTAAATAGCTCCCTTTAGAGGTACACGTAATCGGGCATCCCCTGGTATCTGATCCGATTCAAGCACGGACATACCCAAATGAACTTTTCTGCAATTCTATAATCCCATAGGGTCTAGCTACGAGAAAATATCCACAAAACGGTCCGCTTCAATTTTTCCCCATTTTCATTGTATAGCTCCCTTTAGAGTTATACATAATCGGGCGTCCCCTGGTATCTGCTCCGATTCAGGCACGGACATCCCCAAATGAACTTTTCTACAATTCTATAAACCCAAAGGGTCAACCTACGAGAAAATATCCACAAAATGGCCCGCTTCAATTTTTCCCTATTTTCCTTGTATATCTCTCTTTAGAGGTATACGTAATCGGGCGTCCCCTGATATCTGCTCCGATTCAAGCACGGAGATCCCCAAATGAACTTTTCTGCAATTCTATAAACCCTTAGGGTCAAGCTACAATAAAATATCGACAAAACGGCTCGCTTCAATTTTTCCCCATTTTCCTTGAATAGCTCCCTTTAGAGGATTACGTAATCGGGCGTCCCCTGGCATCTGCTACGATCCAGGCACGGACATCCCCAAATGAACTTTTCTGCAATTCTATAAACCCATTGGGTCAAGCTACGAGAAAATATCCACAAAATAGCCCATTTTAATTTTTCCCGATTTTTCCTTGAATAGCTCCCTTTAGAGGTATACGTAATCGGGCGTCCCTTGGTATCTGCTACAATTCAGGCACGAACATCCCCAAAAGAACTTTTCTACAAATCTATAAACCCATAGGGTTAAGCTACGAGTAAATATCCACAAAATGGCCCACTTCAAATTTCCCCCATTTTCATTGTATAGCTCCCTTTAGAGGTATACGTAATCGGGCGTCCCCTGATATCTGCTCCGATTCAAGCACGGACATCCCCAAATGAACTTTTCTGCAATTCTATAAACCCATAGGGTGAAGCTACGAGAAAATATCCACAAAACAGCCCGCTTCAATTTTTCCCCATTTTCCTTGAATAGCTCCCTTTAGAGGTATACGTAATCGGGCGTCCCCTGGTATCTGATCCGATTCAAGCACGGACATACCCAAATGAACTTTTCTGCCATTCTATAAACCCATTGGGTCAAGCTACGAGAAAATATCCACAAAACGGCCCGCTTCAATTTTTCCCCATTTTCCTTGAATAGCTCCCTTTAGAGGTATACGTAATCGGGCGTCCCCGGGTATCTGCTCTGAATCAAGCACGGACATCCACAAAACGGTCCGCTTCAATTTTTCCCCATTTTCCTTGTATAGTTCCCTTTAGAGTTATACGTAATCGGGCGTCCCCTGGCTTATGCTACGATCCAGGCACGGACATCCCCAAATGAACTTTTCTGCAATTCTATAAACCCCGGTCAAGTTACGAGAAAATATCCAAAAAACGGCCCGCTTCAATTTTTCCCTGTTTCCCTTGTATAGCTTCCTTTAGAGGTATACGTAATCGGGCGACCCCTTGTATCTACTCCGATTCAGGCCGGGACATCCCCAAATGAACTTTTCTGCAATTCTATAAACCCATAGGGTCAAGCTACGAGAAAATATCCACAAAACAGCCCGCTTCAATTTTTCCCCATTTTCCTTGAATAGCTCCCTATAGAGGTATACGTAATCGGGCGTCCCTTGGTATCTGCTACAATTCAGGCACGAACATCCCCAAATGAACTTTTCTGCAATTCTATAAACCCATAGGGTCAACTACGAGAAAATATCCACAAAACGGCCCGCATCAATTTTTCCCCATTTTCCTTGAATAGCTCCCTTTAGAGGTATACGTAATCGGGCGTCCCCGGGTATCTGCTCTGAATCAAGCACGGACATCCACAAAACGGTCCGCTTCAATTTTTCCCCATTTTCCTTGTATAGTTCCCTTTAGAGTTATACGTAATTGGGCGTCCCCTGGTATCTGCTCCGATTCAGGCACAGACATCCCCAAATGAACTTTTCCGCAATTCTATAAACCCATAGGGTCAAGCTACGAGAAAATATCCAAAAAATGGTCCCCTTCAATTTTTCCCAGTTTTCCTTGAATAGCTTCCTTTAGAGGTATGCGTAATCGGGTGTCCCCTGGTATCTGCTCCGATTCAAGCACGGACATCCCCAAATGAAATTTTCTGCAATTATATAAACCCATAGGGTCAAGCTACGAGAAAATATCCACAAAACAGCCCGCTTCAATTTTTCCCCATTTTCCTTGAATAGCTCCCTTTAGAGGTATCCGTAATCGGGCGTCCCCTGGTATCTGATCCGATTCAAGCACGGACATACCCAAATGAACTTTTCTGCAATTCTATAAACCCATTGGGTCAAGCTACGAGAAAATATCCACAAAACGGCCCGCTTCAATTTTTCCCCATTTTCCTTGAATAGCTCCCTTTAGAGATATACGTAATCGGGCGTCCCCTGGTATCTGCTCCGATTCAGGCACGGACATCACCAAATGAACTTTTCTACAATTCTATAAACCCAAAGGGTCAACCTACGAGAAAATATCCACAAAATGGCCCGCTTCACTTTTTCCCCATTTTCCTTGTATAGCTCCCTTTAGAGGTATACGTAATCGGGCGTCCCTTGATATCTGCTCCGATTCAAGCATGGAGATCCCCAAATGAACTTTTCTGCAATTCTATAAACCCATAGGGTCAAGCTACGAGAAAATATCCACAAAACAGCCCGCTTCAATTTTTCCCCATTTTCCTTGAATAGCGGTATCGTAATCGGGCGTCCCCTGGTATCTGATCCGATTCAAGCACGGACATACCCAAATGAACTTTTCTGCAATTCTATAAACCCGTAGGGTCTAGCTACGAGAAAATATCCACAAAACGGTCCGCTTCAATTTTTCCCCATTTTCATTGTATAGCTCCCTTTAGAGTTATACATAATCGGGCGTCCCCTGGTATCTGCTCTGATTCAGGCACGGACATCCCCAAATGAACTTTTCTACAATTCTATAAACCCAAAGGGTCAACCTACGAGAAAATATCCACAAAATGGCCCGCTTCAATTTTTCCCCATTTTCCTTGTATAGCTCTCTTTAGAGGTATACGTAATCGGGCGTCCCCTGATATCTGCTCCGATTCAAGCATGGAGATCCCCAAATGAACTTTTCTGCAATTCTATAAACCCTTAGGACAGCTACAATAAAATATCGACAAAACGACTCGCTTCAATTTTTCCCCATTTTCCTTGAATAGCTCCCTTTAAAGGATTACGTAATCGGGCGTCCCTTGGCATCTACTACGATCCATGCACGGACATCCCCAAATGAACTTTTCTGCAATTCTATAAACCCATAGGGTCAAGTTACGAGAAAATATCCAAAAAACGGTCCGCTTCAATTTTTCCCCGTTTTCCTTGAATAGCTTCCTTTAGAGGTATACGTAATCGGGTGTCCCCTGGTATCTGCTCCGATTCAAGCACGGACATCCCCAAATGAACTTTTCTGCAATTCTATAAACCCATAGGGTCAAGATACGAGAAAATATCCACAAAATGGCCCGCTTCAATTTTTCCCCATTTTCCTTGAATAGCTCCCTTTAGAGGTATCCGTAATCGGGCGTCCCCTGGTATCTGATCCGATTCAAGCACGAACATACCCAAATGAACTTTTCTGCAATTCTATAAACCCATTGGGTCAAGCTACTAGAAAATATCCACAAAACGGCCCGCTTCAATTTTTCCCCATTTTCCTTGAATAGCTCCCTTTAGAGGTACACGTAATCGGGCATCCCCTGGTATCTGATCCGATTCAAGCACGGACATACCCAAATGAACTTTTCTGCAATTCTATAAACCTATAGGGTCTAGCTACGAGAAAATATCCACAAAACGGTCCGCTTCAATTTTTCCCCATTTTCATTGTATAGCTCCCTTTAGAGTTATACATAATCGGGCGTCCCCTGGTATCTGCTCCGATTCAGGCACGGACATCCCCAAATGAACTTTTCTACAATTCTATAAACCCAAAGGGTCAACCTACGAGAAAATATCCACAAAATGGCCCGCTTCAATTTTTCCCCATTTTCCTTGTATATCTCTCTTTAGAGGTATACGTAATCGGGCGTCCCCTGATATCTGCTCCGATTCAAGCACGGAGATCCCCAAATGGACTTTTCTGCAATTCTATAAACCCTTAGGGTCAAGCTACAATAAAATATCGACAAAACGGCTCGCTTCAATTTTTCCCCATTTTCCTTGAATAGCTCCCTTTAGAGGATTACGTAATCGGGCGTCCCCTGGCATCTGCTACGATCCAGGCACGGACATCCCCAAATGAACTTTTCTGCAATTCTATAAACCCATTGGGTCAAGCTACGAGAAAATATCCACAAAATAGCCCATTTTAATTTTTCCCGATTTTTCCTTGAATAGCTCCCTTTAGAGGTATACGTAATCGGGCGTCCCTTGGTATCTGCTACAATTCAGGCACGAACATCCCCAAAAGAACTTTTCTACAAATCTATAAACCCATAGGGTTAAGCTACGAGTAAATATCCACAAAATGGCCCACTTCAAATTTCCCCCATTTTCATTGTATAGCTCCCTTTAGAGGTATACGTAATCGGGCGTCCCCTGATATCTGCTCCGATTCAAGCACGGACATCCCCAAATGAACTTTTCTGCAATTCTATAAACCCATAGGGTGAAGCTACGAGAAAATATCCACAAAACAGCCCGCTTCAAATTTTCCCCATTTTCCTTGAATAGCTCCCTTGAGAGGTATACGTAATCGGGCGTCCCCAGGTATCTGATCCGATTCAAGCACGGACATACCCAAATGAACTTTTCTGCAATTCTATAAACCCATAGGGTCAACCTACGAGAAAATATCCACAAAATGGCCCGCTTCAATTTTTCCCCATTTTCCTTGTATATCTCTCTTTAGAGGTATACGTAATCGGGCGTCCCCTGATATCTGCTCCGATTCAAGCACGGAGATCCCCAAATGAACTTTTCTGCAATTCTATAAACCCTTAGGGTCAAGCTACAATAAAATATCGACAAAACGACTCGCTTCAATTTTTCCCCATTTTCCTTGAATAGCTCCCTTTAGAGGATTACGTAATCGGGCGTCCCCTGGCATCTGCTACGATCCAGGCACGGACATCCCCAAATGAACTTTTCTGCAATTCTATAAACCCATTGGGTCAAGCTACGAGAAAATATCCACAAAACAGCCCATTTTAATTTTTCCCGATTTTTCCTTGAATAGCTCCCTTTAGAGGTATACGTAATCGGGCGTCCCTTGGTATCTGCTACAATTCAGGCACGAACATCCCCAAAAGAACTTTTCTACAAATCTTTAAACCCATAGGGTTAAGCTACGAGTAAATATCCACAAAATGGCCCACTTCAAATTTCCCCCATTTTCATTGTATAGCTCCCTTTAGAGGTATACGTAATCTGGCGTCCCCTGATATCTGCTCCGATTCAAGCACGGACATCCCCAAATGAACTTTTCTGCAATTCTATAAACCCATTGGGTCAAGCTACGAGAAAATATCCACAAAACGGCCCGCTTCAATTTTTCCCCATTTTCCTTGAATAGCTCCCTTTAGAGGATTACGTAATCGGGCGTCCCCTGGCTTATGCTACGATCCAGGCACGGACATCCCCAAATGAACTTTTCTGCAATTCTATAAACCCCGGTCAAGTTACGAGAAAATATCCAAAAAACGGCCCGCTTCAATTTTTCCCCGTTTTCCTTGTATAGCTTCCTTTAGAGGTATACGTAATCGGGCGACCCCTTGTATCTACTCCGATTCAGGCAGGGACATCCCCAAATGAACTTTTCTGCAATTCTATAAACCCATAGGGTCAACTACGAGAAAATATCCACAAAACGGCCCGCATCAATTTTTCCCCATTTTCCTTGAATAGCTCCCTTTAGAGGTATACGTAATCGGGCGTCCCCGGGTATCTGCTCTGAATCAAGCACGGACATCCCCAAATGAACTTTTCTGCAATTCTATAAACCCATAGGGTCAACTACGAGAAAATATCCACAAAACGGCCCGCATCAATTTTTCCCCATTTTCCTTGAATAGCTCCCTTTAGAGGTATACGTAATCGGGCGTCCCCTGGTATCTGCTCTGAATCAAGCACGGACATCCACAAAACGGTCAGCTTCAATTTTTCCCCATTTTCCTTGTATAGTTCCCTTTAGAGTTATACGTAATTGGGCGTCCCCTGGTATCTGCTCCGATTCAGGCACAGACATCCCCAAATGAACTTTTCCACAATTCTATAAACCCATAGGGTCAAGCTACGAGAAAATATCCAAAAAACGGTCCCCTTCAATTTTTCCCAGTTTTCCTTGAATAGCTTCCTTTAGAGGTATGCGTAATCGGGTGTCCCCTGGTATCTGCTCCGATTCAAGCACGGACATCCCCAAATGAACTTTTCTGCAATTATATAAACCCATAGGGTCAAGCTACGAGAAAATATCCACAAAACAACCCGCTTCAATTTTTCCCCATTTTCCTTGAATAGCTCCCTTTAGAGGTATCCGTAATCGGGCGTCCCCTGGTATCTGATCCGATTCAAGCACGAACATACCTAAATGAACTTTTCTGCAATTCTATAAACCCATTGGGTCAAGCTACGAGAAAATATCCACAAAACGGCCCGCTTCAATTTTTCCCCATTTTCCTTGAATAGCTCCCTTTAGAGATATACGTAATCGGGCGTCCCCTGGTATCTGCTCCGATTCAGGCACGGACATCACCAAATGAACTTTTCTACAATTCAATAAACCCAAAGGGTCAACCTACGAGAAAATATCCACAAAATGGCCCGCTTCAATTTTTGCCCATTTTCCTTGTATAGCTCCCTTTAGAGGTATACGTAATCGGGCGTCCCTTGATATATGCTCCGATTCAAGCATGGAGATCCCCAAATGAACTTTTCTGCAATTCTATAAACCCATAGGGTCAAGCTACGAGAAAATATCCACAAAACAGCCCGCTTCAATTTTTCCCCATTTTCCTTGAATAGCTCCCTTTAGAGGTATACGTAATCGGGCGTCCCCTGGTATCTGATCCGATTCAAGCACGGACATACCCAAATGAACTTTTCTGCAATTCTATAAACCCATAGGGTGAAGCTACGAGAAAATATCCACAAAATGGCCCGCTTCAATTTTTCCCCATTTTCCTTGTATATCTCTCTTTAGAGGTATACGTAATCGGGCGTCCCCTAATATCTGCTCCGATTCAAGCACGGAGATCCCCAAATGAACTTTTCTGCAATTCTATAAACCCATAGGGTGAAGCTACGAGAAAATATCCACAAAACAGCCCGCTTCAAATTTTCCCCATTTTCCTTGAATAGCTCCCTTGAGAGGTATACGTAATCGGGCGTCCCCTGGTATCTGATCCGATTCAAGCACGGACATACCCAAATGAACTTTTCTGCAATTCTATAAACCCATAGGGTCAACCTACGAGAAAATATCCACAAAATGGCCCGCTTCAATTTTTCCCCATTTTCCTTGTATATCTCTCTTTAGAGGTATACGTAATCGGGCGTCCCCTGATATCTGCTCCGATTCAAGCACGGAGATCCCCAAATGAACTTTTCTGCAATTCTATAAACCCTTAGGGTCAAGCTACAATAAAATATCGACAAAACGACTCGCTTCAATTTTTCCCCATTTTCCTTGAATAGCTTCCTTTAGAGGATTACGTAATCGGGCGTCCCCTGGCATCTGCTACGATCCAGGCACGGACATCCCCAAATGAACTTTTCTGCAATTCTATAAACCCATTGGGTCAAGCTACGAGAAAATATCCACAAAACAGCCCATTTTAATTTTTCCCGATTTTTCCTTGAATAGCTCCCTTTAGAGGTATACGTAATCGGGCGTCCCTTGGTATCTGCTACAATTCAGGCACGAACATCCCCAAAAGAACTTTTCTACAAATCTTTAAACCCATAGGGTTAAGCTACGAGTAAATATCCACAAAATGGCCCACTTCAAATTTCCCCCATTTTCATTGTATAGCTCCCTTTAGAGGTATACGTAATCTGGCGTCCCCTGATATCTGCTCCGATTCAAGCACGGACATCCCCAAATGAACTTTTCTGCAATTCTATAAACCCATTGGGTCAAGCTACGAGAAAATATCGACAAAACGGCCCGCTTCAATTTTTCCCCATTTTCCTTGAATAGCTCCCTTTAGAGGATTACGTAATCGGGCGTCCTCTGGCTTATGCTACGATCCAGGCACGGACATCCCCAAATGAACTTTTCTGCAATTCTATAAACCCCGGTCAAGTTACGAGAAAATATCCAAAAAACGGCCCGCTTCAATTTTTCCCCGTTTTCCTTGTATAGCTTCCTTTAGAGGTATACGTAATCGGGCGACCCCTTGTATCTACTCCGATTCAGGTAGGGACATCCCCAAATGAACTTTTCTGCAATTCTATAAACCCATAGGGTCATGCTACGAGAAAATATCCACAAAACAGCCCGCTTCAATTTTTCCCCATTTTCCTTGAATAGCTCCCTATAGAGGTATACGTAATCGGGCGTCCCTTGGTATCTGCTACAATTCAGGCACGAACATCCCCAAATGAACTTTTCTGCAATTCTATAAACCCATAGGGTCAACTACGAGAAAATATCCACAAAACAGCCCGCATCAATTTTTCCCCATTTTCCTTGAATAGCTCCCTTTAGAGGTATACGTGGGCGTCCCCTAGTATCTGCTCTGAATCAAGCACGGACATCCACAAAACGGTCAGCTTCAATTTTTCCCCATTTTCCTTGTATAGTTCCCTTTAGAGTTATACGTAATTGGGCGTCCCCTGGTATCTGCTCCGATTCAGGCACAGACATCCCCAAATGAACTTTTCCACAATTCTATAAACCCATAGGGTCAAGCTACGAGAAAATATCCAAAAAACGGTCCCCTTCAATTTTTCCCAGTTTTCCTTGAATAGCTTCCTTTAGAGGTATGCGTAATCGGGTGTCCCCTGGTATCTGCTCCGATTCAAGCACGGACATCCCCAAATGAACTTTTCTGCAATTATATAAACCCATAGGGTCAAGCTACGAGAAAATATCCACAAAACAACCCGCTTCAATTTTTCCCCATTTTCCTTGAATAGCTCCCTTTAGAGGTATCCGTAATCGGGCGTCCCCTGGTATCTGATCCGATTCAAGCACGAACATACCCAAATGAACTTTTCTGCAATTCTATAAACCCATTGGGTCAAGCTACGAGAAAATATCCACAAAACGGCCCGCTTCAATTTTTCCCCATTTTCCTTGAATAGCTCCCTTTAGAGATATACGTAATCGGGCGTCCCCTGGTATCTGCTCCGATTCAGGCACGGACATCACCAAATGAACTTTTCTACAATTCAATAAACCCAAAGGGTCAACCTACGAGAAAATATCCACAAAATGGCCCGCTTCAATTTTTGCCCATTTTCCTTGTATAGCTCCCTTTAGAGGTATACGTAATCGGGCGTCCCTTGATATATGCTCCGATTCAAGCATGGAGATCCCCAAATGAACTTTTCTGCAATTCTATAAACCCATAGGGTCAAGCTACGAGAAAATATCCACAAAACAGCCCGCTTCAATTTTTCCCCATTTTCCTTGAATAGCTCCCTTTAGAGGTATACGTAATCGGGCGTCCCCTGGTATCTGATCCGATTCAAGCACGGACATACCCAAATGAACTTTTCTGCAATTCTATAAACCCATTGGGTCAAGCTACGAGAAAATATCCACAAAACGGCCCGCTTCAATTTTTCCCCATTTTCTTTGAATAGATCCCTTTAGAGGATAACGTAATCGGGCGTCCCCTGGCATCTGCTACGATCCAGGCACGGACATCCCCAAATGAACTTTTCTGCAATTCTATAAACCCCGGTCAAGTTACGAGAAAATATCCAAAAAACGGCCCGCTTCAATTTTTCCCCGTTTTCCTTGTATAGCTTCCTTTAGAGGTATACGTAATCGGGCGACCCCTTGTATCTACTCCGATTCAGGCAGGGACATCCCCAAATGAACTTTTCTGCAATTCTATAAACCCATAGGGTCAAGCTACGAGAAATTATCCACAAAACGGCCCGCTTCAATTTTTCCCCATTTTCCTTGAATAGCTCCCTTTAGAGGTATCCGTAATCGGGCGTCCCCTGGTATCTGATCCGATTCAAGTACGGACATACCCAAATGAACTTTTCTGCAATTCTATAAACCCATAGGGTCTAGCTACGAGAAAATATCCACAAAACGGTCCGCTTCAATTTTTCCCCATTTTCATTGTATAGCTCCCTTTAGAGTTATACATAATCGGGCGTCCCCTGGTATCTGCTCCGATTCAGGCACGGACATCCCCAAATGAACTTTTCTACAATTCTATAAACCCAAAGGGTCAACCTACAAGAAAATATCCACAAAATGGCCCGCTTCAATTTTTCCCCATTTTCCTTGTATATCTCTCTTTAGAGGTATACGTAATCGGGCGTCCCCTGATATCTGCTCCGATTCAAGCACGGAGATCCCCAAATGAACTTTTCTGCAATTCTATAAACCCTTAGGGTAAAGCTACAATAAAATATCGACAAAACGGCTCGCTTCAATTTTTCCCCATTTTCCTTGAATAGCTCCCTTTAGAGGATTACGTAATCGGGCGTCCCCTGGCATCTGCTACGATCCAGGCACGGACATCCCCAAATGAACTTTTCTGAAATTCTATAAACCCGTTGGGTCAAGCTACGAGAAAATATCCACAAAACAGCCCATTTTAATTTTTCCCGATTTGTCCTTGAATAGCTCCCTTTAGAGGTATACGTAATCGGGCGTCCCTTGGTATCTGCTACAATTCAGGCACGAACATCCCCCAAAGAGCTTTTCTACAAATCTATAAACCCATAGGGTTAAGCTACGAGTAAATATCCACAAAATGGTCCACTTCAAATTTCCCCCATTTTCATTGTATAGCTCCCTTTAGAGGTATACGTAATCTGACGTCCCCTGATATCAGCTCCGATTCAAGCACGGACATCCCCAAATGAACTTTTCTGCAATTCTATAAACCCATAGGGTCAAGCTACGAGAAAATATCCACAAAACAGCCCACTTCAATTTTTCCCCATTTTCCTTGAATAGCTCCCTTTAGAGGTATACGTAATCGGGCGTCCCCTGGTATCTGATCCGATTCAAGCACGGACATACCCAAATGAACTTTTCTGCAATTCTATAAACCCATTGGGTCAAGCTACGAGAAAATATCCACAAAACGGCCCGCTTCAATTTTTCCCCATTTTCCTTGAATAGCTCCCTTTAGAGGATTACGTAATCGGGCGTCCCCTGGCTTCTGCTACGATCCAGGCACGGACATCCCCAAATGAACTTTTCTGCAATTCTATAAACCCCGGTCAAGTTACGAGAAAATATCCAAAAAATGGCCCGCTTCAATTTTTCCCCGTTTTCTTGTATAGCTTCCTTTAGAGGTATACGTAATCGGGCGACCCCTTGTATCTACTCCGATTCAGGCAGGGACATCCCCAAATGAACTTTTCTGCAATTCTATAAACCCATAGGGTCAAGCTACGAGAAAATAGCCACAAAACGGCCCGCATCAATTTTTCCCCATTTTCCTTGAATAGCTCCCTTTAGAGGTATACGTAATCGGGCGTCCCCTGGTATCTGCTCTGAATCAAGCACGGACATCCACAAAACGGTCCGCTTCAATGTTTCCCCATTTTCCTTGTATAGTTCCCTTTAGAGTTATACGTAATTGGGCGTCCCCTGGTATCTGCTCCGATTCTGGCACAGACATCCCCAAATGAACTTTTCCGCAATTCTATAAACCCATAGGGTCAAGCTACGAGAAAATATCCAAAAAACGGTCCCCTTCAATTTTTCCCAGTTTTCCTTGACTAGCTTCCTTTTGAGGTATGCGTAATCGGGTGTCCCCTGGTATCTGCTCCGATTCAAGCACGGACATCCCCAAATGAACTTTTCTACAATTCTATAAACCCAAATGGTCAACCAACGAGAAAATATCCACAAAATGGCCCGCTTCAATTTTTCCCCATTTTCCTTGAATAGCTCCCTTTAGAGGTATCCGTAATCGGGCGTCCCCTGGTATCTGATCCGATTCAAGCACGAACATACCCAAATGAACTTTTCTGCAATTCTATAAACCCATTGGGTCAAGCTACGAGAAAATATCCACAAAACGGCCCGCTTCAATTTTTCCCCATTTTCCTTGAATAGCTCCCTTTAGAGATATACGTAATCGGGCGTCCCCTGGTATCTGCTCCGATTCAGGCACGGACATCACCAAATGAACTTTTCTACAATTCAATAAACCCAAAGGGTCAACCTACGAGAAAATATCCACAAAATGGCCCGCTTCAATTTTTGCCCATTTTCCTTGTATAGCTCCCTTTAGAGGTATACATAATCGGGCGTCCCCTGATATATGCTCCGATTCAAGCATGGAGATCCCCAAATGAACTTTTCTGCAATTCTATAAACCCATAGGGTCAAGCTACGAGAAAATATCCACAAAACAGCCCGCTTCAATTTTTCCCCATTTTCCTTGAATAGCTCCCTTTAGAGGTATACGTAATCGGGCGTCCCCTGGTATCTGATCCGATTCAAGCACGGACATACCCAAATGAACTTTTCTGCAATTCTATAAACCCATTGGGTCAAGCTACGAGAAAATATCCACAAAACGGCCCGCTTCAATTTTTCCCCATTTTCTTTGAATAGATCCCTTTAGAGGATAACGTAATCGGGCGTCCCCTGGCATCTGCTACGATCCAGGCACGGACATCCCCAAATGAACTTTTCTGCAATTCTATAAACCCCGGTCAAGTTACGAGAAAATATCCAAAAAACGGCCCGCTTCAATTTTTCCCCGTTTTCCTTGTATAGCTTCCTTTAGAGGTATACGTAATCGGGCGACCCCTTGTATCTACTCCGATTCAGGCAGGGACATCCCCAAATGAACTTTTCTGCAATTCTATAAACCCATAGGGTCAAGCTACGAGAAATTATCCACAAAACGGCCCGCTTCAATTTTTCCCCATTTTCCTTGAATAGCTCCCTTTAGAGGTATCCGTAATCGGGCGTCCCCTGGTATCTGATCCGATTCAAGCACGGACATACCCAAATGAACTTTTCTGCAATTCTATAAACCCATAGGGTCTAGCTACGAGAAAATATCCACAAAACGGTCCGCTTCAATTTTTCCCCATTTTCATTGTATAGCTCCCTTTAGAGTTATACATAATCGGGCGTCCCCTGGTATCTGCTCCGATTCAGGCACGGACATCCCCAAATGAACTTTTCTACAATTCTATAAACCCAAAGGGTCAACCTACGAGAAAATATCCACAAAATGGCCCGCTTCAATTTTTCCCCATTTTCCTTGTATATCTCTCTTTAGGTATACGTAATCGGGCGTCCCCTGATATCTGCTCCGATTCAAGCACGGAGATCCCCAAATGAACTTTTCTGCAATTCTATAAACCCTTAGGGTAAAGCTACAATAAAATATCGACAAAACGGCTCGCTTCAATTTTTCCCCATTTTCCTTGAATAGCTCCCTTTAGAGGATTACGTAATCGGGCGTCCCCTGGCATCTGCTACGATCCAGGCACGGACATCCCCAAATGAACTTTTCTGCAATTCTATAAACCCATTGGGTCAAGCTACGAGAAAATATCCACAAAACAGCCCATTTTAATTTTTCCCAATTTTTCCTTGAATAGCTCCCTTTAGAGGTATACGTAATCGGGCGTCCCTTGGTATCTGCTACAATTCAGGCACGAACATCCCCAAAAGAGCTTTTCTACAAATCTATAAACCCATAGGGTTAAGCTACGAGTAAATATCCACAAAATGGTCCACTTCAAATTTCCCCCATTTTCATTGTATAGCTCCCTTTAGAGGTATACGTAATCTGACGTCCCCTGATATCAGCTCCGATTCAAGCACGGACATCCCCAAATGAACTTTTCTGCAATTCTATAAACCCATAGGGTCAAGCTACGAGAAAATATCCACAAAACAGCCCACTTCAATTTTTCCCCATTTTCCTTGAATAGCTCCCTTTAGAGGTATACGTAATCGGGCGTCCCCTGGTATCTGATCCGATTCAAGCACGGACATACCCAAATGAACTTTTCTGCAATTCTATAAACCCATTGGGTCAAGCTACGAGAAAATATCCACAAAACGGCCCGCTTCAATTTTTCCCCATTTTCCTTGAATAGCTCCCTTTAGAGGATTACGTAATCGGGCGTCCCCTGGCTTCTGCTACGATCCAGGCACGGACATCCCCAAATGAACTTTTCTGCAATTCTATAAACCCCGGTCAAGTTACGAGAAAATATCCAAAAAATGGCCCGCTTCAATTTTTCCCCGTTTTCCTTGTATAGCTTCCTTTAGAGGTATACGTAATCGGGCGACCCCTTGTATCTACTCCGATTCAGGCAGGGACATCCCCAAATGAACTTTTCTGCAATTCTATAAACCCATAGGGTCAAGCTACGAGAAAATAGCCACAAAACGGCCCGCATCAATTTTTCCCCATTTTCCTTGAATAGCTCCCTTTAGAGGTATACGTAATCGGGCGTCCCCTGGTATCTGCTCTGAATCAAGCACGGACATCCACAAAACGGTCCGCTTCAATTTTTCCCCATTTTCCTTGTATAGTTCCCTTTAGAGTTATACGTAATTGGGCGTCCCCTGGTATCTGCTCCGATTCTGGCACAGACATCCCCAAATGAACTTTTCCGCAATTCTATAAACCCATAGGGTCAAGCTACGAGAAAATATCCAAAAAACGGTCCCCTTCAATTTTTCCCAGTTTTCCTTGACTAGCTTCCTTTTGAGGTATGCGTAATCGGGTGTCCCCTGGTATCTGCTCCGATTCAAGCACGGACATCCCCAAATGAACTTTTCTACAATTCTATAAACCCAAATGGTCAACCAACGAGAAAATATCCACAAAATGGCCCGCTTCAATTTTTCCCCATTTTCCTTGAATAGCTCCCTTTAAAGGTATCCGTAATCGGGCGTCCCCTGGTATCTGATCTGATTCAAGCACGAACATACCCAAATGAACTTTTCTGCAATTCTATAAACCCATTGGGTCAAGCTACGAGAAAATATCCACAAAACGGCCCGCTTCAATTTTTCCCCATTTTCCTTGAATAGCTCCCTTTAGAGATATACGTAATCGGGCGTCCCCTGGTATCTGCTCCGATTCAGGCACGGACATCACCAAATGAACTTTTCTACAATTCAATAAACCCAAAGGGTCAACCTACGAGAAAATATCCACAAAATGGCCCGCTTCAATTTTTGCCCATTTTCCTTGTATAGCTCCCTTTAGAGGTATACGTAATCGGGCGTCCCCTGATATATGCTCCGATTCAAGCATGGAGATCCCCAAATGAACTTTTCTGCAATTCTATAAACCCATAGGGTCAAGCTACGAGAAAATATCCACAAAACAGCCCGCTTCAATTTTTCCCCATTTTCCTTGAATAGCTCCCTTTAGAGGTATACGTAATCGGGCGTCCCCTGGTATCTGATCCGATTCAAGCACGGACATACCCAAATGAACTTTTCTGCAATTCTATAAACCCATTGGGTCAAGCTACGAGAAAATATCCACAAAACGGCCCGCTTCAATTTTTCCCCATTTTCTTTGAATAGATCCCTTTAGAGGATAACGTAATCGGGCGTCCCCTGGCATCTGCTACGATCCAGGCACGGACATCCCCAAATGAACTTTTCTGCAATTCTATAAACCCCGGTCAAGTTACGAGAAAATATCCAAAAAACGGCCCGCTTCAATTTTTCCCCGTTTTCCTTGTATAGCTTCCTTTAGAGGTATACGTAATCGGGCGACCCCTTGTATCTACTCCGATTCAGGCAGGGACATCCCCAAATGAACTTTTCTGCAATTCTATAAACCCATAGGGTCAAGCTACGAGAAATTATCCACAAAACGGCCCGCTTCAATTTTTCCCCATTTTCCTTGAATAGCTCCCTTTAGAGGTATCCGTAATCGGGCGTCCCCTGGTATCTGATCCGATTCAAGCACGGACATACCCAAATGAACTTTTCTGCAATTCTATAAACCCATAGGGTCTAGCTACGAGAAAATATCCACAAAACGGTCCGCTTCAATTTTTCCCCATTTTCATTGTATAGCTCCCTTTAGAGTTATACATAATCGGGCGTCCCCTGGTATCTGCTCCGATTCAGGCACGGACATCCCCAAATGAACTTTTCTACAATTCTATAAACCCAAAGGGTCAACCTACGAGAAAATATCCACAAAATGGCCCGCTTCAATTTTTCCCCATTTTCCTTGTATATCTCTCTTTAGAGGTATACGTAATCGGGCGTCCCCTGATATCTGCTCCGATTCAAGCACGGAGATCCCCAAATGAACTTTTCTGCAATTCTATAAACCCTTAGGGTAAAGCTACAATAAAATATCGACAAAACGGCTCGCTTCAATTTTTCCCCATTTTCCTTGAATAGCTCCCTTTAGAGGATTACGTAATCGGGCGTCCCCTGGCATCTGCTACGATCCAGGCACGGACATCCCCAAATGAACTTTTCTGCAATTCTATAAACCCATTGGGTCAAGCTACGAGAAAATATCCACAAAACAGCCCATTTTAATTTTTCCCAATTTTTCCTTGAATAGCTCCCTTTAGAGGTATACGTAATCGGGCGTCCCTTGGTATCTGCTACAATTCAGGCACGAACATCCCCAAAAGAGCTTTTCTACAAATCTATAAACCCATAGGGTTAAGCTACGAGTAAATATCCACAAAATGGTCCACTTCAAATTTCCCCCATTTTCATTGTATAGCTCCCTTTAGAGGTATACGTAATCTGACGTCCCCTGATATCAGCTCCGATTCAAGCACGGACATCCCCAAATGAACTTTTCTGCAATTCTATAAACCCATAGGGTCAAGCTACGAGAAAATATCCACAAAACAGCCCACTTCAATTTTTCCCCATTTTCCTTGAATAGCTCCCTTTAGAGGTATACGTAATCGGGCGTCCCCTGGTATCTGATCCGATTCAAGCACGGACATACCCAAATGAACTTTTCTGCAATTCTATAAACCCATTGGGTCAAGCTACGAGAAAATATCCACAAAACGGCCCGCTTCAATTTTTCCCCATTTTCCTTGAATAGCTCCCTTTAGAGGATTACGTAATCGGGCGTCCCCTGGCTTCTGCTACGATCCAGGCACGGACATCCCCAAATGAACTTTTCTGCAATTCTATAAACCCCGGTCAAGTTACGAGAAAATATCCAAAAAATGGCCCGCTTCAATTTTTCCCCGTTTTCCTTGTATAGCTTCCTTTAGAGGTATACGTAATCGGGCGACCCCTTGTATCTACTCCGATTCAGGCAGGGACATCCCCAAATGAACTTTTCTGCAATTCTATAAACCCATAGGGTCAAGCTACGAGAAAATAGCCACAAAACGGCCCGCATCAATTTTTCCCCATTTTCCTTGAATAGCTCCCTTTAGAGGTATACGTAATCGGGCGTCCCCTGGTATCTGCTCTGAATCAAGCACGGACATCCACAAAACGGTCCGCTTCAATTTTTCCCCATTTTCCTTGTATAGTTCCCTTTAGAGTTATACGTAATTGGGCGTCCCCTGGTATCTGCTCCGATTCTGGCACAGACATCCCCAAATGAACTTTTCCGCAATTCTATAAACCCATAGGGTCAAGCTACGAGAAAATATCCAAAAAACGGTCCCCTTCAATTTTTCCCAGTTTTCCTTGACTAGCTTCCTTTTGAGGTATGCGTAATCGGGTGTCCCCTGGTATCTGATCCGATTCAAGCACGGACATACCCAAATGAACTTTTCTGCAATTCTATAAACCCATTGGGTCAAGCTACGAGAAAATATCCACAAAACGGCCCGCTTCAATTTTTCCCCATTTTCTTTGAATAGATCCCTTTAGAGGATAACGTAATCGGGCGTCCCCTGGCATCTGCTACGATCCAGGCACGGACATCCCCAAATGAACTTTTCTGCAATTCTATAAACCCCGGTCAAGTTACGAGAAAATATCCAAAAAACGGCCCGCTTCAATTTTTCCCCGTTTTCCTTGTATAGCTTCCTTTAGAGGTATACGTAATCGGGCGACCCCTTGTATCTACTCCGATTCAGGCAGGGACATCACCAAATGAACTTTTCTGCAATTCTATAAACCCATAGGGTCAAGCTACGAGAAATTATCCACAAAACGGCCCGCTTCAATTTTTCCCCATTTTCCTTGAATAGCTCCCTTTAGAGGTATCCGTAATCGGGCGTCCCCTGGTATCTGATCCGATTCAAGCACGGACATACCCAAATGAACTTTTCTGCAATTCTATAAACCCATAGGGTCTAGCTACGAGAAAATATCCACAAAACGGTCCGCTTCAATTTTTCCCCATTTTCATTGTATAGCTCCCTTTAGAGTTATACATAATCGGGCGTCCCCTGGTATCTGCTCCGATTCAGGCACGGACATCCCCAAATGAACTTTTCTACAATTCTATAAACCCAAAGGGTCAACCTACGAGAAAATATCCACAAAATGGCCCGCTTCAATTTTTCCCCATTTTCCTTGTATATCTCTCTTTAGAGGTATACGTAATCGGGCGTCCCCTGATATCTGCTCCGATTCAAGCACGGAGATCCCCAAATGAACTTTTCTGCAATTCTATAAACCCTTAGGGTAAAGCTACAATAAAATATCGACAAAACGGCTCGCTTCAATTTTTCCCCATTTTCCTTGAATAGCTCCCTTTAGAGGATTACGTAATCGGGCGTCCCCTGGCATCTGCTACGATCCAGGCACGGACATCCCCAAATGAACTTTTCTGCAATTCTATAAACCCATTGGGTCAAGCTACGAGAAAATATCCACAAAACAGCCCATTTTAATTTTTCCCAATTTTTCCTTGAATAGCTCCCTTTAGAGGTATACGTAATCGGGCGTCCCTTGGTATCTGCTACAATTCAGGCACGAACATCCCCAAAAGAGCTTTTCTACAAATCTATAAACCCATAGGGTTAAGCTACGAGTAAATATCCACAAAATGGTCCACTTCAAATTTCCCCCATTTTCATTGTATAGCTCCCTTTAGAGGTATACGTAATCTGACGTCCCCTGATATCAGCTCCGATTCAAGCACGGACATCCCCAAATGAACTTTTCTGCAATTCTATAAACCCATAGGGTCAAGCTACGAGAAAATATCCACAAAACAGCCCACTTCAATTTTTCCCCATTTTCCTTGAATAGCTCCCTTTAGAGGTATACGTAATCGGGCGTCCCCTGGTATCTGATCCGATTCAAGCACGGACATACCCAAATGAACTTTTCTGCAATTCTATAAACCCATTGGGTCAAGCTACGAGAAAATATCCACAAAACGGCCCGCTTCAATTTTTCCCCATTTTCCTTGAATAGCTCCCTTTAGAGGATTACGTAATCGGGCGTCCCCTGGCTTCTGCTACGATCCAGGCACGGACATCCCCAAATGAACTTTTCTGCAATTCTATAAACCCCGGTCAAGTTACGAGAAAATATCCAAAAAATGGCCCGCTTCAATTTTTCCCCGTTTTCCTTGTATAGCTTCCTTTAGAGGTATACGTAATCGGGCGACCCCTTGTATCTACTCCGATTCAGGCAGGGACATCCCCAAATGAACTTTTCTGCAATTCTATAAACCCATAGGGTCAAGCTACGAGAAAATAGCCACAAAACGGCCCGCATCAATTTTTCCCCATTTTCCTTGAATAGCTCCCTTTAGAGGTATACGTAATCGGGCGTCCCCTGGTATCTGCTCTGAATCAAGCACGGACATCCACAAAACGGTCCGCTTCAATTTTTCCCCATTTTCCTTGTATAGTTCCCTTTAGAGTTATACGTAATTGGGCGTCCCCTGGTATCTGCTCCGATTCTGGCACAGACATCCCCAAATGAACTTTTCCGCAATTCTATAAACCCATAGGGTCAAGCTACGAGAAAATATCCAAAAAAACGGTCCCCTTCAATTTTTCCCAGTTTTCCTTGACTAGCTTCCTTTTGAGGTATGCGTAATCGGGTGTCCCCTGGTATCTGCTCCGATTCAAGCACGGACATCCCCAAATGAACTTTTCTACAATTCTATAAACCCAAATGGTCAACCAACGAGAAAATATCCACAAAATGGCCCGCTTCAATTTTTCCCCATTTTCCTTGAATAGCTCCCTTTAGAGGTATCCGTAATCGGGCGTCCCCTGGTATCTGATCCGATTCAAGCACGAACATACCCAAATGAACTTTTCTGCAATTCTATAAACCCATTGGGTCAAGCTACGAGAAAATATCCACAAAACGGCCCGCTTCAATTTTTCCCCATTTTCCTTGAATAGCTCCCTTTAGAGGTATCCGTAATCGGGCGTCCCCTGGTATCTGATCCGATTCAAGCACGAACATACCCAAATGAACTTTTCTGCAATTCTATAAACCCATTGGGTCAAGCTACGAGAAAATATCCACAAAACGGCCCGCTTCAATTTTTCCCCATTTTCCTTGAATAGCTCCCTTTAGAGATATACGTAATCGGGCGTCCCCTGGTATCTGCTCCGATTCAGGCACGGACATCACCAAATGAACTTTTCTACAATTCAATAAACCCAAAGGGTCAACCTACGAGAAAATATCCACAAAATGGCCCGCTTCAATTTTTGCCCATTTTCCTTGTATAGCTCCCTTTAGAGGTATACGTAATCGGGCGTCCCCTGATATATGCTCCGATTCAAGCATGGAGATCCCCAAATGAACTTTTCTGCAATTCTATAAACCCATAGGGTCAAGCTACGAGAAAATATCCACAAAACAGCCCGCTTCAATTTTTCCCCATTTTCCTTGAATAGCTCCCTTTAGAGGTATACGTAATCGGGCGTCCCCTGGTATCTGATCCGATTCAAGCACGGACATACCCAAATGAACTTTTCTGCAATTCTATAAACCCATTGGGTCAAGCTACGAGAAAATATCCACAAAACGGCCCGCTTCAATTTTTCCCCATTTTCTTTGAATAGATCCCTTTAGAGGATAACGTAATCGGGCGTCCCCTGGCATCTGCTACGATCCAGGCACGGACATCCCCAAATGAACTTTTCTGCAATTCTATAAACCCCGGTCAAGTTACGAGAAAATATCCAAAAAACGGCCCGCTTCAATTTTTCCCCGTTTTCCTTGTATAGCTTCCTTTAGAGGTATACGTAATCGGGCGACCCCTTGTATCTACTCCGATTCAGGCAGGGACATCCCCAAATGAACTTTTCTGCAATTCTATAAACCCATAGGGTCAAGCTACGAGAAATTATCCACAAAACGGCCCGCTTCAATTTTTCCCCATTTTCCTTGAATAGCTCCCTTTAGAGGTATCCGTAATCGGGCGTCCCCTGGTATCTGATCCGATTCAAGCACGGACATACCCAAATGAACTTTTCTGCAATTCTATAAACCCATAGGGTCTAGCTACGAGAAAATATCCACAAAACGGTCCGCTTCAATTTTTCCCCATTTTCATTGTATAGCTCCCTTTAGAGTTATACATAATCGGGCGTCCCCTGGTATCTGCTCCGATTCAGGCACGGACATCCCCAAATGAACTTTTCTACAATTCTATAAACCCAAAGGGTCAACCTACGAGAAAATATCCACAAAATGGCCCGCTTCAATTTTTCCCCATTTTCCTTGTATATCTCTCTTTAGAGGTATACGTAATCGGGCGTCCCCTGATATCTGCTCCGATTCAAGCACGGAGATCCCCAAATGAACTTTTCTGCAATTCTATAAACCCTTAGGGTAAAGCTACAATAAAATATCGACAAAACGGCTCGCTTCAATTTTTCCCCATTTTCCTTGAATAGCTCCCTTTAGAGGATTACGTAATCGGGCGTCCCCTGGCATCTGCTACGATCCAGGCACGGACATCCCCAAATGAACTTTTCTGCAATTCTATAAACCCATTGGGTCAAGCTACGAGAAAATATCCACAAAACAGCCCATTTTAATTTTTCCCAATTTTTCCTTGAATAGCTCCCTTTAGAGGTATACGTAATCGGGCGTCCCTTGGTATCTGCTACAATTCAGGCACGAACATCCCCAAAAGAGCTTTTCTACAAATCTATAAACCCATAGGGTTAAGCTACGAGTAAATATCCACAAAATGGTCCACTTCAAATTTCCCCCATTTTCATTGTATAGCTCCCTTTAGAGGTATACGTAATCTGACGTCCCCTGATATCAGCTCCGATTCAAGCACGGACATCCCCAAATGAACTTTTCTGCAATTCTATAAACCCATAGGGTCAAGCTACGAGAAAATATCCACAAAACAGCCCACTTCAATTTTTCCCCATTTTCCTTGAATAGCTCCCTTTAGAGGTATACGTAATCGGGCGTCCCCTGGTATCTGATCCGATTCAAGCACGGACATACCCAAATGAACTTTTCTGCAATTCTATAAACCCATTGGGTCAAGCTACGAGAAAATATCCACAAAACGGCCCGCTTCAATTTTTCCCCATTTTCCTTGAATAGCTCCCTTTAGAGGATTACGTAATCGGGCGTCCCCTGGCTTCTGCTACGATCCAGGCACGGACATCCCCAAATGAACTTTTCTGCAATTCTATAAACCCCGGTCAAGTTACGAGAAAATATCCAAAAAATGGCCCGCTTCAATTTTTCCCCGTTTTCCTTGTATAGCTTCCTTTAGAGGTATACGTAATCGGGCGACCCCTTGTATCTACTCCGATTCAGGCAGGGACATCCCCAAATGAACTTTTCTGCAATTCTATAAACCCATAGGGTCAAGCTACGAGAAAATAGCCACAAAACGGCCCGCATCAATTTTTCCCCATTTTCCTTGAATAGCTCCCTTTAGAGGTATACGTAATCGGGCGTCCCCTGGTATCTGCTCTGAATCAAGCACGGACATCCACAAAACGGTCCGCTTCAATTTTTCCCCATTTTCCTTGTATAGTTCCCTTTAGAGTTATACGTAATTGGGCGTCCCCTGGTATCTGCTCCGATTCTGGCACAGACATCCCCAAATGAACTTTTCCGCAATTCTATAAACCCATAGGGTCAAGCTACGAGAAAATATCCAAAAAACGGTCCCCTTCAATTTTTCCCAGTTTTCCTTGACTAGCTTCCTTTTGAGGTATGCGTAATCGGGTGTCCCCTGGTATCTGCTCCGATTCAAGCACGGACATCCCCAAATGAACTTTTCTACAATTCTATAAACCCAAATGGTCAACCAACGAGAAAATATCCACAAAATGGCCCGCTTCAATTTTTCCCCATTTTCCTTGAATAGCTCCCTTTAGAGGTATCCGTAATCGGGCGTCCCCTGGTATCTGATCCGATTCAAGCACGAACATACCCAAATGAACTTTTCTGCAATTCTATAAACCCATTGGGTCAAGCTACGAGAACATATCCACAAAACGGCCCGCTTCAATTTTTCCCCATTTTCCTTGAATAGCTCCCTTTAGAGATATACGTAATCGGGCGTCCCCTGGTATCTGCTCCGATTCAGGCACGGACATCACCAAATGAACTTTTCTACAATTCAATAAACCCAAAGGGTCAACCTACGAGAAAATATCCACAAAATGGCCCGCTTCAATTTTTGCCCATTTTCCTTGTATAGCTCCCTTTAGAGGTATACGTAATCGGGCGTCCCCTGATATATGCTCCGATTCAAGCATGGAGATCCCCAAATGAACTTTTCTGCAATTCTATAAACCCATAGGGTCAAGCTACGAGAAAATATCCACAAAACAGCCCGCTTCAATTTTTCCCCATTTTCCTTGAATAGCTCCCTTTAGAGGTATACGTAATCGGGCGTCCCCTGGTATCTGATCCGATTCAAGCACGGACATACCCAAATGAACTTTTCTGCAATTCTATAAACCCATTGGGTCAAGCTACGAGAAAATATCCACAAAACGGCCCGCTTCAATTTTTCCCCATTTTCTTTGAATAGATCCCTTTAGAGGATAACGTAATCGGGCGTCCCCTGGCATCTGCTACGATCCAGGCACGGACATCCCCAAATGAACTTTTCTGCAATTCTATAAACCCCGGTCAAGTTACGAGAAAATATCCAAAAAACGGCCCGCTTCAATTTTTCCCCGTTTTCCTTGTATAGCTTCCTTTAGAGGTATACGTAATCGGGCGACCCCTTGTATCTACTCCGATTCAGGCAGGGACATCCCCAAATGAACTTTTCTGCAATTCTATAAACCCATAGGGTCAAGCTACGAGAAATTATCCACAAAACGGCCCGCTTCAATTTTTCCCCATTTTCCTTGAATAGCTCCCTTTAGAGGTATCCGTAATCGGGCGTCCCCTGGTATCTGATCCGATTCAAGCACGGACATACCCAAATGAACTTTTCTGCAATTCTATAAACCCATAGGGTCTAGCTACGAGAAAATATCCACAAAACGGTCCGCTTCAATTTTTCCCCATTTTCATTGTTTAGCTCCCTTTAGAGTTATACATAATCGGGCGTCCCCTGGTATCTGCTCCGATTCAGGCACGGACATCCCCAAATGAACTTTTCTACAATTCTATAAACCCAAAGGGTCAACCTACGAGAAAATATCCACAAAATGGCCCGCTTCAATTTTTCCCCATTTTCCTTGTATATCTCTCTTTAGAGGTATACGTAATCGGGCGTCCCCTGATATCTGCTCCGATTCAAGCACGGAGATCCCCAAATGAACTTTTCTGCAATTCTATAAACCCTTAGGGTAAAGCTACAATAAAATATCGACAAAACGGCTCGCTTCAATTTTTCCCCATTTTCCTTGAATAGCTCCCTTTAGAGGATTACGTAATCGGGCGTCCCCTGGCATCTGCTACGATCCAGGCACGGACATCCCCAAATGAACTTTTCTGCAATTCTATAAACCCATTGGGTCAAGCTACGAGAAAATATCCACAAAACAGCCCATTTTAATTTTTCCCAATTTTTCCTTGAATAGCTCCCTTTAGAGGTATACGTAATCGGGCGTCCCTTGGTATCTGCTACAATTCAGGCACGAACATCCCCAAAAGAGCTTTTCTACAAATCTATAAACCCATAGGGTTAAGCTACGAGTAAATATCCACAAAATGGTCCACTTCAAATTTCCCCCATTTTCATTGTATAGCTCCCTTTAGAGGTATACGTAATCTGACGTCCCCTGATATCAGCTCCGATTCAAGCACGGACATCCCCAAATGAACTTTTCTGCAATTCTATAAACCCATAGGGTCAAGCTACGAGAAAATATCCACAAAACAGCCCACTTCAATTTTTCCCCATTTTCCTTGAATAGCTCCCTTTAGAGGTATACGTAATCGGGCGTCCCCTGGTATCTGATCCGATTCAAGCACGGACATACCCAAATGAACTTTTCTGCAATTCTATAAACCCATTGGGTCAAGCTACGAGAAAATATCCACAAAACGGCCCGCTTCAATTTTTCCCCATTTTCCTTGAATAGCTCCCTTTAGAGGATTACGTAATCGGGCGTCCCCTGGCTTCTGCTACGATCCAGGCACGGACATCCCCAAATGAACTTTTCTGCAATTCTATAAACCCCGGTCAAGTTACGAGAAAATATCCAAAAAATGGCCCGCTTCAATTTTTCCCCGTTTTCCTTGTATAGCTTCCTTTAGAGGTATACGTAATCGGGCGACCCCTTGTATCTACTCCGATTCAGGCAGGGACATCCCCAAATGAACTTTTCTGCAATTCTATAAACCCATAGGGTCAAGCTACGAGAAAATAGCCACAAAACGACCCGCATCAATTTTTCCCCATTTTCCTTGAATAGCTCCCTTTAGAGGTATACGTAATCGGGCGTCCCCTGGTATCTGCTCTGAATCAAGCACGGACATCCACAAAACGGTCCGCTTCAATTTTTCCCCATTTTCCTTGTATAGTTCCCTTTAGAGTTATACGTAATTGGGCGTCCCCTGGTATCTGCTCCGATTCTGGCACAGACATCCCCAAATGAACTTTTCCGCAATTCTATAAACCCATAGGGTCAAGCTACGAGAAAATATCCAAAAAACGGTCCCCTTCAATTTTTCCCAGTTTTCCTAGACTAGCTTCCTTTTGAGGTATGCGTAATCGGGTGTCCCCTGGTATCTGCTCCGATTCAAGCACGGACATCCCCAAATGAACTTTTCTACAATTCTATAAACCCAAATTGTCAACCAACGAGAAAATATCCACAAAATGGCCCGCTTCAATTTTTCCCCATTTTCCTTGAATAGCTCCCTTTAGAGGTATCCGTAATCGGGCGTCCCCTGGTATCTGATCCGATTCAAGCACGAACATACCCAAATGAACTTTTCTGCAATTCTATAAACCCATTGGGTCAAGCTACGAGAAAATATCCACAAAACGGCCCGCTTCAATTTTTCCCCATTTTCCTTGAATAGCTCCCTTTAGAGATATACGTAATCGGGCGTCCCCTGGTATCTGCTCCGATTCAGGCACGGACATCACCAAATGAACTTTTCTACAATTCAATAAACCCAAAGGGTCAACCTACGAGAAAATATCCACAAAATGGCCCGCTTCAATTTTTGCCCATTTTCCTTGTATAGCTCCCTTTAGAGGTATACGTAATCGGGCGTCCCCTGATATATGCTCTGATTCAAGCATGGAGATCCCCAAATGAACTTTTCTGCAATTCTATAAACCCATAGGGTCAAGCTACGAGAAAATATCCACAAAACAGCCCGCTTCAATTTTTCCCCATTTTCCTTGAATAGCTCCCTTTAAAGGTATACGTAATCGGGCGTCCCCTGGTATCTGATCCGATTCAAGCACGGACATACCCAAATGAACTTTTCTGCAATTCTATAAACCCATTGGGTCAAGCTACGAGAAAATATCCACAAAACGGCCCGCTTCAATTTTTCCCCATTTTCTTTGAATAGATCCCTTTAGAGGATAACGTAATCGGGCGTCCCCTGGCATCTGCTACGATCCAGGCACGGACATCCCCAAATGAACTTTTCTGCAATTCTATAAACCCCGGTCAAGTTACGAGAAAATATCCAAAAAACGGCCCGCTTCAATTTTTCCCCGTTTTCCTTGTATAGCTTCCTTTAGAGGTATACGTAATCGGGCGACCCCTTGTATCTACTCCGATTCAGGCAGGGACATCCCCAAATGAACTTTTCTGCAATTCTATAAACCCATAGGGTCAAGCTACGAGAAATTATCCACAAAACGGCCCGCTTCAATTTTTCCCCATTTTCCTTGAATAGCTCCCTTTAGAGGTATCCGTAATCGGGCGTCCCCTGGTATCTGATCCGATTCAAGCATGGACATACCCAAATGAACTTTTCTGCAATTCTATAAACCCATAGGGTCTAGCTACGAGAAAATATCCACAAAACGGTCCGCTTCAATTTTTCCCCATTTTCATTGTATAGCTCCCTTTAGAGTTATACATAATTGGGCGTCCCCTGGTATCTGCTCCGATTCAGGCACGGACATCCCCAAATGAACTTTTCTACAATTCTATAAACCCAAAGGGTCAACCTACGAGAAAATATCCACAAAATGGCCCGCTTCAATTTTTCCCCATTTTCCTTGTATATCTCTCTTTAGAGGTATACGTAATCGGGCGTCCCCTGATATCTGCTCCGATTCAAGCACGGAGATCCCCAAATGAACTTTTCTGCAATTCTATAAACCCTTAGGGTAAAGCTACAATAAAATATCGACAAAACGGCTCGCTTCAATTTTTCCCCATTTTCCTTGAATAGCTCCCTTTAGAGGATTACGTAATCGGGCGTCCCCTGGCATCTTCTACGATCCAGGCACGGACATCCCCAAATGAACTTTTCTGCAATTCTATAAACCCATTGGGTCAAGCTACGAGAAAATATCCACAAAACAGCCCATTTTAATTTTTCCCGATTTTTCCTTGAATAGCTCCCTTTAGAGGTATACGTAATCGGGCGTCCCTTGGTATCTGCTACAATTCAGGCACGAACATCCCCAAAAGAGCTTTTCTACAAATCTATAAACCCATAGGGTTAAGCTACGAGTAAATATCCACAAAATGGTCCACTTCAAATTTCCCCCGTTTTCATTGTATAGCTCCCTTTAGAGGTATACGTAATCTGACGTCCCCTGATATCAGCTCCGATTCAAGCACGGACATCCCCAAATGAACTTTTCTGCAATTCTATAAACCCATAGGGTCAAGCTACGAGAAAATATCCACAAAACAGCCCACTTCAATTTTTCCCCATTTTCCTTGAATAGCTCCCTTTAGAGGTATACGTAATCGGGCGTCCCCTGGTATCTGATCCGATTCAAGCACGGACATACCCAAATGAACTTTTCTGCAATTCTATAAACCCATTGGGTCAAGCTACGAGAAAATATCCACAAAACGGCCCGCTTCAATTTTTCCCCATTTTCCTTGAATAGCTCCCTTTAGAGGATTACGTAATCGGGCGTCCCCTGGCTTCTGCTACGATCCAGGCACGGACATCCCCAAATGAACTTTTCTGCAATTCTATAAACCCCGGTCAAGTTACGAGAAAATATCCAAAAAATGGCCCGCTTCAATTTTTCCCCGTTTTCCTTGTATAGCTTCCTTTAGAGGTATACGTAATCGGGCGACCCCTTGTATCTACTCCGATTCAGGCAGGGACATCCCCAAATGAACTTTTCTGCAATTCTATAAACCCATAGGGTCAAGCTACGAGAAAATAGCCACAAAACGGCCCGCATCAATTTTTCCCCATTTTCCTTGAATAGCTCCCTTTAGAGGTATACGTAATCGGGCGTCCCCTGGTATCTGCTCTGAATCAAGCACGGACATCCACAAAACGGTCCACTTCAATTTTTCCCCATTTTCCTTGTATAGTTCCCTTTAGAGTTATACGTAATTGGGCGTCCCCTGGTATCTGCTCCGATTCTGGCACAGACATCCCCAAATGAACTTTTCCGCAATTCTATAAACCCATAGGGTCAAGCTACGAGAAAATATCCAAAAAACGGTCCCCTTCAATTGTTCCCAGTTTTCCTTGACTAGCTTCCTTTTGAGGTATGCGTAATCGGGTGTCCCCTGGTATCTGCTCCGATTCAAGCATGGACATCCCCAAATGAACTTTTCTACAATTCTATAAACCCAAATGGTCAACCAACGAGAAAATATCCACAAAATGGTCCGCTTCAATTTTTCCCCATTTTCCTTGTATAGCTCCCTTTAGAGGTATACGTAATCGGGCGTCCCCTGATATCTGCTCCGATTCAAGCAGGGAGATCCCCAAATGAACTTTTCTGCAATTCTATAAACCCATAGGGTCAAGCTACGAGAAAATATCCACAAAACAGCCCTCTTCAATTTTTCCCCATTTTCCTTGAATAGCTCCCTTTAGAGATATACGTAATCGGGCGTCCCCTGGTATCTGCTCCGATTCTGGCACAGACATCCCCAAATGAACTTTTCCGCAATTCTATAAACCCATAGGGTCAAGCTACGAGAAAATATCCAAAAAACGGTCCCCTTCCATTTTTCCCAGTTTTCCTTGACTAGCTTCCTTTAGAGATATACGTAATCGGGCGTCCCCTGGTATCTGCTCCGATTCAGGCACAGACATCACCAAATGAACTTTTCTACAATTCTATAAACCCAAAGGGTCAACCTACGAGAAAATATCCACAAAATGGCCCGCTTCAATTTTTCCCCATTTTCCTTGTATAGCTCCCTTTAGAGGTATACGTAATCGGGCGTCCCCTGATATCTGCTCCGATTCAAGCATGGAGATCCCCAAATGAACTTTTCTGCAATTCTATAAACCCATAGGGTCAAGCTACGAGAAAATATCCACAAAACAGCCCGCTTCAATTTTTCCCCGTTTTCCTTGAATAGCTCCCTTTAGAGGTATACGTAATCGGGCGTCCCCTGGTATCTGATCCGATTCAAGCACGGACATACCCAAATGAACTTTTCTGCAATTCTATAAACCCATTGGGTCAAGCTACGAGAAAATATCCACAAAACGGCCCGCTTCAATTTTTCCCCATTTTCCTTGAATAGCTCCCTTTAGAGGATTACGTAATCGGGCGTCCCCTGGCTTCTGCTACGATCCAGGCACGGACATCCCCAAATGAACTTTTCTGCAATTCTATAAACCCCGGTCAAGTTACGAGAAAATATCCAAAAAATGGCCCGCTTCAATTTTTCCCCGTTTTCCTTGTATAGCTTCCTTTAGAGGTATGCGTAATCGGGTGTCCCCTGGTATCTGCTCCGATTCAAGTACGGACATCCCCAAATGAACTTTTCTGCAATTATATAAACCCATAGGGTCATGCTACGAGAAAATATCCACAAAACAGCCCGCTTCAATTTTTCCCCATTTTCCTTGAATAGCTCCCTTTAGAGGTATCCGTAATCGGGCGTCCCCTGGTATCTGATCCGATTCAAGCACGGACATACCCAAATGAACTTTTCTGCAATTCTATAAACCCATTGGGTCAAGCTACGAGAAAATATCCACAAAACGCCCCGCTTCAATTTTTCCCCATTTTCCTTGAATAGCTCCCTTTAGAGATATACGTAATCGGGCATCCCCTGGTATCTGATCCGATTCAAGCACGAACATACCCAAATGAACTTTTCTGCAATTCTATAAACCCATAGGGTCTAGCTACGAGAAAATATCCACAAAACGGTCTGCTTCAATTTTTCCCCATTTTCATTGTATAGATCCCTTTAGAGTTATACATAATCGGGCGTCCCCTGGTATCTGCTCCGATTCAGGCACGAACATCACCAAATGAACTTTTCTACAATTCTATAAACCCAAAGGGTCAACCTACGAGAAAATATCCACAAAATGGCCCGCTTCAATTTTTCCCCATTTTCCTTGTATAGCTCCCTTTAGAGGTATACGTAATCGGGCATCCCCTGATATCTGCTCCGATTCAAGCAGGGAGATCCCCAAATGAACTTTTCTGCAATTCTATAAACCCATAGGGTCAAGCTACGAGAAAATATCCACAAAACAGCCCTCTTCAATTTTTCCCCATTTTCCTTGAATAGCTCCCTTTAGAGATATACGTAATCGGGCGTCCCTTGGTATCTGCTCCGATTCTGGCACAGACATCCCCAAATGAACTTTTCCGCAATTCTATAAACCCATAGGGTCAAGCTACGAGAAAATATCCAAAAAACGGTCCCCTTCCATTTTTCCCAGTTTTCCTTGACTAGCTTCCTTTAGAGATATACGTAATCGGGCGTCCCCTGGTATCTGCTCCGATTCAGGCACAGACATCACCAAATGAACTTTTCTACAATTCTATAAACCCAAAGGGTCAACCTACGAGAAAATATCCACAAAATGGCCCGCTTCAATTTTTCCCCATTTTCCTTGTATAGCTCCCTTTATAGGTATACGTAATCGGGCGTCCCCTGATATCTGCTCCGATTCAAGCATGGAGATCCCCAAATGAACTTTTCTGCAATTCTATAAACCCATAGGGTCAAGCTACGAGAAAATATCCACAAAACAGCCCGCTTCAATTTTTCCCCATTTTCCTTGAATAGCTCCCTTTAGAGGTATACGTAATCGGGCGTCCCCTGGTATCTGATCCGATTCAAGCACGGACATACCCAAATGAACTTTTCTGCAATTCTATAAACCCATTGGGTCAAGCTACGAGAAAATATCCACAAAACGACCCGCTTCAATTTTTCCCCATTTTCTTTGAATAGATCCCTTTAGAGGATAACGTAATCGAGCGTCCCCTGGCATCTTCTACGATCCAGGCACGGACATCCCCAAATGAACTTTTCTGCAATTCTATAAACCCCGGTCAAGTTACGAGAAAATATCCAAAAAACGGCCCGCTTCAATTTTTCCCCATTTTCCTTGTATAGCTTCCTTTAGAGGTATACGTAATCGGGCGACCCCTTGTATCTACTCTGATTCAGGCAGGGACATCCCCAAATGAACTTTTCTGCAATTCTATAAACCCATAGGGTCAAGCTACAAGAAATTATCCACAAAACAACCCGCTTCAATTTTTCCCCAGTTTCCTTGAATAGCTCCCTTTAGAGATATACGTAATCGGGCGTCCCCTGGTATCTGCTCCGATTCTGGCACAGACATCCCCAAATGAACTTTTCCGCAATTCTATAAACCCATAGGGTCAAGCTACGAGAAAATATCCAAAAAACGGTCCCCTTCAATTTTTCCCCATTTTCATTGTATAGATCCCTTTAGAGTTATACATAATCGGGCGTCCCCTGGTATCTGCTCCGATTCAGGCACGGACATCACCAAATGAACTTTTCTACAATTCTATAAACCCAAAGGGTCAACCTACGAGAAAATATCCACAAAATGGCCCGCTTCAATTTTTCCCCATTTTCCTTGAATAGCTCCCTTTAGAGGTATCCGTAATCGGGCGTCCCCTGATATCTGATCCGATTCAAGCACGGACATACCCAAATGAACTTTTCTGCAATTCTATAAACCCATTGGGTCAAGCTACGAGAAAATATCCACAAAACGGCCCGCTTCAATTTTTCCCCATTTTCCTTGAATAGCTCCCTTTAGAGATATACGTAATCGGGCGTCCCCTGGTATCTGATCCGATTCAAGCACGGACATACCCAAATGAACTTTTCTGCAATTCTATAAACCCATTGGGTCAAGCTACGAGAAAATATCCACAAAACGGCCCGCTTCAATTTTTCCCCATTTTCTTTGAATAGATCCCTTTAGAGGATAACGTAATCGAGCGTCCCCTGGCATCTTCTACGATCCAGGCACGGACATCCCCAAATGAACTTTTCTGCAATTCTATAAACCCCGGTCAAGTTACGAGAAAATATCCAAAAAACGGCCCGCTTCAATTTTTCCCCGTTTTCCTTGTATAGCTTCCTTTAGAGGTATACGTAATCGGGCGACCCCTTGTATCTACTCTGATTCAGGCAGGGACATCCCCAAATGAACTTTTCTGCAATTCTATAAACCCATAGGGTCAAGCTACGAGAAATTATCCACAAAACAACCCGCTTCAATTTTTCCCCAGTTTCCTTGAATAGCTCCCTTTAGAGATATACGTAATCGGGCGTCCCCTGGTATCTGCTCCGATTCTGGCACAGACATCCCCAAATGAACTTTTCCGCAATTCTATAAACCCATAGGGTCAAGCTACGAGAAAATATCCAAAAAACGGTCCCTTTCAATTTTTCCCCATTTTCATTGTATAGATCCCTTTAGAGTTATACATAATCGGGAGTCCCCTGGTATCTGCTCCGATTCAGGCACGGACATCACCAAATGAACTTTTCTACAATTCTATAAACCCAAAGGGTCAACCTACGAGAAAATATCCACAAAATGGCCCGCTTCAATTTTTCCCCATTTTCCTTGAATAGCTCCCTTTAGAGGTATCCGTAATCGGGCGTCCCCTGATATCTGATCCGATTCAAGCACGGACATACCCAAATGAACTTTTCTGCAATTCTATAAACCCATTGGGTCAAGCTACGAGAAAATATCCACAAAACGGCCCGCTTCAATTTTTCCCCATTTTCCTTGAATAGCTCCCTTTAGAGATATACGTAATCGGGCATCCCCTGGTATCTGATCCGATTCAAGCACGAACATACCCAAATGAACTTTTCTGCAATTCTATAAACCCATAGGGTCTAGCTACGAGAAAATATCCACAAAACGGTCCGCTTCAATTTTTCCCCATTTTCATTGTATAGATCCCTTTAGAGTTATACATAATCGGGCGTCCCCTGGTATCTGCTCCGATTCAGGCACGAACATCACCAAATGAACTTTTCTACAATTCTATAAACCCAAAGGGTCAACCTACGAGAAAATATCCACAAAATGGCCCGCTTCAATTTTTCCTCATTTTCCTTGTATAGCTCCCTTTAGAGGTATACGTAATCGGGCGTCCCCTGATATCTGCTCCGATTCAAGCATGGAGATCCCCAAATGAACTTTTCTGCAATTCTATAAACCCATAGGGTCAAGCTACGAGAAAATATCCACAAAACAGCCCGCTTCAATTTTTCCCCATTTTCCTTGAATAGCTCCCTTTAGAGGTATACGTAATCGGGCGTCCCCTGGTATCTGATCCGATTCAAGCACGGACATACCCAAATGAACTTTTCTGCAATTCTATAAACCCATTGGGTCAAGCTACGAGAAAATATCCACAAAACGGCCTGCTTCAATTTTTCCCCATTTTCTTTGAATAGCTCCCTTTAGAGGAATACGTAATCGGGCGACCCCTTGTATCTACTCCGATTCAGGCAGGGACATCCCCAAATGAACTTTTCTGCAATTCTATAAACCCATAGGGTCAAGCTACGAGAAAATATCCACAAAACGGCCCGCTTCAATTTTTCCCCATTTTCCTTGAATAGCTCCCTATAGAGGTATACGTAATCGGGCGTCCCTTGGTATCTGCTACAATTCAGGCACGAACATCCCCAAATGAACTTTTCTGCAATTCTATAAACCCATAGGGTCAAGTTACGAGAAAATATCCACAAAACGGCCCGCATCAATTTTTCCCCATTTTCCTTGAATAGCTCCCTTTAGAGGTATACGTAATCGGGCGTCCCCTGGTATCTGCTCTGAATCAAGCACGAACATCCACAAAATGGTCCGCTTCAATTTTTCCCCATTTTCCTTGTATAGTTCCCTTTAGAGTTATACGTAATTGGGCGTCCCCTGGTATCTGCTCCGATTCAGGCACAGACATCCCCAAATGAACTTTTCCGCAATTCTATAAACCCATAGGGTCAAGCTACGAGAAAATATCCAAAAAACGGTCCCCTTCAATTTTTCCCAGTTTTCCTTGAATAGCTTCCTTTAGAGGTATGCGTAATCGGGTGTCCCCTGGTATCTGCTCCGATTCAAGCACGGACATCACCAAATGAACTTTTCTGCAATTCTATAAACCCATAGGGTCAAGCTACGAGAAAATATCCACAAAACGGCCCGCTTCAATTTTTCCCCATTTTCCTTGAATAGATCCCTTTAGAGGTATCCGTAATCGGGCGTCCACTGGTATTTGATCCGATTCAAGCACAGACATACCCAAATGAACTTTTCTGTAATTCTATAAACCCATTGGGTCAAGCTACGAGAAAATATCCACAAAACGGCCCGCTTCAATTTTTCCCCATTTTCCTTGAATAGCTCCCTTTAGCGGTATACGTAATCGGGCATCCCCTGGTATCTGATCCGATTCAACACGGACATACCCAAATGAACTTTTCTGCAATTCTATAAAGCCATAGGGTCTAGCTACGAGAAAATATCCACAAAATAGTCCGCTTCAATTTTTCCCCATTTTCATTGTATAGCTCCCTTTAGAGTTATACATAATCGGGCGTCCCCTGGTATCTGCTCCGATTCAGGCACGGACATCACCAAATGAACTTTTCTACAATTCTATAAACCCAAAGGGTCAACCTACGAGAAAATATCCACAAAATGGCCCGCTTCAATTTTTCCCCATTTTCATTGTATAGCTCCCTTTAGAGTTATACATAATCGGGCGTCCCCTGATCTCTGCTCCGATTCAAGCATGGAGATCCCCAAATGAACTTTTCTGTAATTCTATAAACCCTTAGGGTCAAGCTACAATAAAATATCGACAAAACGGCTCGCTTCAATTTTTTCCCATTTTCCTTGAATAGCTCCCTTTAGAGGATTACGTAATCGGGCGTCCCCTGGCATCTGCTACGATCCAGGCACGGACATCCCCAAATGAACTTTTCTGCAATTCTATAAACCCATAGGGTCAAGTTACGAGAAAATATCCAAAAAACGGTCGGCTTCAATTTTTCCCCGTTTTCCTTGAATAGCTTCCTTTAGAGGTATACATAATCGGGTGTCCCCTGGTATCTGCTCTGATTCAAGAACGGACATCCCCAAATGAACTTTTCTGAAATTCTATAAACCCATAGGGTCAAGCTACGAGAAAATATCCACAAAACGACCCGCATCAATTTTTCCGCATTTTCCTTGAATAGCTACCTTTAGAGGTATACGTAATCGGGGGTCCCCTGGTATCTGTTCTGATTCAAGCACGGACATCCACAAAATGGTCCGCCTCAATTTTTCCCCATTTTCCTTGTATAGTTCCCTTTAGAGTTATACGTAATTGGGCGTCCGCTGGTATCTGCTCCGATTCAGGCACAGACATCCCCAAATGAACTTTTCCGCAATTCTATAAACCCATAGGGTCAAGCTACGAGAAAATATCCAAAAAACGGTCCGCTTCAATTTTTCCCCGTTTCCCTTGTCTAGCTCCCTTTAGACGTTTACGTAATCGGACGTCCCATGATATCTGCTCTGATTCAAGCACGGAGATCCCCAAATGAACTTTTCTGTAATTCTATAAACCCATAGGGTCAAGCTACGAGAAAATATCCACAAAATGGCTCGCTTCAATTTTTCCCCATTTTCCTTGTATAGCTTCCTTTAGAGGTATACGTAATCGGGCGACCCCTAGTATCTACTCCGATTCAGGCAGGGACATCCCCAAATGAACTTTTCTGCAATTCTATAAAACCATAGGGTCAAGCTACGAGAAAATATCCACAAAACAGCCCATTTTAATTTTTCCCGATTTTTCCTTGAATAGCTCCCTTTAGAGGTATACGTAATCGGGCGTCCCTTGGTATCTGCTACAATTCAGGCACGGACATCCCCAAATGAACTTTTCTGCAATTCTATAAACCCATAGGGTCAAGCTACGAGAAAATATCCACAAAACAGCCTGCTTCAATTTTTCCCCATTTTCCTTGAATAGCTCCCTATAGAGGTATACGTAATCGGGCGTCCCTTGGTATCTGCTACAATTCAGGCACGAACATCCCCAAATGAACTTTTCTGCAATTCTATAAACCCGTAGGTCAAGCTACGAGAAAATATCCACAAAACGGTGTGCTTCAATTTTTCCCCATTTTCCTTGTATAGCTCCCTTTACAGTTATACATATTCGGGCGTCCCCTGGTATCTGCTCCGATTCAGGCACAGACATCCCCAAATGAACTTTTCTGCAATTCTATAAACCCATAGGGCCAACCTACGAGAAAATTTCCATAAAACGGACCGCTTCAATTTTTCCACATTTTCCTTGTATAGCTCCCTTTAGAGGTATACGTAATCGGGCGTCCCCTGATATCTCCTTCGATTCAAGCACGGAGATCCCCAAATGAACTTTTTTGCAATTCTATAAACCCTTAGGGTCAAGCTACGAGAAAATATCCACAAATCGGTCCGCTTCAATTTTTCCCCATTTTCCTTAAATAGCTCCTTTTAGAGGTATACGTAATCGGGCGTCCCCTGGTATCTGATCCGATTCAAGCACGGACATACCCAAATGAACTTTTCTGCAATTCTATAAACCCATTGGGTCAAGCTACGAGAAAATATCCACAAAATGATCCGCTTCAATTTTTCCCCATTTTCCTTGAATAGCTCCATTTAGAGGATTACGTAATCGGGCGTCCCCTGGCATCTGCTACGATCCAGGCACGGACATCCCCAAATGAACTTTTCTGCAATTCTATAAACCCATAGGGTCAAGTTACGAGAAAATATCCAAAAAACGGCCCGCTTCAATTTTTCCCCATTTTCCTTGTATAGCTTCCTTTAGAGGTATACGTAATCGGGCGTCCCCTGGTATCTGCTCCGATTCAGGAACAGACATCACCAAATGAACTTTTCTACAATTCTATAAACCCAAAGGGTCAACCTACGAGAAAATATCCACAAAATGGCCCGCTTCAATTTTTCCCCATTTTCCTTGTATAGCTCCCTTTATAGGTATACGTAATCGGGCGTCCCCTGATATCTGCTCCGATTCAAGCATGGAGATCCCCAAATGAACTTTTCTGCAATTCTATAAACCCATAGGGTCAAGCTACGAGAAAATATCCACAAAACAGCCCGCTTCAATTTTTCCCCATTTTCCTTGAATAGCTCCCTTTAGAGGTATACGTAATCGGGCGTCCCCTGGTATCTGATCCGATTCAAGCACGGACATACCCAAATGAACTTTTCTGCAATTCTATAAACCCATTGGGTCAAGCTACGAGAAAATATCCACAAAACGACCCGCTTCAATTTTTCCCCATTTTCTTTGAATAGATCCCTTTAGAGGATAACGTAATCGAGCGTCCCCTGGCATCTTCTACGATCCAGGCACGGACATCCCTAAATGAACTTTTCTGCAATTCTATAAACCCCGGTCAAGTTACGAGAAAATATCCAAAAAACGGCCCGCTTCAATTTTTCCCCGTTTTCCTTGTATAGCTTCCTTTAGAGGTATACGTAATCGGGCGACCCCTTGTATCTACTCTGATTCAGGCAGGGACATCCCCAAATGAACTTTTCTGCAATTCTATAAACCCATAGGGTCAAGCTACGAGAAATTATCCACAAAACAACCCGCTTCAATTTTTCCCCAGTTTCCTTGAATAGCTCCCTTTAGAGATATACGTAATCGGGCGTCCCCTGGTATCTGCTCCGATTCTGGCACAGACATCCCCAAATGAACTTTTCCGCAATTCTATAAACCCATAGGGTCAAGCTACGAGAAAATATCCAAAAAACGGTCCCCTTCAATTTTTCCCCATTTTCATTGTATAGATCCCTTTAGAGTTATACATAATCGGGCGTCCCCTGGTATCTGCTCCGATTCAGGCACGGACATCACCAAATGAACTTTTCTACAATTCTATAAACCCAAAGGGTCAACCTACGAGAAAATATCCACAAAATGGCCCGCTTCAATTTTTCCCCATTTTCCTTGAATAGCTCCCTTTAGAGGTATCCGTAATCGGGCGTCCCCTGATATCTGATCCGATTCAAGCACGGACATACCCAAATGAACTTTTCTGCAATTCTATAAACCCATTGGGTCAAGCTACGAGAAAATATCCACAAAACGGCCCGCTTCAATTTTTCCCCATTTTCCTTGAATAGCTCCCTTTAGAGATATACGTAATCGGGCGTCCCCTGGTATCTGATCCGATTCAAGCACGGACATACCCAAATGAACTTTTCTGCAATTCTATAAACCCATTGGGTCAAGCTACGAGAAAATATCCACAAAACGGCCCGCTTCAATTTTTCCCCATTTTCTTTGAATAGATCCCTTTAGAGGATAACGTAATCGAGCGTCCCCTGGCATCTTCTACGATCCAGGCACGGACATCCCCAAATGAACTTTTCTGCAATTCTATAAACCCCGGTCAAGTTACGAGAAAATATCCAAAAAACGGCCCGCTTCAATTTTTCCCCGTTTTCCTTGTATAGCTTCCTTTAGAGGTATACGTAATCGGGCGACCCCTTGTATCTACTCTGATTCAGGCAGGGACATCCCCAAATGAACTTTTCTGCAATTCTATAAACCCATAGGGTCAAGCTACGAGAAATTATCCACAAAACAACCCGCTTCAATTTTTCCCCAGTTTCCTTGAATAGCTCCCTTTAGAGATATACGTAATCGGGCGTCCCCTGGTATCTGCTCCGATTCTGGCACAGACATCCCCAAATGAACTTTTCCGCAATTCTATAAACCCATAGGGTCAAGCTACGAGAAAATATCCAAAAAACGGTCCCTTTCAATTTTTCAACATTTTCATTGTATAGATCCCTTTAGAGTTATACATAATCGGGCGTCCCCTGGTATCTGCTCCGATTCAGGCACGGACATCACCAAATGAACTTTTCTACAATTCTATAAACCCAAAGGGTCAACCTACGAGAAAATATCCACAAAATGGCCCGCTTCAATTTTTCCCCATTTTCCTTGAATAGCTCCCTTTAGAGGTATCCGTAATCGGGCGTCCCCTGATATCTGATCCGATTCAAGCACGGACATACCCAAATGAACTTTTCTGCAATTCTATAAACCCATTGGGTCAAGCTACGAGAAAATATCCACAAAACGGCCCGCTTCAATTTTTCCCCATTTTCCTTGAATAGCTCCCTTTAGAGATATACGTAATCGGGCATCCCCTGGTATCTGATCCGATTCAAGCACGAACATACCCAAATGAACTTTTCTGCAATTCTATAAACCCATAGGGTCTAGCTACGAGAAAATATCCACAAAACGGTCCGCTTCAATTTTTCCCCATTTTCATTGTATAGATCCCTTTAGAGTTATACATAATCGGGCGTCCCCTGGTATCTGCTCCGATTCAGGCACGAACATCACCAAATGAACTTTTCTACAATTCTATAAACCCAAAGGGTCAACCTACGAGAAAATATCCACAAAATGGCCCGCTTCAATTTTTCCTCATTTTCCTTGTATAGCTCCCTTTAGAGGTATACGTAATCGGGCGTCCCCTGATATCTGCTCCGATTCAAGCATGGAGATCCCCAAATGAACTTTTCTGCAATTCTATAAACCCATAGGGTCAAGCTACGAGAAAATATCCACAAAACAGCCCGCTTCAATTTTTCCCCATTTTCCTTGAATAGCTCCCTTTAGAGGTATACGTAATCGGGCGTCCCCTGGTATCTGATCCGATCAAGCACGGACATACCCAAATGAACTTTTCTGCAATTCTATAAACCCATTGGGTCAAGCTACGAGAAAATATCCACAAAACGGCCTGCTTCAATTTTTCCCCATTTTCTTTGAATAGCTCCCTTTAGAGGAATACGTAATCGGGCGACCCCTTGTATCTACTCCGATTCAGGCAGGGACATCCCCAAATGAACTTTTCTGCAATTCTATAAACCCATAGGGTCAAGCTACGAGAAAATATCCACAAAACGGCCCGCTTCAATTTTTCCCCATTTTCCTTGAATAGCTCCCTATAGAGGTATACGTAATCGGGCGTCCCTTGGTATCTGCTACAATTCAGGCACGAACATCCCCAAATGAACTTTTCTGCAATTCTATAAACCCATAGGGTCAAGTTACGAGAAAATATCCACAAAACGGCCCGCATCAATTTTTCCCCATTTTCCTTGAATAGCTCCCTTTAGAGGTATACGTAATCGGGCGTCCCCTGGTATCTGCTCTGAATCAAGCACGAACATCCACAAAACGGTCCGCTTCAATTTTTCCCCATTTTCCTTGTATAGTTCCCTTTAGAGTTATACGTAATTGGGCGTCCCCTGGTATCTGCTCCGATTCAGGCACAGACATCCCCAAATGAACTTTTCCGCAATTCTATAAACCCATAGGGTCAAGCTACGAGAAAATATCCAAAAAACGGTCCCCTTCAATTTTTCCCAGTTTTCCTTGAATAGCTTCCTTTAGAGGTATGCGTAATCGGGTGTCCCCTGGTATCTGCTCCGATTCAAGCACGGACATCACCAAATGAACTTTTCTGCAATTCTATAAACCCATAGGGTCAAGCTACGAGAAAATATCCACAAAACGGCCCGCTTCAATTTTTCCCCATTTTCCTTGAATAGATCCCTTTAGAGGTATCCGTAATCGGGCGTCCACTGGTATTTGATCCGATTCAAGCACAGACATACCCAAATGAACTTTTCTGTAATTCTATAAACCCATTGGGTCAAGCTACGAGAAAATATCCACAAAACGGCCCGCTTCAATTTTTCCCCATTTTCCTTGAATAGCTCCCTTTAGAGGTATACGTAATCGGGCATCCCCTGGTATCTGATCCGATTCAACACGGACATACCCAAATGAACTTTTCTGCAATTCTATAAAGCCATAGGGTCTAGCTACGAGAAAATATCCACAAAATAGTCCGCTTCAATTTTTCCCCATTTTCATTGTATAGCTCCCTTTAGAGTTATACATAATCGGGCGTCCCCTGGTATCTGCTCCGATTCAGGCACGGACATCACCAAATGAACTTTTCTACAATTCTATAAACCCAAAGGGTCAACCTACGAGAAAATATCCACAAAATGGCCCGCTTCAATTTTTCCCCATTTTCATTGTATAGCTCCCTTTAGAGTTATACATAATCGGGCGTCCCCTGATCTCTGCTCCGATTCAAGCATGGAGATCCCCAAATGAACTTTTCTGTAATTCTATAAACCCTTAGGGTCAAGCTACAATAAAATATCGACAAAACGGCTCGCTTCAATTTTTTCCCATTTTCCTTGAATAGCTCCCTTTAGAGGATTACGTAATCGGGCGTCCCCTGGCATCTGCTACGATCCAGGCACGGACATCCCCAAATGAACTTTTCTGCAATTCTATAAACCCATAGGGTCAAGTTACGAGAAAATATCCAAAAAACGGTCGGCTTCAATTTTTCCCCGTTTTCCTTGAATAGCTTCCTTTAGAGGTATACATAATCGGGTGTCCCCTGGTATCTGCTCTGATTCAAGAACGGACATCCCCAAATGAACTTTTCTGAAATTCTATAAACCCATAGGGTCAAGCTACGAGAAAATATCCACAAAACGACCCGCATCAATTTTTCCGCATTTTCCTTGAATAGCTACCTTTAGAGGTATACGTAATCGGGGGTCCCCTGGTATCTGTTCTGATTCAAGCACGGACATCCACAAAATGGTCCGCCTCAATTTTTCCCCATTTTCCTTGTATAGTTCCCTTTAGAGTTATACGTAATTGGGCGTCCGCTGGTATCTGCTCCGATTCAGGCACAGACATCCCCAAATGAACTTTTCCGCAATTCTATAAACCCATAGGGTCAAGCTACGAGAAAATATCCAAAAAACGGTCCGCTTCAATTTTTCCCCGTTTCCCTTGTCTAACTCCCTTTAGACGTTTACGTAATCGGACGTCCCATGATATCTGCTCTGATTCAAGCACGGAGATCCCCAAATGAACTTTTCTGTAATTCTATAAACCCATAGGGTCAAGCTACGAGAAAATATCCACAAAATGGCTCGCTTCAATTTTTCCCCATTTTCCTTGTATAGCTTCCTTTAGAGGTATACGTAATCGGGCGACCCCTAGTATCTACTCCGATTCAGGCAGGGACATCCCCAAATGAACTTTTCTGCAATTCTATAAAACCATAGGGTCAAGCTACGAGAAAATATCCACAAAACAGCCCATTTTAATTTTTCCCGATTTTTCCTTGAATAGCTCCCTTTAGAGGTATACGTAATCGGGCGTCCCTTGGTATCTGCTACAATTCAGGCACGGACATCCCCAAATGAACTTTTCTGCAATTCTATAAACCCATAGGGTCAAGCTACGAGAAAATATCCACAAAACAGCCTGCTTCAATTTTTCCCCATTTTCCTTGAATAGCTCCCTATAGAGGTATACGTAATCGGGCGTCCCTTGGTATCTGCTACAATTCAGGCACGAACATCCCCAAATGAACTTTTCTGCAATTCTATAAACCCGTAGGTCAAGCTACGAGAAAATATCCACAAAACGGTGTGCTTCAATTTTTCCCCATTTTCCTTGTATAGCTCCCTTTACAGTTATACATATTCGGGCGTCCCCTGGTATCTGCTCCGATTCAGGCACAGACATCCCCAAATGAACTTTTCTGCAATTCTATAAACCCATAGGGCCAACCTACGAGAAAATTTCCATAAAACGGACCGCTTCAATTTTTCCACATTTTCCTTGTATAGCTCCCTTTAGAGGTATACGTAATCGGGCGTCCCCTGATATCTCCTTCGATTCAAGCACGGAGATCCCCAAATGAACTTTTTTGCAATTCTATAAACCCTTAGGGTCAAGCTACGAGAAAATATCCACAAATCGGTCCGCTTCAATTTTTCCCCATTTTCCTTAAATAGCTCCTTTTAGAGGTATACGTAATCGGGCGTCCCCTGGTATCTGATCCGATTCAAGCACGGACATACCCAAATGAACTTTTCTGCAATTCTATAAACCCATTGGGTCAAGCTACGAGAAAATATCCACAAAATGATCCGCTTCAATTTTTCCCCATTTTCCTTGAATAGCTCCATTTAGAGGATTACGTAATCGGGCGTCCCCTGGCATCTGCTACGATCCAGGCACGGACATCCCCAAATGAACTTTTCTGCAATTCTATAAACCCATAGGGTCAAGTTACGAGAAAATATCCAAAAAACGGCCCGCTTCAATTTTTCCCCATTTTCCTTGTATAGCTTCCTTTAGAGGTATACGTAATCGGGCGACCCCTTGTATCTACTCCGATTCAGGCAGGGACATCCCCAAATGAACTTTTCTGCAATTCTATAAACCCATAGGGTCAAGCTACGAGAAAATATTCACAAAACAGCCCGCTTCAATTTTTCCCCATTTTCCTTGAATAGCTCCCTATAGAGGTATACGTAATCGGGCGTCCCTTGGTATCTGCTACAATTCAGGCACGAACATCCCCAAATGAACTTTTCTGCAATTCTATAAACCCATAGGGTCAAGCTACGAGAAAATATCCACAAAATGGCCCGCATCAATTTTTCCCCATTTTCCTTGAATAGCTCCCTTTAGAGGTATACGTAATCGGGCGTCCCCTGGTATCTGCTCTGAATCAAGCACGGACATCCACAAAATGGTCCGCTTCAATTTTTCTCCATTTTCCTTGTATAGTTCCCTTTAGAGTTATACGTAATTGGGCGTCCCCTGGTATCTGCTCCGATTCAGGCACAGACATCCCCAAATGAACTTTTCCGCAATTCTATAAACCCATGGTCAAGCTACGAGAAAATATCCAAAAAACGGTCCCCTTCAATTTTTCCCAGTTTTCCTTGAATAGCTTCCTTTAGAGGTATGCGTAATCGGGTGTCCCCTGGTATCTGCTCCGATTCAAGCACGGACATCCCCAAATGAACTTTTCTGCAATTCTATAAACCCATAGGGTCACCAAGCTACGAGAAAATATCCACAAAACGGCCCGCTTCAATTTTTCCCCATTTTCCTTGAATAGCTCCCTTTAGAGGTATACGTAATCGGGCGTCCCCTGGTATCTGATCCGATTCAAGCACGGACATACCCAAATAAACTTTTCTGCAATTCTATAAACCCACTGGGTCAAGCTACGAGAAAATATCCACAAAACGGCCCGCTTCAATTTTTCCCTATTTTCCTTGAATAGCTCCCTTTAGAGGATTACGTAATTGGGCGTTCCCTGGAATCTACTACGATCCAGGCACGGACATCCCCAAATGAACTTTTTTGCAATTCTATAAACCCATAGGGTCAAGTTACGAGAAAATATCCAAAAAACGGCCCGCTTCAATTTTTCCCCGTTTTCCTTGTATAGCTTCCTTTAGAGGTATACGTAATCGGGCGACCCCTTGTATCTACTCCGATTCAGGCAGGGACATCCCCAAATGAACTTTTCTGCAATTCTATAAACCCATAGGGTCAAGCTACGAGAAAATATCCACAAAACAGCCCGCTTCAATTTTTCCCCATTTTCCTTGAATAGCTCCCTATAGAGGTATACGTAATCGGGCATCCCTTGGTATCTGCTACAATTCAGGCACGAACATCCCCAAATGAACTTTTCTGCAATTCTATAAACCCATAGGTCAAGCTACGAGAAAATATCCACAAAACGGCCCGCATCAATTTTTCCCCATTTTCCTTAAATAGCTCCCTTTAGAGGTATACGTAATCCGGCGTCCCCTGGTATCTGCTCTGAATCAAGCACGGACATCCACAAAACGGTCCGCTTCAATTTTTCCCCATTTTCCTTGTATAGTTCCCTTTAGAGTTATCTGTAATTGGGCGTCCCCTGGTATCTGCTCCGATTCAGGCACAGACATCCCCAAATGAACTTTTCTGCAATTCTATAAACCCATAGGGTCAAGCTACGAGAAAATATCCAAAAAACGGTCCCCTTCAATTTTTCCCAGTTTTCCTTGAATAGCTTCTTTTAGACATATGCGTAATCGGGTGTCCCCTGGTATCTGCTCCGATTCAAGCACGGACATCGCCAAATGAACTTTTCTGCAATTCCATAAACCCATAGGGTCAAGCTACGAGAAAATATCCACAAAACGGCCCGCTTCAATTTTTCCCCATTTTCCTTGAATAGCTCCCTTTAGAGGTATGCGTAATCGGGCGTCCCCTGGTATCTGATCCGATTCAAGCACGGACAGACCCAAATGAACTTTTCTGCAATTCTATAAACCCATTGGGTCAAGCTACGAGAAAATATCCACAAAACGGCCCGCTTCAATTTTTCCCCATTTTCCTTGAATAGCTCCCTTTAGAGGTATACGTAATCGGGCATCCCCTGGTATCTGATCTGATTCAAGCACGGACATACCCATATGAACTTTTCTGCAATTCTATAAACCCATAGGGTCTAGCTACGAGAAAATATCCACAAAACGGTCCGCTTCAATTTTTCCCCATTTTCATTGTATAGCTCCCTTTAGAGTTATACATAATCGGGCGTCCCCTGGTATCTGCTCCGATTCAGGTACGGACATCCCCAAATGAACTTTTCTACAATTCTATAAACCCAAAGGGTCAACCTACGAGAAAATATCCACAAAATGGCCCGCTTCAATTTTTCCCCATTTTCCTTGTATAGCTCTCTTGAGAGGTATACGTAATCGGGCGTCCCCTGATATCTGCTCCGATTCAAGCATGGAGATCCCCAAATGAACTTTTCTGCAATTCTATAAACCCTTAGGGTCAAGCTACAATAAAATATCGACAAAACGGCTCGCTTCAATTTTTCCCCATTTTCCTTGAATAGCTCCCTTTAGAGGATTACGTAATCGGGCGTCCCCTGGCATCTGCTACGATCCAGGCACGGACATCCCCAAATGAACTTTTCTGCAATTCTATAAATCCATAGGGTCAAGTTACGAGAAAATATCCAAAAAACGGTCCACTTCAATTTTTCCCAGTTTTCCTTGAATAGCTTCCTTTAGAGGTATACGTAATCGGGTGTCCCCTGGTATCTTCTCCGATTCAAGAACGGACATCCCCAAATGAACTTTTCTGAAATTCTATAAACCCATAGGGTCAAGCTACGAGAAAATATCCACAAAACGACCCGCATCAATTTTTCCCCATTTTCCTTGAATAGCTCCCTTTAGAGGTATACGTAATCGGGCGTCCCCTGGTATCTGCTCTGATTCAAGCACGGACATCCACAAAACGGTCCGCTTCAATTTTTCCCCATTTTCCTTGTATAGTTCCCTTTAGAGTTATACGTAATTGGGCGTCCGCTGGTATCTGCTCCGATTCAGGCACAGACATCCCCAAATGACCTTTTCCGCAATTCTATAAACCCATAGGGTCAAGCTACGAGAAAATATCCAAAAAATGGTCCGCTTCAATTTTTCCCCATTTCCCTTGTCTAGCTCCCTTTAGACGTTTACGTAATCGGACGTCCCTTGATATCTGCTCTGATTCAAGCACGGAGATCCCCAAATGAACTTTTCTGCAATTCTATAAACCCATAGGGTCAAGCTACGAGAAAATATCCACAAAACGGCTCACTTCAATTTTTCCCCATTTTCCTTGTATAGATTCCTTTAGAGGTATACGTAATCGGGCGACCCCTGGTATCTACTCCGATTCAGGAATGGACATCCCCAAATGAACTTTTCTGCAATTCTATAAAACCATAGGGTCAAGCTACGAGAAAATATCCACAAAACAGCCCATTTTAATTTTTCCCGATTTTTCCTTGAATAGCTCCCTTTAGAGGTATACGTAATCGGGCGTCCCCTGATATCTACTCCGATTCAAGCATGGACATCCCCAAATGAACTATTCTGCAACTCTATAAACCCATAGGGTCAATCTACGAGAAAATATCCACAAAACGGCCCGCTTCAATTTTTCCCCATTTTCCTTGAATAGCTCCCTTTAGAGATATACGTAATCGGGCGTCCCCTGGTATCTGATCCGATTCAAGCACGGACATACCCAAATGAACTTTTCTGCAATTCTATAAACCCATTGGGTCAAGCTACGAGAAAATATCCACAAAACGACCCGCTTCAATTTTTCCCCATTTTCCTTGAATAGGTCCCTTTAGAGGATTACGTAATTGGGCGTCCCTTGACATCTGCTACGATCCAGGCACGGACATCCCCAAATGAACTTTTTTGCAATTCTATAAACCCATAGGGTCAAGTTACGAGAAAATATCCAAAAAACGGCCCGCTTCAATTTTTCCCCGTTTTCCTTGTATTGCTTCCTTTAGAGGTATACGTAATCGGGCGACCCCTTGTATCTACTCCGATTCAGGCAGGGACATCCCCAAATGAACTTTTCTGCAATTCTATAAACCCATAGGGTCAAGCTACGAGAAAATATCCACAAAACAGCCCGCTTCAATTTTTCCCCATTTTCCTTGAATAGCTCCCTATAGAGGTATACGTAATCGGGCGTCCCTTGGTATCTGCTACAATTCAGGCACGAACATCCCCAAATGAACTTTTCTGCAATTCTATAAACCCATAGGTCAAGCTACGAGAAAATATCCACAAAACGGCCCGCATCAATTTTTCCCCATTTTCCTTAAATAGCTCCCTTTAGAGGTATACGTAATCGGGCGTCCCCTGGTATCTGCTCTGAATCAAGCACGGACATCCACAAAACGGTCCACTTCAATTTTTCCCCATTTTCCTTGTATAGTTCCCTTTAGAGTTATCTGTAATTGGGCGTCCCCTGGTATCTGCTCCGATTCAGGCACAGACATCCCCAAATGAACTTTTCCGCAATTCTATAAACCCATAGGGTCAAGCTACGAGAAAATATCCAAAAAACGGTCCCCTTCAATTTTCCCCAGTTTTCCTTGAATAGCTTCTTTTAGACGTATGCGTAATCGGGTGTCCCCTGGTATCTGCTCCGATTCAAGCACGGACATCCCCAAATGAACTTTTCTGCAATTCTATAAACCCATAGGGTCAAGCTACGAGAAAATATCCACAAAACGGCCCGCTTCAATTTTTCCCCATTTTCCTTGAATAGCTCCCTTTAGAGGTATCCGTAATCGGGCGTCCCCTGGTATCTGATCCGATTCAAGCACGAACAGACCCAAATGAACTTTTCTGCAATTCTATAAACCCATTGGGTCAAGCTACGAGAAAATATCCACAAAACGGCCCGCTTCAATTTTTCCCCATTTTCCTTGAATAGCTCCCTTTAGAGGTATACGTAATCGGGCATCCCCTGGTATCTGATCTGATTCAAGAACGGACATACCCAAATGAACTTTTCTGCAATTCTATAAACCCATAGGGTCTAGCTACGAGAAAATATCCACAAAACGGTCCGCTTCAATTTTTCCCCATTTTCATTGTATAGCTCCCTTTAGAGTTATACATAATCGGGCGTCCCCTGGTATCTGCTCCGATTCAGGCACGGACATCCCCAAATGAACTTTTCTACAATTCTATAAACCCAAAGGGTCAACCTACGAGAAAATATCCACAAAATGGCCCGCTTCAATTTTTCCCCATTTTCCTTGTATAGCTCTCTTTAGAGGTATAAGTAATCGGGCGTCCCCTGATATCTGCTCCGATTCAAGCATGGAGATCCCCAAATGAACTTTTCTGCAATTCTATAAACCCTTAGGGTCAAGCTACAATAAAATATCGACAAAACGGCTCGCTTCAATTTTTCCCCATTTTCCTTGAATAGTTCCCTTTAGAGGATTACGTAATCGGGCGTCCCCTGGCATCTGCTACGATCCAGGCACGGACATCCCCAAATGAACTTTTCTGCAATTCTATAAACCCATAGGGTCAAGTTACGAGAAAATATCCAAAAAACGGTCCACTTCAATTTTTCCCAGTTTTCCTTGAATAGCTTCCTTTAGAGGTATACGTAATCGGGTGTCCCCTGGTATCTTCTCCGATTCAAGAACGGACATCCCCAAATGAACTTTTCTGAAATTCTATAAACCCATAGGGTCAAGCTACGAGAAAATATCCACAAAACGACCCGCATCAATTTTTCCCCATTTTCCTTGAATAGCTCCCTTTAGAGGTATACGTAATCGGGCGTCCCCTGGTATCTGCTCTGATTCAAGCACGGACATCCACAAAACGGTCCGCTTCAATTTTTCCCCATTTTCCTTGTATAGTTCCCTTTAGAGTTATACGTAATTGGGCGTCCGCTGGTATCTGCTCCGATTCAGGCACAGACATCCCCAAATGAACTTTTATGCAATTCTATAAACCCATAGGGTCAACCTACGAGAAAATATCCACAAAACGGCCCGCTTCAATTTTTCCCCATTTTCCTTGTATAGCTCCCTTTAAAGGAGGTATACGTAATCGGGGGTCCCCTGATATCTGTTCCGATTCAAGCACGGAGATCCCCAAATGAACTTTTCTGCAATTCTATAAACCCATAGGGTCAAGCTACGAGAAAATATCCACAAATCGGTCCGCTTCAATTTTTCCCCATTTTCCTTGAATAGCTCCCTTTAGAGGTATACGTAATCGGGCATCCCCTGGTATCTGATCCGATTCAAGCACGGACATAACCAAATGAACTTTTCAGCAATTCTATAAACCCATTGGGTCAAGCTACGAGAAAATATCCACAAAACGGCCCGCTTCAATTTTTCCCCATTTTCCTTGAATAGCTCCATTTAGAGGATTACGTAATCGGGCGTCCCCTGGCATCTGCTACGATCCAGGCACGGACATCCCCAAATGAACTTTTCTGCAATTCTATAAACCCATAGGGTCAAGTTACGAGAAAATATCCAAAAAACGGCCCGCTTCAATTTTTCCCCATTTTCCTTGTATAGCTTCCTTTAGAGGTATACGTAATCGGGCGACCCCTTGTATCTACTCCGATTCAGGCAGGGACATCCCCAAATGAAATTTTCTGCAATTCTATAAACCCATAGGGTCAAGCTACGAGAAAATATTCACAAAACAGCCCGCTTCAATTTTTCCCCATTTTCCTTGAATAGCTCCCTATAGAGGTATACGTAATCGGGCGTCCCTTGGTATCTGCTACAATTCAGGCACGAACATCCCCAAATGAACTTTTCTGTAATTCTATAAACCCATAGGGTCAAGCTACGAGAAAATATCCACAAAATGGCCCGCATCAATTTTTCCCCATTTTCTTTGAATAGCTCCCTTTAGAGGTATACGTAATCGGGCGTCCCCTGGTATCTGCTCTGAATCAAGCACGGACATCCACAAAACGGTCCGCTTCAATTTTTCCCCATTTTCCTTGTATAGTTCCCTTTAGAGTTATACGTAATTGGGCGTCCCCTGGTATCTGCTCCGATTCAGGCACAGACATCCCCAAATGAACTTTTCCGCAATTCTATAAACCCATAGGGTCAAGCTACGAGAAAATATCCAAAAAATGGTCCCCCTTCATTTTTTCCCAGTTTTCCTTGAATAGCTTCCTTTAGAGGTGTGCGTAATCGGCTGTCCCCTGGTATCTGCTCCGATTCAAGCACGGACATCCCCAAATGAACTTTTCTGCAATTCTATAAACCCATAGGGTCAAGCTACGAGAAAATATCCACAAAACGGCCCGCTTCAATTTTTCCCCATTTTCCTTGAATAGCTCCCTTTAGAGGTATACGTAATCGGGCGTCCCCTGGTATCTGATCCGATTCAAGCACGGACATACCCAAATAAACTTTTCTGCAATTCTATAAACCCATTGGGTCAAGCTACGAGAAAATATCCACAAAACGGCCCGCTTCAATTTTTCCCCATTTTCCTTGAATAGCTCCATTTAGAGGATTACGTAATCGGGCGTCCCCTGGCATCTGCTACGATCCAGGCACGGACATCCCCAAATAAACTTTTCTGCAATTCTATAAACCCATAGGGTCAAGTTACGAGAAAATAACCAAAAAACGGCCCGCTTCAATTTTTCCCCATTTTCCTTGTATAGCTTCCTTTAGAGGTATACGTAATCGGGCGACCCCTTGTATCTACTCCGATTCAGGCAGGGACATCCCCAAATGAACTTTTCTGCAATTCTATAAACCCATAGGGTCAAGCTACGAGAAAATATCCAGAAAACAGCCCGCTTCAATTTTTCCCCATTTTCCTTGAATAACTCCATTTAGAGGATTACGTAATCGGGCGTCCCCTGGCATCTGCTACGATCCAGGCACGGACATCCCCAAATGAACTTTTCTGCAATTCTATAAACCCATAGGGTCAAGTTACGAGAAAATAACCAAAAAACGGCCGGCTTCAATTTTTCCCCATTTTCCTTGTATAGCTTCCTTTAGAGGTATACGTAATCGGGCGTCTCCTGATATCTGCTCCGATTCAAGCATGGAGATCCCCAAATGAACTTTTCTGCAATTCTATAAACCCTTAGGGTCAAGCTACAATAAAATATCGACAAAACGGCTCGCTTCAATTTTCCCCCATTTTCCTTGAATAGCTCCATTTAGAGGATTACGTAATCGGGCGTCCCCTGGCATCTGCTACGATCCAGGCACGGACATCCCCAAATGAACTTTTCTGCAATTCTATAAACCCATAGGGTCAAGTTACGAGAAAATATCCAAAAACGGTCCGCTTCAATTTTTCCCCATTTTCCTTGAATAGCTCCCTTTAGAGGTATACGTAATCGGGCATCCCCTGGTATCTGATCCGATTCAAGCACGGACATACCCAAATGAACTTTTCTGCAATTCTATAAACCCATAGGGTCTAGCTACGAGAAAATATCCACAAAACGGTCCGCTTCAATTTTTCCCCATTTTTATTGTATAGCTCCCTTTAAAGTTATACATAATCGGGCGTCCCCTGGTATCTGCTCTGATTCAGGCACGAACATCCCCAAATGAACTTTTCTACAATTCTATAAACCCAAAGGGTCAACCTACGAGAAAATATCCACAAAATGGCCCGCTTCAATTTTTCCCCATTTTCCTTGTATAGCTCTCTTTAGAGGTATACGTAATCGGGCGTCTCCTGATATCTGCTCCGATTCAAGCATGGAGATCCCCAAATGAACTTTTCTGCAATTCTATAAACCCTTAGGGTCAAGCTATAATAAAATATCGACAAAACGGCTCGCTTCAATTTTTCCCCATTTTCCTTGAATAGCTCCCTTTAGAGGATTACGTAATCGGGCGTCCCCTGGCATCTCCTACGATCCAGGCACGGACATCCCCAAATGAACTTTTCTGCAATTCTATAAACCCATAGGGTCAAGCTACGAGAAAATATCCAAAAACGGTCCGCTTCAATTTTTCCCCGTTTCCCTTGTCTAGCTCCCTTTAGACGTTTACGTAATCGGACGTCCCCTGATATCTGCTCTGATTCAAGCACGGAGATCCCCAAATGAACTTTTCTGCAATTCTATAAACTCATAGGGTCAAGCTACGAGAAAATATCCACAAAACGGCCCGCTTCAATTTTTCCCCATTTTCCTTGTATAGCTTCCTTTAGAGGTATAAGTAATCGGGCGACCCCTTGTATCTACTCCGATTCAGGCAGGGACATCCCCAAATGAACTTTTTTGCAATTCTATAAACCCATAGGGTCAAGCTACGAGAAAATATCCACAAAACAGCCCGCTTCAATTTTTCCCCATTTTCCTTGAATAGCTCCCTATAGAGGTATACGTAATCGGGCGTCCCTTGGTATCTGCTACAATTCAGGCACGAATATGCCCAAATGAACTTTTCTGCAATTCTATAAACCCATAGGTCAAGCTACGAGAAAATATCCACAAAACGGCCCGCTTCAATTTTTCCCCATTTTCCTTGAATAGCTCCCTTTAGAGGTATACGTAATCGGGCATCCCCTGGTATCTGATCCGATTCAAGCACGGACATAACCAAATGAACTTTTCAGCAATTCTATAAACCCATTGGGTCAAGCTACGAGAAAATATCCACAAAACGGCCCGCTTCAATTTTTCCCCATTTTCCTTGAATAGCTCCATTTAGAGGATTACGTAATCGGGCGTCCCCTGGCATCTGCTACGATCCAGGCACGGACATCCCCAAATGAACTTTTCTGCAATTCTATAAACCCATAGGGTCAAGTTACGAGAAAATATCCAAAAAACGGCCCGCTTCAATTTTTCCCCATTTTCCTTGTATAGCTTCCTTTAGAGGTATACGTAATCGGGCGACCCCTTGTATCTACTCCGATTCAGGCAGGGACATCCCCAAATGAAATTTTCTGCAATTCTATAAACCCATAGGGTCAAGCTACGAGAAAATATTCACAAAACAGCCCGCTTCAATTTTTCCCCATTTTCCTTGAATAGCTCCCTATAGAGGTATACGTAATCGGGCGTCCCTTGGTATCTGCTACAATTCAGGCACGAACATCCCCAAATGAACTTTTCTGTAATTCTATAAACCCATAGGGTCAAGCTACGAGAAAATATCCACAAAATGGCCCGCATCAATTTTTCCCCATTTTCTTTGAATAGCTCCCTTTAGAGGTATACGTAATCGGGCGTCCCCTGGTATCTGCTCTGAATCAAGCACGGACATCCACAAAACGGTCCGCTTCAATTTTTCCCCATTTTCCTTGTATAGTTCCCTTTAGAGTTATACGTAATTGGGCGTCCCCTGGTATCTGCTCCGATTCAGGCACAGACATCCCCAAATGAACTTTTCCGCAATTCTATAAACCCATAGGGTCAAGCTACGAGAAAATATCCAAAAAATGGTCCCCCTTCATTTTTTCCCAGTTTTCCTTGAATAGCTTCCTTTAGAGGTGTGCGTAATCGGCTGTCCCCTGGTATCTGCTCCGATTCAAGCACGGACATCCCCAAATGAACTTTTCTGCAATTCTATAAACCCATAGGGTCAAGCTACGAGAAAATATCCACAAAACGGCCCGCTTCAATTTTTCCCCATTTTCCTTGAATAGCTCCCTTTAGAGGTATACGTAATCGGGCGTCCCCTGGTATCTGATCCGATTCAAGCACGGACATACCCAAATAAACTTTTCTGCAATTCTATAAACCCATTGGGTCAAGCTACGAGAAAATATCCACAAAACGGCCCGCTTCAATTTTTCCCCATTTTCCTTGAATAGCTCCATTTAGAGGATTACGTAATCGGGCGTCCCCTGGCATCTGCTACGATCCAGGCACGGACATCCCCAAATAAACTTTTCTGCAATTCTATAAACCCATAGGGTCAAGTTACGAGAAAATAACCAAAAAACGGCCCGCTTCAATTTTTCCCCATTTTCCTTGTATAGCTTCCTTTAGAGGTATACGTAATCGGGCGACCCCTTGTATCTACTCCGATTCAGGCAGGGACATCCCCAAATGAACTTTTCTGCAATTCTATAAACCCATAGGGTCAAGCTACGAGAAAATATCCAGAAAACAGCCCGCTTCAATTTTTCCCCATTTTCCTTGAATAACTCCATTTAGAGGATTACGTAATCGGGCGTCCCCTGGCATCTGCTACGATCCAGGCACGGACATCCCCAAATGAACTTTTCTGCAATTCTATAAACCCATAGGGTCAAGTTACGAGAAAATAACCAAAAAACGGCCGGCTTCAATTTTTCCCCATTTTCCTTGTATAGCTTCCTTTAGAGGTATACGTAATCGGGCGTCTCCTGATATCTGCTCCGATTCAAGCATGGAGATCCCCAAATGAACTTTTCTGCAATTCTATAAACCCTTAGGGTCAAGCTACAATAAAATATCGACAAAACGGCTCGCTTCAATTTTCCCCCATTTTCCTTGAATAGCTCCATTTAGAGGATTACGTAATCGGGCGTCCCCTGGCATCTGCTACGATCCAGGCACGGACATCCCCAAATGAACTTTTCTGCAATTCTATAAACCCATAGGGTCAAGTTACGAGAAAATATCCAAAAACGGTCCGCTTCAATTTTTCCCCATTTTCCTTGAATAGCTCCCTTTAGAGGTATACGTAATCGGGCATCCCCTGGTATCTGATCCGATTCAAGCACGGACATACCCAAATGAACTTTTCTGCAATTCTATAAACCCATAGGGTCTAGCTACGAGAAAATATCCACAAAACGGTCCGCTTCAATTTTTCCCCATTTTTATTGTATAGCTCCCTTTAAAGTTATACATAATCGGGCGTCCCCTGGTATCTGCTCTGATTCAGGCACGAACATCCCCAAATGAACTTTTCTACAATTCTATAAACCCAAAGGGTCAACCTACGAGAAAATATCCACAAAATGGCCCGCTTCAATTTTTCCCCATTTTCCTTGTATAGCTCTCTTTAGAGGTATACGTAATCGGGCGTCTCCTGATATCTGCTCCGATTCAAGCATGGAGATCCCCAAATGAACTTTTCTGCAATTCTATAAACCCTTTGGGTCAAGCTATAATAAAATATCGACAAAACGGCTCGCTTCAATTTTTCCCCATTTTCCTTGAATAGCTCCCTTTAGAGGATTACGTAATCGGGCGTCCCCTGGCATCTCCTACGATCCAGGCACGGACATCCCCAAATGAACTTTTCTGCAATTCTATAAACCCATAGGGTCAAGCTACGAGAAAATATCCAAAAACGGTCCGCTTCAATTTTTCCCCGTTTCCCTTGTCTAGCTCCCTTTAGACGTTTACGTAATCGGACGTCCCCTGATATCTGCTCTGATTCAAGCACGGAGATCCCCAAATGAACTTTTCTGCAATTCTATAAACTCATAGGGTCAAGCTACGAGAAAATATCCACAAAACGGCCCGCTTCAATTTTTCCCCATTTTCCTTGTATAGCTTCCTTTAGAGGTATAAGTAATCGGGCGACCCCTTGTATCTACTCCGATTCAGGCAGGGACATCCCCAAATGAACTTTTTTGCAATTCTATAAACCCATAGGGTCAAGCTACGAGAAAATATCCACAAAACAGCCCGCTTCAATTTTTCCCCATTTTCCTTGAATAGCTCCCTATAGAGGTATACGTAATCGGGCGTCCCTTGGTATCTGCTACAATTCAGGCACGAATATGCCCAAATGAACTTTTCTGCAATTCTATAAACCCATAGGTCAAGCTACGAGAAAATATCCACAAAACGGCCCGAATCAATTTTTCCCCATTTTCCTTAAATAGCTCCCTTTAAAGGTATACGTAATCGGGCGTCCCCTGGTATCTGCTCTGAATCAAGCACGGACATCCACAAAACGGTCCGCTTCAATTTTTCCCCATTTTCCTTGTATAGTTCCCTTTAGAGTTATCTGTAATTGGGCGTCCCCTGGTATCTGCTCCGATTCAGGCATGAACATCCCCAAATGAACTTTTCTGCAATTCTATAAACCCATAGGTCAAGCTACGAGAAAATATCCAAAAAACGGTCCCCTTCAATTTTTCCCAGTTTTCCTTGAATAGCTTCTTTTAGACGTATGCGTAATCGGGTGTCCCCTGGTATCTGCTCCGATTCAAGCACGGACGTCCCTAAATGAACTTTTCTGCAATTCTATAAACCCATTTGGTCAAGCTACGAGAAAATATCCACAAAACGGCCCGCTTCAATTTTTCCCCATTTTCCTTGAATAACTCCCTTTAGAGGTATACGTAATCGGGCATCCCCTGGTATCTGATCCGATTCAAGCACGGACATACCCAAATGAACTTTTCTGAAATTCTATAAACCCATAGGGTCAAGCTACGAGAAAATATCCACAAAATGACCCGCATCAATTTTTCCCCATTTTCCTTGAATAGCTCCCTTTAGAGGTATACGTAATCGGGCGTCCCCTGGTATCTTCTCTGATTCAAGCACGGAAATCACCAAAACGGTCCACTTCAATTTTTCCCCTTTTTCCTTGTATAGTTCCCTTTAGAGTTATACGTAATTGGGCGTCCGCTGGTATCTGCTCCGATTCAGGCACAGACATCCCCAAATGACCTTTTCCGCAATTCTATAAACCCATAGGGTCAAGCTACGAGAAAATATCCAAAAAACGGTCCGCTTCAATTTTTCCCCGTTTCCCTTGTCTAGCTCCCTTTAGACGTTTACGTAATCGGACGTCCCCTGATATCTGCTCTGATTCAAGCACGGAGATCCCCAAATGAACTTTTCTGCAATTCTATAAACCCATAGGGTCAAGCTACGAGAAAATATCCACAAAACGGCTCACTTCAATTTTTCCCCATTTTCCTTGTATAGATTCCTTTAGAGGTATACGTAATCGGGCGACCCCTGGTATCTACTCCGATTCAGGAAGGGACATCCCCAAATGAACTTTTCTGCAATTCTATAAAACCATAGGGTCAAGCTACGAGAAAATATCCACAAAACAGCCCATTTTAATTTTTCCCGATTTTTCCTTGAATAGCTCCCTTTAGAGGTATACGTAATCGGGCGTCCCTTGGTATCTGCTACAATTCAGGCACGAACATCCCCAAAAGAACTTTTCTACAAATCTATAAACCCATAGGGTTAAGCTACGAGTAAATATCCACAAAATGGCCCACTTCAATTTTCCCCCATTTTCATTGTATAGCTCCCTTTAGAGGTATACGTAATCGGGCGTCCCCTGATATCTACTCCGATTCAAGCACGGACATCCCCAAATGAACTATTCTGCAATTCTATAAACCCATAGGGTCAATCTACGAGAAAATATCCACAAAACGTCCCGGTTCAATTTTTCCCCATTTTCCTTGAATAGCTCCCTTTAGAGGTATACGTAATCGGGCGTCCCCTGGTATCTGATCCGATTCAAGCACGGACATACCCAAATGAACTTTTCAGCAATTCTATAAACCCATTGGGTCAAGCTACAAGAAAATATCCACAAAACGGCCCGCTTCAATTTTTCCCCATTTTCCTTGATTAGCTCCCTTTAGAGGATTACGTAATTGGGCGTCCCCTGACATCTGCTACGATCCAGGCACGGACATCCCCAAATGAACTTTTTTGCAATTCTATAAACCCATAGGGTCAAGTTACGAGAAAATATCCAAAAAACGGCCCGCTTCAATTTTTCCCCGTTTTCCTTGTATAGCTTCCTTTAGAGGTATACGTAATCGGGTGTCCCCTGGTATCTTCTCCGATTCAAGAACGGACATCCCCAAATGAACTTTTCTGAAATTCTATAAACCCATAGGGTCAAGCTACGAGAAAATATCCACAAAACGACCCGCATCAATTTTTCCCCATTTTCCATGAATAGCTCCCTTTAGAGGTATACGTAATCGGGCGTCCCCTGGTATCTGCTCTGATTCAAGCACGGACATCCACAAAACGGTCCGCTTCAATTTTTCCCCATTTTCCTTGTATAGTTCCCTTTAGAGTTATACGTAATTGTGCGTCCGCTGGTATCTGCTCCGATTCAGGCACGGACATCCCCAAATGAACTTTTCTGCAATTCTATAAACCCATTGGGTCAACCTACGAGAAAATATCCACAAAACGGCCCGCTTCAATTTTTCCCCATTTTCCTTGTATAGCTCCCTTTAAAGCTACGAGAAAATATCCACAAATCGGTCCGCTACAATTTTTCCCCATTTTCCTTGAATAGCTCCCTTTAGGGCGTCCCCTGGTATCTGATCCGATTCAAGCACGGACATACCCAAATGAACTTTTCTGCAATTCTATAAACCCATTGGGTCAAGCTACGAGAAAATATCCACAAAATGGCCCGCTTCAATTTTTCCCCATTTTCCTTGAATAGCTCCATTTAGAGGATTACGTAATCGGGCGTCCCCTGGCATCTGCTACGATCCAGGCACGGACATCCCCAAATGAACTTTTCTGCAATTCTATAAACCCATAGGGTCAAGTTACGAGAAAATATCCAAAAAACGCCCGCTTCAATTTTTCCCCATTTTCCTTGTATAGCTTCCTTTAGAGGTATACGTAATCGGGCGACCCCTTGTATCTACTCCGATTCAGGCAGGGACATCCCCAAATGAAATTTTCTACAATTCTATAAACCCATAGGGTCAAGCTACGAGAAAATATTCACAAAACAGCCCGCTTCAATTTTTCCCCATTTTCCTTGAATAGCTCCCTATAGAGGTATACGTAATCGGGCGTCCCTTGGTATCTGCTACAATTCAGGCACGAACATCCCCAAATGAACTTTTCTGTAATTCTATAAACCCATAGGGTCAAGCTACGAGAAAATATCCACAAAACGGCCCGCATCAATTTTTCCCCATTTTCCTTGAATAGCTCCCTTTAGAGGTATACGTAATCGGGCGTCCCCTGGTATCTGCTCTGAATCAAGCACAGACATCCACAAAACGGTCCGCTTCAATTTTTCCCCATTTTCCTTGTATAGTTCCCTTTACAGTTATACGTAATTGGGCGTCCCCTGGTATCTGCTCCGATTCAGGCACAGACATCCCCAAATGAACTTTTCCGCAATTCTATAAACCCATAGGGTCAAGCTACGAGAAAATATCCAAAAAATGGTCCCCTTCAATTTTTCCCAGTTTTCCTTGAATAGCTTCCTTTAGAGGTATGCGTAATCGGGTGTCCCCTGGTATCTGCTCCGATTCAAGCACGGACATCCCCAAATGAACTTTTCTGCAATTCTATAAACCCATAGGGTCAAGCTACGAGAAAATATCCAAAAAACGGCCCGCTTCAATTTTTCCCCATTTTCCTTGAATAGCTCCCTTTAGAGGTATACGTAATCGGGCGTCCCTGGTATCTGATCCGATTCAAGCACGGACATACCCAAATAAACTTTTCTACAATTCTATAAACCCATTGGGTCAAGCTACGAGAAAATATCCACAAAACGGCCCGCTTCAATTTTTCCCCATTTTCCTTGAATAGCTCCATTTAGAGGATTACGTAATCGGGCGTCCCCTGGCATCTGCTACGATCCAGGCACGGACATCCCCAAATAAACTTTTCTACAATTCTATAAACCCATAGGGTCAAGTTACGAGAAAATAACCAAAAAACGGCCCGCTTCAATTTTTCCCCATTTTCCTTGTATAGCTTCCTTTAGAGGTATACGTAATCGGGCGACCCCTTGTATCTACTCCGATTCAGGCAGGGACATCCCCAAATGAACTTTTCTGCAATTCTATAAACCCATAGGGTCAAGCTACGAGAAAATATCCACAAAACAGCCCGCTTCAATTTTTCCCCATTTTCCTTGAATAGCTCCCTATAGAGGTATACGTAATCGGGCGTCCCTTGGTATCTGCTACAATTCAGGCACGAACATCCCCAAATGAACTTTTCTGCAATTCTATAAACCCATAGGGTCAAGCTACGAGAAAATATCCACAAAACGGTCCGCATCAATTTTTCCCCATTTTCCTTGAATAGCTCCCTTTAGAGGTATACGTAATCGGGCGTCCCCTGGTATCTGCTCTGAATCAAGCACGGACATCCACAAAACGGTCCGCTTCAATTTTTCCCCATTTTCCTTGTATAGTTCCCTTTAGAGTAATACGGAATTGGGCATCCCCTGGTATCTGCTCCGATTCAGGCACAGACATCCCCAAATGAACTTTTCCGCAATTCAATAAACCCATAGGGTCAAGCTACGAGAAAATATCCAAAAAACGGTCCCCTTCAATTTTTCCCAGTTTTCCTTGAATAGCTTCCTTTAGAGGTATGCGTAATCGGGTGTCCCCTGGTATCTGCTCCGATTCAAGCACGGACGTCCCCAAATTAACTTTTCTGCAATTTTATAAACCCATAGGGTCAAGCTACGAGAAAATATCCACAAAACGGCCCGCTTCAATTTTCCCCCATTTTCCTTGAATAGCTCCCTTTAGAGGTATACGTAATCGGGCGTCCCTGGTATCTGATCCGATTCAAGCACGGACATACCCAAATAAACTTTTCTACAATTCTATAAACCCATTGGGTCAAGCTACGAGAAAATATCCACAAAACGGCCCGCTTCAATTTTTCCCCATTTTCCTTGAATAGCTCCATTTAGAGGATTACGTAATCGGGCGTCCCCTGGCATCTGCTACGATCCAGGCACGGACATCCCCAAATAAACTTTTCTACAATTCTATAAACCCATAGGGTCAAGTTGCGAGAAAATAACCAAAAAACGGCCCGCTTCAATTTTTCCCCATTTTCCTTGTATAGCTTCCTTTAGAGGTATACGTAATCGGGCGACCCCTTGTATCTACTCCGATTCAGGCAGGGACATCCCCAAATGAACTTTTCTGCAATTCTATAAACCCATAGGGTCAAGCTACGAGAAAATATCCACAAAACAGCCCGCTTCAATTTTTCCCCATTTTCCTTGAATAGCTCCCTATAGAGGTATACGTAATCGGGCGTCCCTTGGTATCTGCTACAATTCAGGCACGAACATCCCCAAATGAACTTTTCTGCAATTCTATAAACCCATAGGGTCAAGCTACGAGAAAATATCCACAAAACGGTCCGCATCAATTTTTCCCCATTTTCCTTGAATAGCTCCCTTTAGAGGTATACGTAATCGGGCGTCCCCTGGTATCTGCTCTGAATCAAGCACGGACATCCACAAAACGGTCCGCTTCAATTTTTCCCCATTTTCCTTGTATAGTTCCCTTCAGAGTAATACGGAATTGGGCATCCCCTGGTATCTGCTCCGATTCAGGCACAGACATCCCCAAATGAACTTTTCCGCAATTCAATAAACCCATAGGGTCAAGCTACGAGAAAATATCCAAAAAACGGTCCCCTTCAATTTTTCCCAGTTTTCCTTGAATAGCTTCCTTTAGAGGTATGCGTAATCGGGTGTCCCCTGGTATCTGCTCCGATTCAAGCACGGACGTCCCCAAATTAACTTTTCTGCAATTTTATAAACCCATAGGGTCAAGCTACGAGAAAATATCCACAAAACGGCCCGCTTCAATTTTTCCCCATTTTCCTTGAATAGCTCCCTTTAGAGGTATCCGTAATCGGGCGTCCCCTGGTATTTGATCCGATTCAAGCACGGACATACCCAAATGAACTTTTCTGCAATTCTATAAACCCATTTGGTCAAGCTACGAGAAAATATCCACAAAACAGCCCGCTTCAATTTTTCCCCATTTTCCTTGAATAGCTCCCTTTAGAGGTATACGTAATCGGGCGTCCCCTGGCATCTGCTACGATCCAGGCACGAACATCCCCAAATGAACTTTTTTGCAATTCTATAAACCCATAGGGTCAAGTTACGAGAAAATATCCAAAAAACGGCCCGCTTCAATTTTTCCCCATTTTCCTTGTATAGCTTCCTTTAGAGGTATACGTAATCGGGCGACCCCTTGTATATACTCCGATTCAGGCAGGGACATCCCCAAATGAACTTTTCTGCAATTCTATAAACCCATAGGGTCAAGCTACGAGAAAATATCCACAAAATAGCCCGCTTCAATTTTTTCCCATTTTCCTTGAGTAGCTCCCTATAGAGGTATACGTAATCGGGCGTCCCTTGGTATCTGCTACAATTCAGGCACGAACATCCCCAAATGAACTTTTCTGCAATTCTATAAACCCATAGGGTCAAGCTACGAGAAAATATCCACAAAACGGTCCGCATCAATTTTTCCCCATTTTCCTTGAATAGCTCCCTTTAGAGGTATACGTAATCGGGCGTCCCCTGGTATCTGCTCTGAATCAAGCACGGACATCCACAAAACGGTCCGCTTCAATTTTTCCCCATTTTCCTTGTATAGTTCCCTTCAGAGTAATACGGAATTGGGCATCCCCTGGTATCTGCTCCGATTCAGGCACAGACATCCCCAAATGAACTTTTCCGCAATTCAATAAACCCATAGGGTCAAGCTACGAGAAAATATCCAAAAAACGGTCCCCTTCAATTTTTCCCAGTTTTCCTTGAATAGCTTCCTTTAGAGGTATGCGTAATCGGGTGTCCCCTGGTATCTGCTCCGATTCAAGCACGGACGTCCCCAAATTAACTTTTCTGCAATTTTATAAACCCATAGGGTCAAGCTACGAGAAAATATCCACAAAACGGCCCGCTTCAATTTTTCCCCATTTTCCTTGAATAGCTCCCTTTAGAGGTATCCGTAATCGGGCGTCCCCTGGTATTTGATCCGATTCAAGCACGGACATACCCAAATGAACTTTTCTGCAATTCTATAAACCCATTTGGTCAAGCTACGAGAAAATATCCACAAAACAGCCCGCTTCAATTTTTCCCCATTTTCCTTGAATAGCTCCCTTTAGAGGTATACGTAATCGGGCGTCCCCTGGCATCTGCTACGATCCAGGCACGAACATCCCCAAATGAACTTTTTTGCAATTCTATAAACCCATAGGGTCAAGTTACGAGAAAATATCCAAAAAACGGCCCGCTTCAATTTTTCCCCATTTTCCTTGTATAGCTTCCTTTAGAGGTATACGTAATCGGGCGACCCCTTGTATATACTCCGATTCAGGCAGGGACATCCCCAAATGAACTTTTCTGCAATTCTATAAACCCATAGGGTCAAGCTACGAGAAAATATCCACAAAATAGCCCGCTTCAATTTTTTCCCATTTTCCTTGAGTAGCTCCCTATAGAGGTATACGTAATCGGGCGTCCCTTGGTATCTGCTCCGATTCAAGCACGAACATCCCCAAATGAACTTTTCTGCAATTCTATAAACACATAGGTCAAGCTACGAGAAAATATCCACAAAACGGCCCGAATCAATTTTTCCCCATTTTCCTTAAATAGCTCCCTTTAAAGGTATACGTAATCGGGCGTCCCCTGGTATCTGCTCTGAATCAAGCACGGACATCCACAAAACGGTCCGCTTCAATTTTTCCCCATTTTCCTTGTATAGTTCCCTTTAGAGTTATCTGTAATGGGGCGTCCCCTGGTATCTGCTCCGATTCAGGCACGAACATCCCCAAATGAACTTTTCTGCAATTCTATAAACCCATAGGTCAAGCTACGAGAAAATATCCAAAAAACGGTCCCCTTCAATTTTTCCCAGTTTTCCTTGAATAGCTTCTTTTAGACGTATGCGTAATCGGGTGTCCCCTGGTATCTGCTCCGATTCAAGCACGGACGTCCCTAAATGAACTTTTCTGCAATTCTATAAACCCATTTGGTCAAGCTACGAGAAAATATCCACAAAACGGCCCGCTTCAATTTTTCCCCATTTTCCTTGAATAGCTCCCTTTAGAGGTATACGTAATCGGGCATCCCCTGGTATCTGATCCGATTCAAGCACGGACATACCCAAATGAACTTTTCTGAAATTCTATAAACCCATAGGGTCAAGCTACGAGAAAATATCCACAAAATGACCCGCATCAATTTTTCCCCATTTTCCTTGAATAGCTCCCTTTAGAGGTATACGTAATCGGGCGTCCCCTGGTATCTGCTCTGATTCAAGCACGGAAATCACCAAAACGGTCCGCTTCAATTTTTCCCCTTTTTCCTTGTATAGTTCCCTTTAGAGTTATACGTAATTGGGCGTCCGCTGGTATCTGCTCCGATTCAGGCACAGACATCCCCAAATGACCTTTTCCGCAATTCTATAAACCCATAGGGTCAAGCTACGAGAAAATATCCAAAAAACGGTCCGCTTCAATTTTTCCCCGTTTCCCTTGTCTAGCTCCCTTTAGACGTTTACGTAATCGGACGTCCCCTGATATCTGCTCTGATTCAAGCACGGAGATCCCCAAATGAACTTTTCTGCAATTCTATAAACCCATAGGGTCAAGCTACGAGAAAATATCCACAAAACGGCTCACTTCAATTTTTCCCCATTTTCCTTGTATAGATTCCTTTAGAGGTATACGTAATCGGGCGACCCCTGGTATCTACTCCGATTCAGGAAGGGACATCCCCAAATGAACTTTTCTGCAATTCTATAAAACCATAGGGTCAAGCTACGAGAAAATATCCACAAAACAGCCCATTTTAATTTTTCCCGATTTTTCCTTGAATAGCTCCCTTTAGAGGTATACGTAATCGGGCGTCCCTTGGTATCTGCTACAATTCAGGCACGAACATCCCCAAAAGAACTTTTCTACAAATCTATAAACCCACAGGGTTAAGCTACGAGTAAATATCCACAAAATGGCCCACTTCAATTTTCCCCCATTTTCATTGTATAGCTCCCTTTAGAGGTATACGTAATCGGGCGTCCCCTGATATCTACTCCGATTCAAGCACGGACATCCCGAAATGAACTATTCTGCAATTCTATAAACCCATAGGGTCAATCTACGAGAAAATATCCACAAAACGTCCCGGTTCAATTTTTCCCCATTTTCCTTGAATAGCTCCCTTTAGAGGTATACGTAATCGGGCGTCCCCTGGTATCTGATCCGATTCAAGCACGGACATACCCAAATGAACTTTTCTGCAATTCTATAAACCCATTGGGTCAAGCTACGAGAAAATATCCACAAAACGGCCCGCTTCAATTTTTCCCCATTTTCCTTGATTAGCTCCCTTTAGAGGATTACGTAATTGGGCGTCCCCTGGCATCTGCTACGATCCAGGCACGGACATCCCCAAATGAACTTTTTTGCAATTCTATAAACCCATAGGGTCAAGTTACGAGAAAATATCCAAAAAACGGCCCGCTTCAATTTTTCCCCGTTTTCCTTGTATAGCTTCCTTTAGAGGTATACGTAATCGGGTGTCCCCTGGTATCTTCTCCGATTCAAGAACGGACATCCCCAAATGAACTTTTCTGAAATTCTATAAACCCATAGGGTCAAGCTACGAGAAAATATCCACAAAACGACCCGCATCAATTTTTCCCCATTTTCCATGAATAGCTCCCTTTAGAGGTATACGTAATCGGGCGTCCCCTGGTATCTGCTCTGATTCAAGCACGGACATCCACAAAACGGTCCGCTTCAATTTTTCCCCATTTTCCTTGTGTAGTTCCCTTTAGAGTTATACGTAATTGTGTGTCCGCTGGTATCTGCTCCGATTCAGGCACGGACATCCCCAAATGAACTTTTCTGCAATTCTATAAACCCATTGGGTCAACCTACGAGAAAATATCCACAAAACGGCCCGCTTCAATTTTTCCCCATTTTCCTTGTATAGCTCCCTTTAAAGCTACGAGAAAATATCCACAAATCGGTCCGCTACAATTTTTCCCCATTTTCCTTGAATAGCTCCCTTTAGGGCGTCCCCTGGTATCTGATCCGATTCAAGCACGGACATACCCAAATGAACTTTTCTGCAATTCTATAAACCCATTGGGTCAAGCTACGAGAAAATATCCACAAAATGGCCCGCTTCAATTTTTCCCCATTTTCCTTGAATAGCTCCATTTAGAGGATTACGTAATCGGGCGTCCCCTGGCATCTGCTACGATCCAGGCACGGACATCCCCAAATGAACTTTTCTGCAATTCTATAAACCCATAGGGTCAAGTTACGAGAAAATATCCAAAAAACGCCCGCTTCAATTTTTCCCCATTTTCCTTGTATAGCTTCCTTTAGAGGTATACGTAATCGGGCGACCCCTTGTATCTACTCCGATTCAGGCAGGGACATCCCCAAATGAAATTTTCTACAATTCTATAAACCCATAGGGTCAAGCTACGAGAAAATATTCACAAAACAGCCCGCTTCAATTTTTCCCCATTTTCCTTGAATAGCTCCCTATAGAGGTATACGTAATCGGGCGTCCCTTGGTATCTGCTACAATTCAGGCACGAACATCCCCAAATGAACTTTTCTGTAATTCTATAAACCCATAAGGGTCAAGCTACGAGAAAATATCCACAAAACGGCCCGCATCAATTTTTCCCCATTTTCCTTGAATAGCTCCCTTTAGAGGTATACGTAATCGGGCGTCCCCTGGTATCTGCTCTGAATCAAGCACAGACATCCACAAAACGGTCCGCTTCAATTTTTCCCCATTTTCCTTGTATAGTTCCCTTTACAGTTATACGTAATTGGGCGTCCCCTGGTATCTGCTCCGATTCAGGCACAGACATCCCCAAATGAACTTTTCCGCAATTCTATAAACCCATAGGGTCAAGCTACGAGAAAATATCCAAAAAATGGTCCCCTTCAATTTTTCCCAGTTTTCCTTGAATAGCTTCCTTTAGAGGTATGCGTAATCGGGTGTCCCCTGGTATCTGCTCCGATTCAAGCACGGACATCCCCAAATGAACTTTTCTGCAATTCTATAAACCCATAGGGTCAAGCTACGAGAAAATATCCAAAAAACGGTCCCCTTCAATTTTTCCCAGTTTTCCTTGAATAGCTTCTTTTAGACGTATGCGTAATCGGGTGTCCCCTGGTATCTGCTCCGATTCAAGCACGGACGTCCCTAAATGAACTTTTCTGCAATTCTATAAACCCATTTGGTCAAGCTACGAGAAAATATCCACAAAACGGCCCGCTTCAATTTTTCCCCATTTTCCTTGAATAGCTCCCTTTAGAGGTATACGTAATCGGGCATCCCCTGGTATCTGATCCGATTCAAGCACGGACATACCCAAATGAACTTTTCTGAAATTCTATAAACCCATAGGGTCAAGCTACGAGAAAATATCCACAAAATGACCCGCATCAATTTTTCCCCATTTTCCTTGAATAGCTCCCTTTAGTGGTATACGTAATCGGGCGTCCCCTGGTATCTGCTCTGATTCAAGCACGGAAATCACCAAAACGGTCCGCTTCAATTTTTCCCCTTTTTCCTTGTATAGTTCCCTTTAGAGTTATACGTAATTGGGCGTCCGCTGGTATCTGCTCCGATTCAGGCACAGACATCCCCAAATGACCTTTTCCACAATTCTATAAACCCATAGGGTCAAGCTACGAGAAAATATCCAAAAAACGGTCCGCTTCAATTTTTCCCCGTTTCCCTTGTCTAGCTCCCTTTAGACGTTTACGTAATCGGACGTCCCCTGATATCTGCTCTGATTCAAGCACGGAGATCCCCAAATGAACTTTTCTGCAATTCTATAAACCCATAGGGTCAAGCTACGAGAAAATATCCACAAAACGGCTCACTTCAATTTTTCCCCATTTTCCTTGTATAGATTCCTTTAGAGGTATACGTAATCGGGCGACCCCTGGTATCTACTCCGATTCAGGAAGGGACATCCCCAAATGAACTTTTCTGCAATTCTATAAAACCATAGGGTCAAGCTACGAGAAAATATCCACAAAACAGCCCATTTTAATTTTTCCCGATTTTTCCTTGAATAGCTCCCTTTAGAGGTATACGTAATCGGGCGTCCCTTGGTATCTGCTACAATTCAGGCACGAACATCCCCAAAAGAACTTTTCTACAAATCTATAAACCCATAGGGTTAAGCTACGAGTAAATATCCACAAAATGGCCCACTTCATTTTTCCCCCATTTTCATTGTATAGCTCCCTTTAGAGGTATACGTAATCGGGCGTCCCCTGATATCTACTCCGATTCAAGCACGGACATCCCCAAATGAACTATTCTGCAATTCTATAAACCCATAGGGTCAATCTACGAGAAAATATCCACAAAACGTCCCGGTTCAATTTTTCCCCATTTTCCTTGAATAGCTCCCTTTAGAGGTATACGTAATCGGGCGTCCCCTGGTATCTGATCCGATTCAAGCACGGACATACCCAAATGAACTTTTCTGCAATTCTATAAACCCATTGGGTCAAGCTACGAGAAAATATCCACAAAACGGCCCGCTTCAATTTTTCCCCATTTTCCTTGATTAGCTCCCTTTAGAGGATTACGTAATTGGGCGTCCCCTGGCATCTGCTACGATCCAGGCACGGACATCCCCAAATGAACTTTTTTGCAATTCTATAAACCCATAGGGTCAAGTTACGAGAAAATATCCAAAAAACGGCCCGCTTCAATTTTTCCCCGTTTTCCTTGTATAGCTTCCTTTAGAGGTATACGTAATCGGGTGTCCCCTGGTATCTTCTCCGATTCAAGAACGGACATCCCCAAATGAACTTTTCTGAAATTCTATAAACCCATAGGGTCAAGCTACGAGAAAATATCCACAAAACGACCCGCATCAATTTTTCCCCATTTTCCATGAATAGCTCCCTTTAGAGGTATACGTAATCGGGCGTCCCCTGGTATCTGCTCTGATTCAAGCACGGACATCCACAAAACGGTCCGCTTCAATTTTTCCCCATTTTCCTTGTATAGTTCCCTTTAGAGTTATACGTAATTGTGTGTCCGCTGGTATCTGCTCCGATTCAGGCACGGACATCCCCAAATGAACTTTTCTGCAATTCTATAAACCCATTGGGTCAACCTACGAGAAAATATCCACAAAACGGCCCGCTTCAATTTTTCCCCATTTTCCTTGTATAGCTCCCTTTAAAGCTACGAGAAAATATCCACAAATCGGTCCGCTACAATTTTTCCCCATTTTCCTTGAATAGCTCCCTTTAGGGCGTCCCCTGGTATCTGATCCGATTCAAGCACGGACATACCCAAATGAACTTTTCTGCAATTCTATAAACCCATTGGGTCAAGCTACGAGAAAATATCCACAAAATGGCCCGCTTCAATTTTTCCCCATTTTCCTTGAATAGCTCCATTTAGAGGATTACGTAATCGGGCGTCCCCTGGCATCTGCTACGATCCAGGCACGGACATCCCCAAATGAACTTTTCTGCAATTCTATAAACCCATAGGGTCAAGTTACGAGAAAATATCCAAAAAACGCCCGCTTCAATTTTTCCCCATTTTCCTTGTATAGCTTCCTTTAGAGGTATACGTAATCGGGCGACCCCTTGTATCTACTCCGATTCAGGCAGGGACATCCCCAAATGAAATTTTCTACAATTCTATAAACCCATAGGGTCAAGCTACGAGAAAATATTCACAAAACAGCCCGCTTCAATTTTTCCCCATTTTCCTTGAATAGCTCCCTATAGAGGTATACGTAATCGGGCGTCCCTTGGTATCTGCTACAATTCAGGCACGAACATCCCCAAATGAACTTTTCTGTAATTCTATAAACCCATAGGGTCAAGCTACGAGAAAATATCCACAAAACGGCCCGCATCAATTTTTCCCCATTTTCCTTGAATAGCTCCCTTTAGAGGTATACGTAATCGGGCGTCCCCTGGTATCTGCTCTGAATCAAGCACAGACATCCACAAAACGGTCCGCTTCAATTTTTCCCCATTTTCCTTGTATAGTTCCCTTTACAGTTATACGTAATTGGGCGTCCCCTGGTATCTGCTCCGATTCAGGCACAGACATCCCCAAATGAACTTTTCCGCAATTCTATAAACCCATAGGGTCAAGCTACGAGAAAATATCCAAAAAATGGTCCCCTTCAATTTTTCCCAGTTTTCCTTGAATAGCTTCCTTTAGAGGTATGCGTAATCGGGTGTCCCCTGGTATCTGCTCCGATTCAAGCACGGACATCCCCAAATGAACTTTTCTGCAATTCTATAAACCCATAGGGTCAAGCTACGAGAAAATATCCAAAAAACGGCCCGCTTCAATTTTTCCCCATTTTCCTTGAATAGCTCCCTTTAGAGGTATACGTAATCGGGCGTCCCTGGTATCTGATCCGATTCAAGCACGGACATACCCAAATAAACTTTTCTACAATTCTATAAACCCATTGGGTCAAGCTACGAGAAAATATCCACAAAACGACCCGCATCAATTTTTCCCCATTTTCCATGAATAGCTCCCTTTAGAGGTATACGTAATCGGGCGTCCCCTGGTATCTGCTCTGATTCAAGCACGGACATCCACAAAACGGTCCGCTTCAATTTTTCCCCATTTTCCTTGTATAGTTCCCTTTAGAGTTATACGTAATTGTGTGTCCGCTGGTATCTGCTCCGATTCAGGCACAGACATCCCCAAATGAACTTTTCTGCAATTCTATAAACCCATTGGGTCAACCTACGAGAAAATATCCACAAAACGGCCCGCTTCAATTTTTCCCCATTTTCCTTGTATAGCTCCCTTTAAAGCTACGAGAAAATATCCACAAATCGGTCCGCTACAATTTTTCCCCATTTTCCTTGAATAGCTCCCTTTAGGGCGTCCCCTGGTATCTGATCCGATTCAAGCACGGACATACCCAAATGAACTTTTCTGCAATTCTATAAACCCATTGGGTCAAGCTACGAGAAAATATCCACAAAATGGCCCGCTTCAATTTTTCCCCATTTTCCTTGAATAGCTCCATTTAGAGGATTACGTAATCGGGCGTCCCCTGGCATCTGCTACGATCCAGGCACGGACATCCCCAAATGAACTTTTCTGCAATTCTATAAACCCATAGGGTCAAGTTACGAGAAAATATCCAAAAAACGCCCGCTTCAATTTTTCCCCATTTTCCTTGTATAGCTTCCTTTAGAGGTATACGTAATCGGGCGACCCCTTGTATCTACTCCGATTCAGGCAGGGACATCCCCAAATGAAATTTTCTACAATTCTATAAACCCATAGGGTCAAGCTACGAGAAAATATTCACAAAACAGCCCGCTTCAATTTTTCCCCATTTTCCTTGAATAGCTCCCTATAGAGGTATACGTAATCGGGCGTCCCTTGGTATCTGCTACAATTCAGGCACGAACATCCCCAAATGAACTTTTCTGTAATTCTATAAACCAATAGGGTCAAGCTACGAGAAAATATCCACAAAACGGCCCGCATCAATTTTTCCCCATTTTCCTTGAATAGCTCCCTTTAGAGGTATACGTAATCGGGCGTCCCCTGGTATCTGCTCTGAATCAAGCACAGACATCCACAAAACGGTCCGCTTCAATTTTTCCCCATTTTCCTTGTATAGTTCCCTTTACAGTTATACGTAATTGGGCGTCCCCTGGTATCTGCTCCGATTCAGGCACAGACATCCCCAAATGAACTTTTCCGCAATTCTATAAACCCATAGGGTCAAGCTACGAGAAAATATCCAAAAAATGGTCCCCTTCAATTTTTCCCAGTTTTCCTTGAATAGCTTCCTTTAGAGGTATGCGTAATCGGGTGTCCCCTGGTATCTGCTCCGATTCAAGCACGGACATCCCCAAATGAACTTTTCTGCAATTCTATAAACCCATAGGGTCAAGCTACGAGAAAATATCCAAAAAACGGCCCGCTTCAATTTTTCCCCATTTTCCTTGAATAGCTCCCTTTAGAGGTATACGTAATCGGGCGTCCCTGGTATCTGATCCGATTCAAGCACGGACATACCCAAATAAACTTTTCTACAATTCTATAAACCCATTGGGTCAAGCTACGAGAAAATATCCACAAAACGGCCCGCTTCAATTTTTCCCCATTTTCCTTGAATAGCTCCATTTAGAGGATTACGTAATCGGGCGTCCCCTGGCATCTGCTACGATCCAGGCACGGACATCCCCAAATAAACTTTTCTACAATTCTATAAACCCATAGGGTCAAGTTACGAGAAAATAACCAAAAAACGGCCCGCTTCAATTTTTCCCCATTTTCCTTGTATAGCTTCCTTTAGAGGTATACGTAATCGGGCGACCCCTTGTATCTACTCCGATTCAGGCAGGGACATCCCCAAATGAACTTTTCTGCAATTCTATAAACCCATAGGGTCAAGCTACGAGAAAATATCCACAAAACAGCCCGCTTCAATTTTTCCCCATTTTCCTTGAATAGCTCCCTATAGAGGTATACGTAATCGGGCGTCCCTTGGTATCTGCTACAATTCAGGCACGAACATCCCCAAATGAACTTTTCTGCAATTCTATAAACCCATAGGGTCAAGCTACGAGAAAATATCCACAAAACGGCCCGCATCAATTTTTCCCCATTTTCCTTGAATAGCTCCCTTTAGAGGTATACGTAATCGGGCGTCCCCTGGTATCTGCTCTGAATCAAGCACGGACATCCACAAAACGGTCCGCTTCAATTTTTCCCCATTTTCCTTGTATAGTTCCCTTCAGAGTTATACGGAATTGGGCATCCCCTGGTATCTGCTCCGATTCAGGCACAGACATCCCCAAATGAACTTTTCCGCAATTCAATAAACCCATAGGGTCAAGCTACGAGAAAATATCCAAAAAACGGTCCCCTTCAATTTTTCCCAGTTTTCCTTGAATAGCTTCCTTTAGAGGTATGCGTAATCGGGTGTCCCCTGGTATCTGCTCCGATTCAAGCACGGACGTCCTCAAATTAACTTTTCTGCAATTTTATAAACCCATAGGGTCAAGCTACGAGAAAATATCCACAAAACGGCCCGCTTCAATTTTTCCCCATTTTCCTTGAATAGCTCCCTTTAGAGGTATCCGTAATCGGGCGTCCCCTGGTATTTGATCCGATTCAAGCACGGACATACCCAAATGAACTTTTCTGCAATTCTATAAACCCATTTGGTCAAGCTACGAGAAAATATCCACAAAACGGCCCGCTTCAATTTTTCCCCATTTTCCTTGAATAGCTCCCTTTAGAGGTATACGTAATCGGGCGTCCCCTGGCATCTGCTACGATCCAGGCACGAACATCCCCAAATGAACTTTTTTGCAATTCTATAAACCCATAGGGTCAAGTTACGAGAAAATATCCAAAAAACGGCCCGCTTCAATTTTTCCCCATTTTCCTTGTATAGCTTCCTTTAGAGGTATACGTAATCGGGCGACCCCTTGTATATACTCCGATTCAGGCAGGGACATCCCCAAATGAACTTTTCTGCAATTCTATAAACCCATAGGGTCAAGCTACGAGAAAATATCCACAAAACGGTCCGCTTCAATTTTTCCCTATTTTCCTTGTACCCTTTAGAGGTATACGTAATCGGGTGTCCCCTGATATCTGCTCCAATTCAGGCAGGAACATCCCCAAATGAACTTTTTTACAATTCTATAAATCCATAGGGTTAAGCGACGAGTAAATATCAACAAAACAGCCCACTTCAATTTTCCCCCATTTTCCTCGTATAGCTCCCTTTAGAGTTATACATAATCGGGCGTCCCCTAGTATCTGCTCCGATTCAGGCACAAACATCCCCAAATGAACTTTTCTTCAATTCTATAAACCCATAGGGTCAACCTACGAGAAAATTTCCATAAAACGACCCGCTTCAATTTTTCCCCATTTTCCTTGTATAGCTCCCTTTAGAGGTATACGTAATCGGGCGTCCCCTGGTATCTGCTCTGAATCAAGCACGGACATCCACAAAACGGTCCGCTTCAATTTTTCCCCATTTTCCTTGTATAGTTCCCTTCAGAGTTATACGGAATTGGGCATCCCCTGGTATCTGCTCCGATTCAGGCACAGACATCCCCAAATGAACTTTTCCGCAATTCAATAAACCCATAGGGTCAAGCTACGAGAAAATATCCAAAAAACGGTCCCCTTCAATTTTTCCCAGTTTTCCTTGAATAGCTTCCTTTAGAGGTATGCGTAATCGGGTGTCCCCTGGTATCTGCTCCGATTCAAGCACGGACGTCCTCAAATTAACTTTTCTGCAATTTTATAAACCCATAGGGTCAAGCTACGAGAAAATATCCACAAAACGGCCCGCTTCAATTTTTCCCCATTTTCCTTGAATAGCTCCCTTTAGAGGTATCCGTAATCGGGCGTCCCCTGGTATTTGATCCGATTCAAGCACGGACATACCCAAATGAACTTTTCTGCAATTCTATAAACCCATTTGGTCAAGCTACGAGAAAATATCCACAAAACGGCCCGCTTCAATTTTTCCCCATTTTCCTTGAATAGCTCCCTTTAGAGGTATACGTAATCGGGCGTCCCCTGGCATCTGCTACGATCCAGGCACGAACATCCCCAAATGAACTTTTTTGCAATTCTATAAACCCATAGGGTCAAGTTACGAGAAAATATCCAAAAAACGGCCCGCTTCAATTTTTCCCCATTTTCCTTGTATAGCTTCCTTTAGAGGTATACGTAATCGGGCGACCCCTTGTATATACTCCGATTCAGGCAGGGACATCCCCAAATGAACTTTTCTGCAATTCTATAAACCCATAGGGTCAAGCTACGAGAAAATATCCACAAAATAGCCCGCTTCAATTTTTTCCCATTTTCCTTGAGTAGCTCCCTATAGAGGTATACGTAATCGGGCGTCCCTTGGTATCTGCTCCGATTCAAGCACGAACATCCCCAAATGAACTTTTCTGCAATTCTATAAACACATAGGTCAAGCTACGAGAAAATATCCACAAAACGGCCCGCATCAATTTTTCCCCATTTTCCTTGAATAGCTCCCTTTAGAGGTATACGTAATCGGGCGTCCCCTGGTATCTGCTCTGAATCAAGCACAAACATCCACAAAACGGTCCGCTTCAATTTTTCCCCATTTTCCTTGTATAGTTCCCTTTAGAGTTATCTGTAATTGGGCGTCCCCTGGTATCCGCTCCGATTCAAGCACAGACATCCCCAAATGAACTTTTCCGCAATTCTATAAACCCATAGGGTCAAGCTACGAGAAAATATCCAAAAAACGGTCCCCTTCAATTTTTCCCAGTTTTCCTTGAATAGCTTCTTTTAGACGTATGCGTAATCGGGTGTCCCCTGGTATCTGCTCCGATTCAAGCACGGACATCCCCAAATGAACTTTTCTGCAATTCTATAAACCCATAGGGTCAAGCTACGACAAAATATCCACAAAACGGCCCGCTTCAATTTTTCCCCATTTTCCTTGAATAGCTCCCTTTAGAGGTATACGTAATCGGGCATCCCCTGGTATCTGATCTGATTCAAGCACGGACATACCCAAATGAACTTTTCTGCAATTCTATAAACCCATAGGGTCTAGCTACGGGAAAATATCCACAAAACGGTCCGCTTCAATTTTTCCCCATTTTCATTGTATAGCTCCCTTTAGAGTTATACATAATCGGGCGTCCCCTGGTATCTGCTCCGATTCAGGCACGGACATCCCCAAATGAACTTTTCTACAATTCTATAAACCCAAAGGGTCAACCTACGAGAAAATATCCACTAAATGGCCCGCTTCAATTTTTCCCCATTTTTCTTGTATAGCTCTCTTTAGAGGTATACGTAATCGGGCGTCCCCTGATATCTGCTCCGATTCAAGCATGGAGATCCCCAAATGAACTTTTCTGCAATTCTATAAACCCTTAGGGTCAAGCTACAATAAAATATCGACAAAACGGCTCGCTTCAATTTTTCCCCATTTTCCTTGAATAGCTCCCTTTAGAGGATTACGTAGTCGGGCGTCCCCTGGCATCTGCTACGAACCAGGCACGGACATCCCCAAATGAACTTTTCTGCAATTCTATAAACCCATAGGGTCAAGTTACGAGAAAATATCCAAAAAACGGTCCACTTCAATTTTTCCCAGTTTTCCTTGAATAGCTTCCTTTAGAGGTATACGTAATCGGGTGTCCCCTGGTATCTTCTCCGATTCAAGAACGGACATCCCCAAATGAACTTTTCTGAAATTCTATAAACCCATAGGGTCAAGCTACGAGAAAATATCCACAAAACGACCCGCATCAATTTTTCCCCATTTTCCTTGAATAGCTCCCTTTAGAGGTATACGTAATCGGGCGTCCCCTGGTATCTGCTCTGATTCAAGCACGGACATCCACAAAACGGTCCGATTCAATTTTTCCCCATTTTCATTGTATAGCTCCCTTTAGAGTTATACATAATCGGGCGTCCCCTGGTATCTGCTCCGATTCAGGCACGGACATCCCCAAATGAACTTTTCTACAATTCTATAAACCCAAAGGGTCAACCTACGAGAAAATATCCACAAAATGGCCCGCTTCAATTTTTCCCCATTTTCCTTGTATAGCTCTCTTTAGAGGTATACGTAATCGGGCGTCCCCTGATATCTGCTCCGATTCAAGCATGGAGATCCCCAAATGAACTTTTCTGCAATTCTATAAACCCTTAGGGTCAAGCTACAATAAAATATCGACAAAACGGCTCGCTTCAATTTTTCCCCATTTTCCTTGAATAGCTCCCTTTAGAGGATTACGTAGTCGGGCGTCCCCTGGCATCTGCTACGATCCAGGCACGGACATCCCCAAATGAACTTTTCTGCAATTCTATAAACCCATAGGGTCAAGTTACGAGAAAATATCCAAAAAACGGTCCACTTCAATTTTTCCCAGTTTTCCTTGAATAGCTTCCTTTAGAGGTATACGTAATCGGGTGTCCCCTGGTATCTTCTCCGATTCAAGAACGGACATCCCCAAATGAACTTTTCTGAAATTCTATAAACCCATAGGGTCAAGCTACGAGAAAATATCCACAAAACGACCCGCATCAATTTTTCCCCATTTTCCTTGAATAGCTCCCTTTAGAGGTATACGTAATCGGGCGTCCCCTGGTATCTGCTCTGATTCAAGCACGGACATCCACAAAACGGTCCGCTTCAATTTTTCCCCATTTTCATTGTATAGCTCCCTTTAGAGTTATACATAATCGGGCGTCCCCTGGTATCTGCTCCGATTCAGGCACGGACATCCCCAAATGAACTTTTCTACAATTCTATAAACCCAAAGGGTCAACCTACGAGAAAATATCCACAAAATGGCCCGCTTCAATTTTTCCCCATTTTCCTTGTATAGCTCTCTTTAGAGGTATACGTAATCGGGCGTCCCCTGATATCTGCTCCGATTCAAGCATGGAGATCCCCAAATGAACTTTTTTACAATTCTATAAACCCATAGGGTTAAGCTACGATTAAATATCTACAAAACGGCCCACTTCAATTTTCCCCCATTTTCCTTGTATAGCTCCCTTTAAAGTTATACATAATCGGGCGTCCCCTGGTATCTGCTCCGATTCAGGCACAGACATCCCCAAATGAACTTTTCTTCAATTCTATAAACCCATAGGGTCAACCTACGAGAAAATTTCCATAAAACGACCCGCTTCAATTTTTCCCCATTTTCCTTGTATAGCTCCCTTTAGAGGTATACGTAATCGGGCGTCCCCTGATATCTGCTCCGATTCAAGCACGAAGATCCCCAAATGAACTTTTCTGCAATTCTATAAACCTTTAGGGTCAAGCTACAATAAAATATCGACAAAATGGGTCGCTTCAATTTTTCCCCATTTTCCTTGATTAGCTCCCTTTAGAGGATTACGTAATCGGGCGTCCCCTGGCATCTGCTACGATTCAGGCACGGACATCCCCAAATGAATTTTCCTGCAATTCTATAAACCCATAGGTCAAGATACGAGAAAATATCCACAAAACAGTCTGCTTCAATTTTTCCCCATTTTCCTTGTATGGCTCCCTTTAGAGTTATACATAATCGGGCGTCCCCTGGTATCTGCTCCGATTCAGGAACAGACATCCCCAAATGAACTTTTCTGCAATTCTATAAACCCATAGGGTCAACCTACGAGAAAATTTCCATAAAACGGTCCGCTTCAATTTTTCCACATTTTCCTTTTATAGCTCCCTTTAGAGGTATACGTAATCGGGCGTCCCCTGATATCTGCTCCGATTCAAGCACGGAGATCCCTGAATGAACTTTTTTGCAATTCTATAAACCCTTTGGGTCAAGCTACAATAAAATATCGACAAAACGTCTCACTTCAATTTTTCCCCATTTTCCTTGAATAGCTCCCTTTAGAGGATTACGTAATCGGGCGTCCACTGGCATCTGCTACGATTCAGGCACGGACATCCCCAAATGAACTTTTCTGCAATTCTATAAACCCATAGGGTCAAGTTACGAGAAAATATCCAAAAAACGACCCGCTTCAATTTTTCTCCGTTTTCCTTGAATAACTTCCTTTATAGGTATACGTAATCGGGTGTCCCCTGGTATCTACTCTGATTCAAGCACGGACATCCTAAAATGAACTTTTCTGCAATTCTATAAACCCACAGGGTCAAGCTACTAGAAAATATCCACAAAACAGGCCGCTTCAATTTTTCCTCATTTTCCTTGAATAGCTCCCTTTAGAGGTATACGTAATCGGGCGTCCCTTGGTATCTGCTACAATTCAGGCACGAACATCCCCAAATGAACTTTTCTGCAATTCTATAAACCCATAGGGTCAACCTACGAGATAATTTCCATAAAACGGCCCACTTCAATTTTTCCCCATTTTCCTTGTATATAGCTCCCTTTAGAGGTATACGTAATCGGGCGCCCCTAATATCTGCTCCGATTCAAGCACGGAGATCCCCAAATTAACTTTTCTGCAATTAAATAAACCCATAGTGTCAAGCTACGAGAAAATATCCACAAAACGGCCCGCATCAATTTTTCCCCATTTTCCTTGAATAGCTCCCTTTAGCGGTATACGTAATCGGGTGTCCCCTGGTATCTACTCTGATTCAAGCACGGACATCCCCAAATGAACTTTTCTGCATTTCTATAAACCCATAGGGTCAAGCTACGAGAAAATATCCACAAAACGGTCTGCTTCAATTTTTCTTCATTTTCCTTGTATAGCTCCCTTTAGAGTTATACATAATCGGGGGTCCCCTGGTATCTGCTCCGATTCAGGCACTGACATCCCCAAATGAACTTTTCTGCAATTCTATAAACCCATAGGGTCAACCTACGAGAAAATTTCCATAAAACGGCCCGCTTCAATTTTTCCCCATTTTCCTTGTATAGCTCCCTTTAGAGGTATACGTAATCGGGCGTCCCCTGATATCGGCTCCGATTCAAGCACGGAGATCCCCAAATTAACTTTTCTGCAATTCTATAAACCCTAAGGGTCAAGCTACAATAAAATATTGACAAAACGGCTCGCTTCAATTTTTCCCCATTTTCCTTGAATAGCTTCCTTTAGAGGTATACGTTATCAGGTGTCCCCTGGTATCTGCTCCGTTTCAAGCACGGACATCTCCAAATGAACTTTTTTGAAATTCTATAAACCCATAGGGTTAAGTTACGAGAAAATATCCGTAAAACGTCCCGCTTTAATTTTTCCCCTTTTTCCTTGTATAGCTCCCTTTAGAGGTATACGTAATTGGGTGTCCCCTGATATCTGCTCCAATTCAGGCACGAACATCCCGAAATGAACTTTTCTACAATTCTATACACCCATAGGGTTAAGCTACGAGTAAATATCTACAAAACGGCCCACTTCAATTTTCCCCCATTTTCCTTGTATAGCTCCCTTTAGAGGTATACGTAATCGGGCGTCCCCTGATATCTGCTCCAATTCAGGCACGAACATCCCCAAATGTACTTTTCTGCAATTCTATAAACCCATAGGGTCAAGCTACGAGAAAATATCCACAAAACGGTCCGCTTCAATTTTTCCCTATTTTCCTTGTACCCTTTAGAGGTATACGTAATCGGGTGTCCCCTGATATCTGCTCCAATTCAGGCAGGAACATCCCCAAATGAACTTTTTTACAATTCTATAAATCCATAGGGTTAAGCGACGAGTAAATATCTACAAAACAGCCCACTTCAATTTTCCCCCATTTTCCTTGTATAGCTCCCTTTAGAGTTATACATAATCGGGCGTCCCCTGGTATCTGCTCCGATTCAGGCACAAACATCCCCAAATGAACTTTTCTTCAATTCTATAAACCCATAGGGTCAACCTACGAGAAAATTTCCATAAAACGACCCGCTTCAATTTTTCCCCATTTTCCTTGTATAGCTCCCTTTAGAGGTATACGTAATCAGGCGTCCCCTGATATCTGCTCCGATTCAAGCACGGAGATCCCCAAATGAACTTTTCTGCAATTCTATAAACCCTTAGGGTCAAGCTACAATAAAATATCGACAAAACGACTCGTTTCAATTTTTCCCCATTTTCCTTGAATAGCTCCTTTAGAGGATTACGTAATCGGGCGTCCCCTGGCATCTGCTACGATTCAGGCACGGACATCCCCAAATGAACTTTTATCTATAAACCCATAGGGTCAAGTTACGAGAAAATATCCAAAAAATGGCCCTCTTCAATTTTTCCCCGATTTCTTTGAATAACTTCGTTAGAGGTGTACGTAATCGGGTGTCCCCTAGTATCTGCTCCGATTCAAGCACGGACATCCCCAAATGAACTTTTCTGCAATTCTATAAACACTTAGGGTCAAGCTACGAGAAAATATCCATAAAACGGCCCGCTTCAATTTTTCCCCATTTTCCTTGAATAGCTTCCTTTAGAGGTGTAATCGGGCGTCCCCTGGTATCTGCTCCGATTCAAGCACGGACATCCCCAAATGAACTTTTCTGCAATTCTATAAACCCATAGGGTCAAGTTACGAGAAAATATCCAAAAAACGGCCCGCTTCAATTTTTCCCCGTTTTCCTTGAATAGCTTCCTTTAGAGGTATACGTAATCGGGTGTCCCCTGGTATCTGCTCCGATTCAAGCACGGACATCTCCAAATGAACTTTTTTGAAATTCTATAAACCCATAGGGTTAAGTTACGAGAAAATATCCATAAAACGGCCCGCTTTAATTTTTCCCCATTTTCCTTGTATAGCTCCCTTTAGAGGTATACGTAATTGGGTGTCCCCTGATATCTGCTCCAATTCAGGCACGAACATCCTGAAATGAACTTTTCTACAATTCTATAAACCCATAGGGTTAAGCTACGAGTAAATATCTACAAAATGGCCCACTTCAATTTTCCCCCATTTTCCTTGTATAGCTCCCTTTTGAGGTATACGTAATCGGGCGTCCCCTGATATCTGCTCCAATTCAGGCACGAACATCCCCAAATGAACTTTTCTGCAATTCTATAAACCCATAGGGTCAACCTACGAGATAATTTCCATAAAACGGCCCGCTTCAATTTTTCCCCATTTTCCTTGTATATAGCTCCCTTTAGAGGTATACGTAATCGGGCGCCCCTAATATCTGCTCCGATTCAAGCACGGAGATCCCCAAATTAACTTTTCTGCAATTAAATAAACCCATAGTGTCAAGCTACGAGAAAATATCCACAAAACGGCCCGCATCAATTTTTCCCCATTTTCCTTGAATAGCTCCCTTTAGAGGTATACGTAATCGGGTGTCCCCTGGTATCTACTCTGATTCAAGCACGGACATCCCCAAATGAACTTTTCTGCATTTCTATAAACCCATAGGGTCAAGCTACGAGAAAATATCCACAAAACGGTCTGCTTCAATTTTTCTTCATTTTCCTTGTATAGCTCCCTTTAGAGTTATACATAATCGGGGGTCCCCTGGTATCTGCTCCGATTCAGGCACTGACATCCCCAAATGAACTTTTCTGCAATTCTATAAACCCATAGGGTCAACCTACGAGAAAATTTCCATAAAACGGCCCGCTTCAATTTTTCCCCATTTTCCTTGTATAGCTCCCTTTAGAGGTATACGTAATCGGGCGTCCCCTGATATCGGCTCCGATTCAAGCACGGAGATCCCCAAATTAACTTTTCTGCAATTCTATAAACCCTAAGGGTCAAGCTACAATAAAATATTGACAAAACGGCTCGCTTCAATTTTTCCCCATTTTCCTTGAATAGCTTCCTTTAGAGGTATACGTTATCAGGTGTCCCCTGGTATCTGCTCCGATTCAAGCACGGACATCTCCAAAAGAACTTTTTTGAAATTCTATAAACCCATAGGGTTAAGTTACGAGAAAATATCCGTAAAACGTCCCGCTTTAATTTTTCCCCTTTTTCCTTGTATAGCTCCCTTTAGAGGTATACGTAATTGGGTGTCCCCTGATATCTGCTCCAATTCAGGCACGAACATCCCGAAATGAACTTTTCTACAATTCTATACACCCATAGGGTTAAGCTACGAGTAAATATCTACAAAACGGCCCACTTCAATTTTCCCCCATTTTCCTTGTATAGCTCCCTTTAGAGGTATACGTAATCGGGCGTCCCCTGATATCGGCTCCGATTCAAGCACGGAGATCCCCAAATTAACTTTTCTGCAATTCTATAAACCCTAAGGGTCAAGCTACAATAAAATATTGACAAAACGGCTCGCTTCAATTTTTCCCCATTTTCCTTGAATAGCTTCCTTTAGAGGTATACGTTATCAGGTGTCCCCTGGTATCTGCTCCGATTCAAGCACGGACATCTCCAAATGAACTTTTTTGAAATTCTATAAACCCATAGGGTTAAGTTACGAGAAAATATCCGTAAAACGTCCCGCTTTAATTTTTCCCCTTTTTCCTTGTATAGCTCCCTTTAGAGGTATACGTAATTGGGTGTCCCCTAATATCTGCTCCAATTCAGGCACGAACATCCCGAAATGAACTTTTCTACAATTCTATACACCCATAGGGTTAAGCTACGAGTAAATATCTACAAAACGGCCCACTTCAATTTTCCCCCATTTTCCTTGTATAGCTCCCTTTAGAGGTATACGTAATCGGGCGTCCCCTGATATCTGCTCCAATTCAGGCACGAACATCCCCAAATGTACTTTTCTGCAATTCTATAAACCCATAGGGTCAAGCTACGAGAAAATATCCACAAAACGGTCCGCTTCAATTTTTCCCTATTTTCCTTGTACCCTTTAGAGGTATACGTAATCGGGTGTCCCCTGATATCTGCTCCAATTCAGGCAGGAACATCCCCAAATGAACTTTTTTACAATTCTATAAATCCATAGGGTTAAGCGACGAGTAAATATCAACAAAACAGCCCACTTCAATTTTCCCCCATTTTCCTCGTATAGCTCCCTTTAGAGTTATACATAATCGGGCGTCCCCTAGTATCTGCTCCGATTCAGGCACAAACATCCCCAAATGAACTTTTCTTCAATTCTATAAACCCATAGGGTCAACCTACGAGAAAATTTCCATAAAACGACCCGCTTCAATTTTTCCCCATTTTCCTTGTATAGCTCCCTTTAGAGGTATACGTAATCGGGCGTCCCCTGATATCTGCTCCGATTCAAGCACGGAGATCCCCAAATGAACTTTTCTGTAATTCTATAAACCCTTAGGGTCAAGCTACAATAAAATATCGACAAAACGGCTCGTTTCAATTTTTCCCCATTTTCCTTGAATAGCTCCTTTGGAGGATTACGTAATCGGGCGTCCCCTGGCATCTGCTACGATTCAGGCACGGACATCCCCAAATGAACTTTTATCTATAAACCCATAGGGTCAAGTTACGAGAAAATATCCAAAAAATGGCCCTCTTCAATTTTTCCCCGTTTTCCTTGAATAACTTCGTTAGAGGTGTACGTAATCGGGTGTCCCCTAGTATCTGCTCCGATTCAAGCACGGACATCCCCAAATGAACTTTTCTGCAATTCTATAAACACTTAGGGTCAAGCTACGAGAAAATATCCATAAAACGGCCCGCTTCAATTTTTCCCCATTTTCCTTGAATAGCTCCCTTTAGAGGTGTAATCGGGCGTCCCCTGGTATCTGCTCCGATTCAAGCACGGACATCCCCAAATTAACTTTTCTGCAATTCTATAAACCCATAGGGTCAAGTTACGAGAAAATATCCAAAAAACGGCCCGCTTCAATTTTTCCCCGTTTTCCTTGAATAGCTTCCTTTAGAGGTATACGTAATCGGGCGTCCCCTGATATCTGCTCCAATTCAGGCACTAACATCCCCAAATGAACTTTTCTGCAATTCTATAAACCCATAGGGTCAAGCTACGAGAAAATATCCACAAAACGGCCCGCTTCAATTTTTCCCTATTTTCCTTGTATAGCTCTCTTTAGAGGTATACATAATCGGGTGTCCCTTGATATCTGCTCCAATTCAGGCAGGAACATCCCCAAATGAACTTTTTTACAATTCTATAAACCCATAGGGTTAAGCTACGAGTAAATATCTACAAAACGGCCCACTTCAATTTTCCCCCATTTTCCATGTATAGCTCCCTTTAGAGTTATACATAATCGGGCGTCCCCTGGTATCTGCTCCGATTCAGGCAGGAACATCCCCAAATGAACTTTTTTACAATTCTATAAACCCATAGGGTTAAGCTACGAGTAAATATCTACAAAACGGCCCACTTCAATTTTCCCCCATTTTCCTTGTATAGCTCCCTTTAGAGTTATACATAATCGGGCGTCCCCTGGTATCTGCTCCGATTCAGGCACAGACATCCCCAAATGAACTTTTCTTCAATTCTATAAACCCATAGGGTCAACCTATGAAAAAATTTCCATAAAACGACCCGCTTCAATTTTTCCCCATTTTCCTTGTATAGCTCCCTTTAGAGGTATACGTAATCTGGCGTCCCCTGACATCTGCTCCGATTCAAGCACGGAGATCCCCAAATGAACTTTTCTACAATTCTATAAACCCTTAGAGTCAAGCTACAATAAAATATCGACAAACCAGCTCGCTTCAATTTTTCCCCATTTTCCTTGAATAGCTCCTTTTAGAGGATTACGTAATCGGGCGTCCCCTGGCATCTGCTACGATTCAGGCACGGACATCCCCAAATGAACTTTTCTCTATAAACCCATAGGGTCAAGTTACGAGAAAATATCCAAAAAATGGCCCGCTTCAATTTTTCCCCGTTTTCCTTGAATAACTTCTTTAGAGGTGTACGTAATCGGGTGTCCCCTAGTATCTGCTCCGATTCAAGCATGGACATCCCCAAATGAACTTTGCTGCAATTCTATAAACACTTAGGGTCAAGCTACGAGAAAATATCCACAAAACGGCCCGCGTCAATTTTTCCCCATTTTCCTTGAATAGCTCCCTTTAGAGGTGTAATCGGGCGTCCCCTGGCATCTGCTCCGATTCAAGCACGGACATCCCCAAATGAACTTTTCTGCAATTCTATAAACCCATAGGGTCAAGTTACGAGAAAATATCCAAAAAACGGCCAGCTTCAATTTTTCCCCGTTTTCCTTGAATAACTTCTTTAGAGGTGTACGTAATCGGGTGTCCCCTAGTATCTGCTCCGATTCAAGCATGGACATCCCCAAATGAACTTTTCTGCAATTCTATAAACACTTAGGGTCAACCTACGAGAAAATATCCACAAAACGGCCCGCGTCAATTTTTCCCCATTTTCCTTGAATAGCTCCCTTTAGAGGTGTAATCGGGTGTCCCCTGGTTTCTGCTCCGATTCAAGCACGGACATCCCCAAATGAACTTTTCTGCAATTCTATAAACCCATAGGGTCAAGTTACGAGAAAATATCAAAAAAACGGCTAGCTTCAATTTTTCCCCGTTTTCCTTGAATAACTTCTTTAGAGGTGTACGTAATCGGGTGTCCCCTAGTATCTGCTCCGATTCAAGCATGGACATCCCCAAATGAACTTTTCTGCAATTCTATAAACACTTAGGGTCAAGCTACGAGAAAATATCCACAAAACGGCCCGTGTCAATTTTTCCCCATTTTCCTTCAATAGCTCCCTTTAGAGGTGTAATCGGGCGTCCCCGGGTATCTGCTCCGATTCAAGCACGGACATCCCCAAATGAACTTTTCTGCAATTCTATAAACCCATAGGGCCAAGTTACGAGAAAATATCCAAAAAACGGTCCGCTTCAATTTTTCCCCGTTTTCCTTGAATAGCTTCCTTTAGAGGTATACGTAATCGGGTGTCCCCTGGTATCTGCTCCGATTCAAGCACGGACATCTCCAAATGAACTTTTTTGAAATTCTATAAACCCATAGGGTTAAGTTACGAGAAAATATCCATAAAACGGCCCGCTTTAATTTTTCCCCATTTTCCTTGTATAGCTCCCTTTAGAGGTATACGTAATTGGGTGTCCCCTGATATCTGCTCCAATTTAGGCACGAACATCCCGAAATGAACTTTTCTACAATTTTATAAACCCATAGGGTTAAGCTACGAGTAAATATCTACAAAACGGCCCACTTCAATTTTCCCCCATTTTCCTTGTATAGCTCCCTTTAGAGGTATACGTAATTGGGCGTCCCCTGATATCTTCTCCAATTCAGGCACGAACATCCCCAAATGAACTTTTCTGCAATTCTATAAACCCATAGGCTCAAGCTACGAGAAAATATCCACAAAACGGCCCGCTTCAATTTTTCCCAATTTTCCTTGTATAGCTCCCTTTAGAGGTATCCATAATCGGGTGTCCCTTGATATCTGCTCCAATTCAGGCAGGAACATCCCCAAATGAACTTTTTTACAATTCTATAAACCCATAGGGTTAAGCTACGAGTAAATATCTACAAAACGGCCCACTTTAATTTTCCCCCATTTTCCATGTATAGCTCCCTTTAGAGTTATACATAATCGGGCGTCCCCTGGTATCTGCTCCGATTCAGGCACAGACATCTCCAAATGAACTTTTCTTCAATTCTATAAACCCATAGGGTTAATCTACGAGAAAATATCCACAAAACGGCCCGCTTCAATTTTTCCCCATTTTCCTTGAATAGCTCCCTTTAGAGGTATACGTAATCGGGCGTCCCCTGGTATCAGATCCGATTCAAGCACGGACATACCCAAATGAACTTTTCTGCAATTCTATAAACCCATTGGGTCAAGGTACGAGAAAATATCCACAAAACGGCCCGCTTCAATTTTTCCCCATTTTCCTTGAATAGCTCCCTTTAGAGGATTACGTAATTGGGCGTCCCCTGGCATCTGCTACGATCCAGGCACGGACATCCCCAAATGAACTTTTCTGCAATTCTATAAACCCATAGGGTCAAGTTACGAGAAAATATCCAAAAAACGGCCCGCTTCAATTTTTCCCCGTTTTCCTTGTATAGCTTCCTTTAGAGGTATACGTAATCGGGCGACCCCTTGTATCTACTCCGATTCAGGCAGGGACATCCCCAAATGAACTTTTCTGCAATTCTTTAAACCCATAGGGTCAAGCTATGAGAAAATATCCACAAAACAGCCCGCTTCAATTTTTCCCCATTTTCCTTGAATAGCTCCCTATAGAGGTATACGTAATCGGGCGTCCCTTGGTATCTGCTACAATTCAGGCACGAACATCCCCAAATGAACTTTTCTGCAATTCTATAAACCCATAGGTCAAGCTACGAGAAAATATCCACAAAACCGTCTGCTTCAATTTTTCCCCATTTTCCTTGTATAATAGCTCCCTTTACAGTTATACATAATCGGGCGTCCCTTGGTATCTGCTCCGATTCAGGCACAGACATCCCCAAATGTACTTTTCTGCAATTCTATAAACCCATAGGGTCAACCTACAAGAAAATTTCCATAAAACGGACCGCTTCAATTTTTCCACATTTTCCTTGTATAGCTCCCTTTAGAGGTATACGTAATCGGGTATCCCCTGATATCTGCTTCGATTCAAGCACGGAGATCCCCAAATGAACTTTTTTGCAATTCTATAAACCCTTAGGGTCAAGCTACAATAAAATATCGACAAAACGGCTCGCTTCAATTTTTCCCCATTTTCCTTGAATAGCTCCCTTTAGAGGATTACGTAATCGGGCGTCCCCTGGCATCTGCTACGATTCAGGCACAGACATCCCCAAATGAACTTTTCTGCAATTCTATAAACCCATAGGGTCAACCTACGAGAAAATATCCACAAAACGGCCCGCTTCAATTTTTCCCCATTTTCCTTGTATAGCTCCCTTTAGAGGTATACGTAATCGGGCGTCCCCTGATATCTGCTCCGATTCAAGCACGGAGATCACGAAATGAACTTTTCTGAAATTCTATAAACCCTTAGTTTGAAGCTACAATAAAATATCGACAAAGCGGCTCGCTTCAATTTTTCCCCATTTTCCTTGAATAGCTCCCTTTAGAGGTATACGTAATCGGGCGTCCCCTGGCATCTGCTACGATCCAGGTACGGACAACCCCAAATGAACTTTTCTGCAATTCTATAAACCCATAGGGTCAAGCTACGAGAAAATATCCACAAAACAGCCCGCTTCAATTTTTCCCCATTTTCCTTGAATAGCTCCCTTTAGAGGTATACGTAATCGGGCGTCCCTTGGTATCTGCTACGATTCAGGCACGCACATCCCCAAATGAACTTTTCTGCAATTCTATAAACCCATAGGTCAAGATACGAGAAAATATCGACAAAACGGTCTGCTTCAATTTTTCCTCATTTTCCTTGTATAGCTCCCTTTAGAGTTATACATAATCGGGCGTCCCCTGGTATCTGCTCCGATTCAGGCACTGACATCCCCAAATGAACTTTTCTGTAATTCTATAAACCCATAGGGTCAACCTACGAGAAAATTTCCATAAAACGGCCCGCTTCAATTTTTTCCCATTTTCCTTGTATAGCTCCCTTTAGAGGTATACGTAATCGGGCGTCCCCTGATATCTGCTCCGATTCAAGCACGGAGATCCCCAAATTAACTTTTCTGCAATTCTATAAACCCTAAGGGTCAAGCTACAAAAAAATATTGACAAAATGGCTCGCTTCAATTTTTCCCCATTTTCCTTGAATAGCCCTTTAGAGGATTACGTAATCGGGCGACCCCTGGCATCTGCTACGATTCAGGAACGGAGATCCCCAAATGAACTTTTCTGCAATTCTATAAACCCATAGGGTCAAGTTACGAGAAAATATCCAAAAAACGGCCCGCTTCAATTTTTCCCCGTTTTCCTTGAATAGCTTCCTTTAGAGGTATACGTAATCGGGTGTCCCCTGCTATCTGCTCCGATTCAGGCACGAACATCCCGAAATGAACTTTTCTACAATTCTATAAACCCATAGGGTTAAGCTACGAGTAAATATCTACAAAACGGCCCACTTCAATTTTCCCCCATTTTCCTTGTATAGCTCCCTTTAGAGGTATACGTAATCGGGCGTCCCCTGATATCTGCTCCAATTTAGGCACGAACATCCCCAAATGAACTTTTCTACAATTCTATAAACCCATAGGGTCAAGCTACGAGAAAATATCCACAAAACGCCCCGCTTCAATTTTTCCCTATTTTCCTTGTATAGCTCCCTTTAGAGGTATACGTAATCGGGTGTCCCCTGATATCTGCTCCAATTCAGGCAGGAACATCCCCAAATGAACTTTTTTACAATTCTATAAACCCATAGGGTTAAGATACGATTAAATATCTACAAAACGGCCCACTTCAATTTTCCCCCATTTTCCTTGTATAGCTCCTTTAAAGTTATACATAATCGGGCGTCCCCTGGTATCTGCTCCGATTCAAGCACAGACATCCCCAAATGAACTTTTCTTCAATTCTATAAACCCATAGGGTCAACCTACGAGAAAATTTCCATAAAACGACCCGCTTCAATTTTTCCCCATTTTCCTTGTATATCTCCCTTTAGAGGTATACGTAATCGGGCATCCCTTGATATCTGCTCCGATTCAAGCACGGAGATCCCCAAATGAACTTTTCTGCAATTCTATAAACCTTTAGGGTCAAGCTACAATAAAATATCGACAAAATGGGTCGCTTCAATTTTTCCCCATTTTCCTTGAATAGCTCCCTTTAGAGGATTACGTAATCGGGCGTCCCCTGGCATCTGCTACGATTCAGGCACGGACATCCCCAAATGAACTTTCCTGCAATTTTATAAACCCATAGGGTCAAGTTACGAGAAAATATCCAAAAAACGGCCCGCTTCAATTTTTCCCCGTTTTCCTTGAATAACTTCTTTAGAGGTGTACGTAATCGGGTGTCCCCTAGTATCTGCTCCGATTCAAGCACGGACATCCCCAAATGAACTTTTCTGCAATTCTATAAACACTTAGGGTCAAGCTACGAGAAAATATCCACAAAACGGCCCGCGTCAATTTTTCCCTATTTTCCTTGAATAGCTCCCTTTAGAGGTGTAATCGGGTGTCCCCTGGTATCTGCTCCGATTCAAGCACGGACATCCCCAAATGAACTTTTCTGCAATTCTATAAACCCATAGGGTCAAGCTACGAGAAAATATCCACAAAACAGCCCGCTTCAATTTTTCCCCATTTTCCTTAAATAGCTCCCTTTAGAGGTATACGTAATCGGGCGTCCCTTGGTATCTGCTACAATTCAGGCACGAACATCCCCAAATGAACTTTTCTGCAATTCTATAAACCCATAAGGTCAACCTACGAGAAAATTTCCATAAAACGGCCCGCTTCAATTTTTCCATATTTTCCTTGTATAGCTCCCTTTAGAGGTATACGTAATCGGGCATCCCCTGATATCTGCTCCGATTCAAGCATGGAGATCCCTAAATGAACTTTTTTGCAATTCTATAAACCCTTTGGGTCAAGCTACAATAAAATATCGACAAAATGTCTCACTTCAATTTTTCCCCATTTTCCTTGAATAGCTCCCTTTAGAGGATTACGTAATCGGGCGTCCACTGGCATCTGCTACGATTCAGGCACGGACATCCCCAAATGAACTTTTCTGCAATTCTATAAACCCATAGGGTCAAGTTACGAGAAAATATCCAAAAAACGGCCCGCTTCAATTTTTCTCTGTTTTCCTTGAATAACTTCCTTTAGAGGTATACGTAATCGGGTGTCCCCTGGTATCTACTCTGATTCAAGTACGGACATCCCCAAATGAACTTTTCTGCAATTCTATAAACCCATAGGGTCAAGCTACGAGAAAATATCCACAAAACAGCCCGCTTCAATTTTTCCTCATTTTCCTTGAATAGCTCCCTTTAGAGGTATACGTAATCGGGCGTCCATTGGTATCTGCTACAATTCAGGCACGAACATCCCCAAATGAACTTTTCTGCAATTCTATAAACCCATAGGGTCAACCTACGAGATAATTTCCATAAAACGGCCCGCTTCAATTTTTCCCCATTTTCCTTGTATATAGCTCCCTTTAGAGGTATACGTAATCGGGCGTCCCCTAATATCTGCTCCGATTCAAACACGGAGATCCCCAAATTAACTTTTCTGTAATTAAATAAACCCATAGTGTCAAGCTACGAGAAAATATCCACAAAACGGCCCGCATCAATTTTTCCCCATTTTCCTTGAATAGCTCCCTTTAGAGGTATACGTAATCGGGTGTCCCCTGGTATCTACTCTGATTCAAGCACGGACATCCCCAAATGAACTTTTCTGCAATTCTATAAACCCATAGGGTCAAGCTACGAGAAAATATCCACAAAACGGTCTGCTTCAATTTTTCTTCATTTTCCTTGTATAGCTCCCTTTAGAGTTATACATAATCGGGGGTCCCCTGGTATCTGCTCCGATTCAGGCACTGACATCCCCAAATGAACTTTTCTGCAATTCTATAAACCCATAGGGTCAACCTACGAGAAAATTTCCATAAAACGGCCCGCTTCAATTTTTCCCCATTTTCCTTGTATAGCTCCCTTTAGAGGTATACGTAATCGGGCGTCCCCTGATATCTGCTCCGATTCAAGCACGGAGATCCCCAAATTAACTTTTCTGCAATTCTATAAACCCTAAGGGTCAAGCTACAATAAAATATTGACAAAACGGCTCGCTTCAATTTTTCCTCATTTTCCTTGAATAGCTTCCTTTAGAGGTATACGTTATCGGGTGTCCCCTAGTATCTGCTCCGATTCAAGAACGGACATCTCCAAATGAACTTTTTTGAAATTCTATAAACTCATAGGGTTAAGTTATGAGAAAATATCCGTAAAACGTCCCGCTTTAATTTTTCCCCATTTTCCTTGTATAGCTCCCTTTAGAGGTATACGTAATTGGGTGTCCCCTGATATCTGCTCCAATTCAGGCACGAACATCCCGAAATGAACTTTTCTACAATTCTATAAACCCATAGGGTTAAGCTACGAGTAAATATCTACAAAACGGCCCACTTCAATTTTCCCCCATTTTCCTTGTATAGCTCCCTTTAGAGGTATACGTAATCGGGCGTCCCCTGATATCTGCTCCAATTCAGGCACGAACATCCCCAAATGTACTTTTCTGCAATTCTATAAACCCATAGGGTCAAGCTACGAGAAAATATCCACAAAACGGTCCGCTTCAATTTTTCCCTATTTTCCTTGTATAGCTCCCTTTAGAGGTATACGTAATCGGGCGTCCCCTGGTATCTGCTCCGATTCAAGCACGGACATCCCCAAATGAACTTTTCTGCAATTCTATAAACCCATAGGGTCAAGTTACGAGAAAATATCCAAAAAAACAGTCCGCTTCAATTTTTCCCCGTTTTCCTTGAATAGCTTCCTTTAGAGGTATACGTAATCGGGTGTCCCCTGGTATCTGCTCCGATTCAAGCATGGACATCTCCAAATGAACTTTTTTGAAATTCTATAAACCCATAGGGTTAAGTTACGAGAAAATATCCATAAAACGGCCCGCTTTAATTTTTCCCCATTTTCCTTGTATAGCTCCCTTTAGAGGTATACGTAATTGGGTGTCCCCTGATATCTGCTCCAATTCAGGCACGAACATCCCGAAATGAACTTTTCTACAATTCTATAAACCCATAGGGTTAAGCTATGAGTAAATATCTACAAAACGGCCCACTTCAATTTTCCCCCATTTTCCTTGTATAGCTCCCTTTAGAGGTATACGTAATCGGGCGTCCCCTGATATCTGCTCCAATTCAGGCACGAACATCCCCAAATGAACTTTTCTGCAATTCTATAAACCCATAGGGTCAAGCTACGAGAAAATATCCACAAAACGGCCCGCTTCAATTTTTCCCTATTTTCCTTGTATAGCTCCCTTTAGAGGTATCCATAATCGGGTGTCCCTTGATATCTGCTCCAATTCAGGCAGGAACATCCCCAAATGAACTTTTTTACAATTCTATAAACCCATAGGGTTAAGCTACGAGTAAATATCTACAAAACGGCCCACTTCAATTTTCCCTCATTTTCCTTGTATAGCTCCCTTTAGAGGTATACATAATCGGGCGTCCCCTGATATCTGCTCCGATTCAAGCACGGAGATCCCCAAATGAACTTTTCTGCAATTCTATAAACCCATAGGGTCAAGGTACAATAAAATATCGACAAAACGGCTCGCTTCAATATTTCCCCATTTTCCTTGAATAGCTCCCTTTAGAGGATCACGTAATCGGGCGTCCCCTGGCATCTGCTACGATGCAGGCACGAACAATCCCAAATGAAGTTTTCTGCAATTCTATAAACCCATAGGGGCAAGTTACGAGAAAATATCCAGAAAACGGCCCGCTTCAATTTTTCCCCGTTTTCCTTGAATAACTTCTTCAGAGGTGTACGTAATCGGGTGTCCCCTAGTATCTGCTCCGATTCAAGCACGGACATCCCCAAATGAACTTTTCTGCAATTCTATAAACACTTAGGGTCAAGCTACGAGAAAATATCCACAAAACGGCCCGCGTCAATTTTTCCCCATTTTCCTTGAATAGCTCCCTTTAGAGGTGTAATCGGGTGTCCCCTGGTATCTGCTCCGATTCAAGCACGGACATCTCCAAATGAACTTTTCAGCAATTCTATAAACCCATAGGGTCACGTTACGAGAAAATATCCATAAAACGGCCCGCTTCAATTTTTCCCCATATTCTATAAACCCATAGAAAATATCCTTTAGAGGTATACGTAATTGGGTGTCCCCTGATATCTGCTCCAATTCAGGCACGAACATCCCGAAATGAACCTTTCTACAATTCTATAAACCCATAGGGTTAAGCTACGAGTAAATATCTACAAAACGGCCCACTTCAATTTTCCCCAATTTTCCTTGTATAGCTCCCTTTAGAGGTATACGTAATCGGGCGTCCCCTGATATCTGCTCCAATTCAGGCACGAACATCCCCAAATGAACTTTTCTGCAATTCTATAAACCCATAGGGTCAAGCTACGAGAAAATATCCACAAAACGGCCCGCTTCAATTTTTCCCTATTTTCCTTGTATATCTCCCTTTAGATGTATACGTAATCGGGTGTCCCCTGATATCTGCTCCAATTCAGGCAGGAACATCCCACAATGAACTTTTCTGAAATTCTATAAACCCGTAGGTCAAGCTACGAGAAAATATCCACAAAACGGACTGCTTCAATTTTTCCCCATTTTCCTTGTATAGCTCCCTTTAGAGTTATACATAATCGGGCGTCCCCTGGTATCTGCTCCGATTCAGGCACAAAAATCCCCAAATGAACTTTTCTTCAATTCTATAAACCCATAGGGTCAACCTACGAGAAAATTTCCATAAAACGACCCGCTTCAATTTTTCCCCATTTTCCTTGTATAGCTCCCTTTAGAGGTATACGTAATCGGGCGTCCCCTGATATCTGCTCCGATTCAAGCACGGAGATCCCCAAATGAACTTTTCTGCAATTCTATAAGCCCTTAGGGTCAAGCTACAATAAAATATCGAAAAAACGGCTCGCTTCAATTTTCCCCCATTTTCCTTGAATAGCTCCCTTTAGAGGATTACGTAATCGGGCGTCCCCTGGCATCTGCTACGATTCAGGCACAGACATCCCCAAATGAACTTTTCTGCAATTCTATAAACCCATAGGGTCAAGTTACGAGAAAATATCCAAAAAACGGCCCGCTTCAATTTTTCCCCGTTTTCCTTGAATAACTTCTTTAGAGGTGTACGTAATCGGGTGTCCCCTAGTATCTGCTCCGATTCAAGCACGGACATCCCCAAATGAACTTTTCTGCAATTCTATAAACACTTAGGGTCAAGCTACGAGAAAATATCCACAAAACGACCCGCGTCAATTTTTCCCCATTTTCCTTGAATATCTCCCTTTAGAGGTGTAATCGGGCGTACCCTGGTATCTGCTCCGATTCAAGCACGGACATCCCCAAATGAACTTTTCTGCAATTTTATAAACCCATAGGGTCAAGCTACGAGAAAATATCCACAAAACAGCCCGCTTCAATTTTTCCCCATTTTCCTTGAATAGCTTCCTTTAGAGGTATACGTAATCGAGCGTCCCTTGGTATCTGCTACAATTCAGGCACGAACATCCCCAAATGAACTTTTCTGCAATTCTATAAACCCATAGGTCAAGCTACGAGAAAATATCCACAAAATGGTCTACTTCAATTTTTCCCCATTTTCCTTGTATAGCTCCCTTTAGAGTTATACATAATCGGGCGTCCCCTGGTATCTGCTCCGATTCAGGCACAGACAACCCCAAATGAACTTTTCTACAATTCTATAAACCCATAGGGTCAACCTACGAGAAAATTTCCATAAAATGGTCCGCTTCAATTTTTCCCCATTTTCCTTGTATAGCTCCCTTTAGAGTTATACGTAATAGGTCGTCCCCTGATATCTGCTCCGATTCAAGGACGGAGATCCCCAAATGAACTTTTCTGCAATTCTATAAACCCTTAGGGTCAAGCTACAATAAAATATCGACAAAACAACCCGCTTCAATTTTTCCCGATTTTCCTTGAATAGCTCCCTTTAGAGGTAATCGGGCGTCCCTTGGTATCTGCTACAATTCAGGCACGAACATCCCCAAATGAACTTTTCTGCAATTCTATAAACCCATAGGTCAAGCTACGAGAAAATATCCACAAAACGGTCTGCTTCAATTTTTCCCCATTTTCCTTGTATAGCTCCCTTTAGAGTTATACATAATCGGACGTCCCCTGGTATCTGCTCCGATTCAGGCACAGACATCCCCAAATGAACTTTTCTACAATTCTATAAACCCATAGGGTCAACCTACGAGAAAATTTCCATAAAACGGCCCGCTTCAATTTTTCCCCATTTTTCTTGTATAGCTCCCTTTAGAGGTATACGTAATCGGGCGTCCCCTGATATCTGCTCCGATTCAAGCATGGAGATCCCCAAATGAACTTTTCTGCAATTCTATAAACCCTTAGGGTCAAGCTACAATAAAATATCGACAAAACAGCCCGCTTCAATTTTTCCCCATTTCCCTTGAATAGCTCCCTTTAGAGGTATACGTAATCGGGCGTCCCTTGGTATCTGCTACAATTCAGGCACGAACATCCCCAAATGAACTTTTCTGCAATTCTATAAACCCATAGGGTTAAGCTACGAGTAAATATCTACAAAACAGCCCACTTCAATTTTCCCCCATTTTCCTTGTATAGCTCCCTTTAGAGGTATACGTAATCGGGCGTCCCCTGATATCTGCTCCAATTCAGGCACGAACATCCCCAAATGAACTTTTCTGTAATTCTATAAACCCATAGGGTCAAGCTACGAGAAAATATCCACAAAACGGCCCGCTTCAATTTTTCCCTATTTTCCTTGTATAGCTCCCTTTAGAGGTATACGTAATCGGGTGTCTCCTGATATCTGCTCCAATTCACGCAGGAACATCCCCAAATGAACTTTTTTACAATTCTATAAACCCATATGGTTAAGCTACGAGTAAATATCTACCAAACGGCCCACTTCAATTTCCCCCCATTTTCCTTGTATAGCTCCCTTTAGAGTTATACATAATCGGGCGTCCCCTGGTATCTGCTCCGATTCAGGCACAGACATCCCCAAATGAACTTTTCATCAATTCTATAAACCCATAGGGTCAACCTACGAGAAAATTTCCATAAAACGACCCGCTTCAATTTTTCCCCATTTTCCTTGTATAGCTCCCTTTAGAGGTATACGTAATCGGGCGTCCCCTGATATCTGCTCCGATTCAAGCACGGAGATCCCTAAATGAACTTTTCTGCAATTCTATAAACCCTTAGGGTCAAGCTACAATAAAATATCGAAAAAACGGCTCGCTTCAATTTTTCCCCATTTTCCTTGAATAGCTCCCTTTAGAGGATTACGTAATCGGGCGTCCCCTGGCATCTGCTACGATTCAGGCACGGACATCCCCAAATGAACTTTTCTGCAATTCTATAAACCCATAGGGTCAAGTTACGAGAAAATATCCAAAAAACGGCCCGCTTCAATTTTCCCCCGTTTTCCTTGAATAACTTCTTTAGAGGTGTACGTAATCGGGTGTCCCCTAGTATCTGCTCCGATTCAAGCACGGACATCCCCAAATGAACTTTTCTGCAATTCTATAAACCCTTAGGGTCAAGCTACAATAAAATATCGACAAAACAACCCGCTTCAATTTTTCCCCATTTCCCTTGAATAGCTCCCTTTAGAGGTATACGTAATCGGGCGTCCCTTGGTATATGCTACAATTCAGGCACGAACATCCCCAAATGAACTTTTCTGCAATTCTATAAACCCATAGGGTTAAGCTACGAGTAAATATCTACAAAACGGCCCACTTCAATTTTCCCCCATTTTGCTTGTATAGCTCCCTTTAGAGGTATACGTAATCGGGCGTCCCCTGATATCTGTTCCAATTCAGGCACGAACATCCCCAAATGAACTTTTCTGTAATTCTATAAACCCATAGGGTCAAGCTACGAGAAAATATCCACAAAACGGCCCGCTTCAATTTTTCCCTATTTTCCTTGTATAGCTCCCTTTAGAGGTATACGTAATCGGGTGTCTCCTGATATCTGCTCCAATTTACGCAGGAACATCCCCAAATGAACTTTTTTACAATTCTATAAACCCATAGGGTTAAGCTACGAGTAAATATCTACCAAACGGCCCACTTCAATTTCCCCCCATTTTCCTTGTATAGCTCCCTTTAGAGTTATACATAATCGGGCGTCCCCTGGTATCTGCTCCGATTCAGGCACAGACATCCCCAAATGAACTTTTCATCAATTCTATAAACCCATAGGGTCAACCTACGAGAAAATTTCCATAAAACGACCCGCTTCAATTTTTCCCCATTTTCCTTGTATAGCTCCCTTTAGAGGTATACGTAATCGGGCGTCCCCTGATATCTGCTCCGATTCAAGCACGGAGATCCCCAAATGAACTTTTCTGCAATTCTATAAACCCTTAGGGTCAAGCTACAATAAAATATCGAAAAAACGGCTCGCTTCAAGTTTTCCCCATTTTCCTTGAATAGCTCCCTTTATAGGATTACGTAATCGGGCGTCCCCTGGCATCTGCTACGATTCAGGCACGGACATCCCCAAATGAACTTTTCTGCAATTCTATAAACCCATAGGTCAAGCTACGAGAAAATATCCACAAAACGGTCTGCTTCAATTTTTCCCCATTTTCCTTGTATAGCTCCCTTTAGAGTTATACATAATCGGACGTCCCCTGGTATCTGCTCCGATTCAGGCACAGACATCCCCAAATGAACTTTTCTACAATTCTATAAACCCATAGGGTCAACCTACGAGAAAATTTCCATAAAACGACCCGCTTCAATTTTTCCCCATTTTCCTTGTATAGCTCCCTTTAGAGGTATACGTAATCGGGCGTCCCCTGATATCTGCTCCGATTCAAGCACGGAGATCCCCAAATGAACTTTTCTGCAATTCTATAAACCCTTAGGGTCAAGCTACAATAAAATATCGAAAAAACGGCTCGCTTCAATTTTTCCCCATTTTCCTTGAATAGCTCCCTTTATAGGATTACGTAATCGGGCGTCCCCTGGCATCTGCTACGATTCAGGCACGGACATCCCCAAATGAACTTTTCTGCAATTCTATAAACCCATAGGTCAAGCTACGAGAAAATATCCACAAAACGGTCTGCTTCAATTTTTCCCCATTTTCCTTGTATAGCTCCCTTTAGAGTTATACATAATCGGACGTCCCCTGGTATCTGCTCCGATTCAGGCACAGACATCCCCAAATGAACTTTTCTACAATTCTATAAACCCATAGGGTCAACCTACGAGAAAATTTCCATAAAACGGCCCGCTTCAATTTTTCCCCATTTTTCTTGTATAGCTCCCTTTAGAGGTATACGTAATCGGGCGTCCCCTGATATCTGCTCCGATTCAAGCATGGAGATCCCCAAATGAACTTTTCTGCAATTCTATAAACCCTTAGGGTCAAGCTACAATAAAATATCGACAAAACAGCCCGCTTCAATTTTTCCCCATTTCCCTTGAATAGCTCCCTTTAGAGGTATACGTAATCGGGCGTCCCTTGGTATCTGCTACAATTCAGGCACGAACATCCCCAAATGAACTTTTCTGCAATTCTATAAACCCATAGGGTTAAGCTACGAGTAAATATCTACAAAACAGCCCACTTCAATTTTCCCCCATTTTCCTTGTATAGCTCCCTTTAGAGGTATACGTAATCGGGCGTCCCCTGATATCTGCTCCAATTCAGGCACGAACATCCCCAAATGAACTTTTCTGTAATTCTATAAACCCATAGGGTCAAGCTACGAGAAAATATCCACAAAACGGCCCGCTTCAATTTTTCCCTATTTTCCTTGTATAGCTCCCTTTAGAGGTATACGTAATCGGGTGTCTCCTGATATCTGCTCCAATTCACGCAGGAACATCCCCAAATGAACTTTTTTACAATTCTATAAACCCATATGGTTAAGCTACGAGTAAATATCTACCAAACGGCCCACTTCAATTTCCCCCCATTTTCCTTGTATAGCTCCCTTTAGAGTTATACATAATCGGGCGTCCCCTGGTATCTGCTCCGATTCAGGCACAGACATCCCCAAATGAACTTTTCATCAATTCTATAAACCCATAGGGTCAACCTACGAGAAAATTTCCATAAAACGACCCGCTTCAATTTTTCCCCATTTTCCTTGTATAGCTCCCTTTAGAGGTATACGTAATCGGGCGTCCCCTGATATCTGCTCCGATTCAAGCACGGAGATCCCTAAATGAACTTTTCTGCAATTCTATAAACCCTTAGGGTCAAGCTACAATAAAATATCGAAAAAACGGATCGCTTCAATTTTTCCCCATTTTCCTTGAATAGCTCCCTTTAGAGGATTACGTAATCGGGCGTCCCCTGGCATCTGCTACGATTCAGGCACGGACATCCCCAAATGAACTTTTCTGCAATTCTATAAACCCATAGGGTCAAGTTACGAGAAAATATCCAAAAAACGGCCCGCTTCAATTTTCCCCGTTTTCCTTGAATAACTTCTTTAGAGGTGTACGTAATCGGGTGTCCCCTAGTATCTGCTCCGATTCAAGCACGGACATCCCCAAATGAACTTTTCTGCAATTCTATAAACCCTTAGGGTCAAGCTACAATAAAATATCGACAAAACAGCCCGCTTTAATTTTTCCCCATTTCCCTTGAATAGCTCCCTTTAGAGGTATACGTAATCGGGCGTCCCTTGGTATATGCTACAATTCAGGCACGAACATCCCCAAATGAACTTTTCTGCAATTCTATAAACCCATAGGGTTAAGCTACGAGTAAATATCTACAAAACGGCCCACTTCAATTTTCCCCCATTTTGCTTGTATAGCTCCCTTTAGAGGTATACGTAATCGGGCGTCCCCTGATATCTGCTCCAATTCAGGCACGAACATCCCCAAATGAACTTTTCTGTAATTCTATAAACCCATAGGGTCAAGCTACGAGAAAATATCCACAAAACGGCCCGCTTCAATTTTTCCCTATTTTCCTTGTATAGCTCCCTTTAGAGGTATACGTAATCGGGTGTCTCCTGATATCTGCTCCAATTAACGCAGGAACATCCCCAAATGAACTTTTTTACAATTCTATAAACCCATAGGGTTAAGCTACGAGTAAATATCTACCAAACGGCCCACTTCAATTTCCCCCCATTTTCCTTGTATAGCTCCCTTTAGAGTTATACATAATCGGGCGTCCCCTGGTATCTGCTCCGATTCAGGCACAGACATCCCCAAATGAACTTTTCATCAATTCTATAAACCCATAGGGTCAACCTACGAGAAAATTTCCATAAAACGACCCGCTTCAATTTTTCCCCATTTTCCTTGTATAGCTCCCTTTAGAGGTATACGTAATCGGGCGTCCCCTGATATCTGCTCCGATTCAAGCACGGAGATCCCCAAATGAACTTTTCTGCAATTCTATAAACCCTTAGGGTCAAGCTACAATAAAATATCGAAAAAACGGCTCGCTTCAATTTTTCCCCATTTTCCTTGAATAGCTCCCTTTAGAGGATTACGTAATCGGGCGTCCCCTGGCATCTGCTACGATTCAGGCACGGACATCCCCAAATGAACTTTTCTGCAATTCTATAAACCCATAGGGTCAAGTTACGAGAAAATATCCAAAAAACGGCCCGCTTCAATTTTCCCCCGTTTTCCTTGAATAACTTCTTTAGAGGTGTACGTAATCGGGTGTCCCCTAGTATCTGCTCCGATTCAAGCACGGACATCCCCAAATGAACTTTTCTGCAATTCTATAAACACTTAGGGTCAAGCTACGTGAAAATATCCACAAAACGACCCGCGTCAATTTTTCCCCATTTTCCTTGAATAGCTCCCTTTAGAGGTGTAATCGGGCGTCCCCTGGTATCTGCTCCGATTCAAGCACGGACATCCCCAAATGAACTTTTCTGCAATTTTATAAACCCATAGAGTCAAGCTACGAGAAAATATCCACAAAACAGTCCGCTTCAATTTTTCCCCATTTTCCTTGAATAGCTCCCTTTAGAGGTATACGTAATCAGGCGTCCCTTGGTATCTGCTACAATTCAGGCACGAACATCCCCAAATGAACTTTTCTACAATTCTATAAACCCATAGGTCAAGCTACGAGAAAATATCCACAAAACGGTCTGCTTCAATTTTTCCCCATTTTCCTTGTATAGCTCCCTTTAGAGTTATACATAATCGGGCGTCCCCTGGTATCTGCTCCGATTCAGGCACATACATCCCCAAATGAACTTTTCTACAATTCTATAAACCCATAGGGTCAACCTACGAGAAAATTTCCATAAAACGGCCCGCTTCAATTTTTCCCTATTTTCCTTGTATAGCTCCCTTTAGAGTTATACGTAATAGGGCGTCACCTGATATCTGCTCCGATTCAAGCACGGAGATCCCCAAATGAACTTTTCTGCAATTCTATAAACCCTTAGGGTCAAGCTACAATAAAATATCGACAAAACAGCCCGCTTCAATTTTTCCCCATTTTCCTTGAATAGCTCCCTTTAGAGGTATACGTAATCGGGCGTCCCTTGGTATCTGCTACAATTCAGGCACGAACATCCCTCAATGAACTTTTCTGCAATTCTATAAACCCATAGGTCAAGCTACGAGAAAATATCCACAAAACGGTCTGCTTCAATTTTTCCCCATTTTCATTGTATAGCTCCCTTTAGAGTTATACATAATCGGACGTCCCCTGGTATCTGCTCCGATTCAGGCACAGACATCCCCAAATGAACTTTTCTACAACTCTATAAACCCATAGGGTCAACCTACGAGAAAATTTCCATAAAACGGCCCGCTTCAATTTTTCCCCATGTTTCTTGTATAGCTCCCTTTAGAGGTATACGTAATCGGGCGTCCCCTGATATCTGCTCCGATTCAAGCACGGAGATCCCCAAATGAACTTTTCTGCAATTCTATAAACCCTTAGGGTCAAGCTACAATAAAATATCGACAAAACAGCCCGCTTCAATTTTTCCCTATTTTCCTTGAATAGCTCCCTTTAGAGGTATACGTAATCGGGCGTCCCTTGGTATCTGCTACAATTCAGGCACGAACATCCCCAAATGAACTTTTCTACAATTCTATAAACCCATAGGTCAAGCTACGAGAAAATATCCACAAAACGGTCTGCTTCAATTTTTCCCCATTTTCCTTGTATAGCTCCCTTTAAAGTAATAAATAATCGGGCGTCCCCTGGTATCTGCTCCGATTCAGGCACAGAGATCCCCAAATGAACTTTTCTGCAATTCTATAAACCCATAGGGTCAACCTACGAGAAAATTTCCATAAAACGGCCCACTTCAATTTTTCCACATTTTCCTTGTATAGCTCCCTTTAGAGGTATACGTAATCGGGCGTCCCCTGATATCTGCTCCTATTCAAGCACGGATATCCCCAAATGGACTTTTTTGCAAATCTATAAACCCTTAGGGTCAAGCTACAATAAAATATCGACAAAACGGCTCGCTTCAATTTTTCCCCATTTTCCTTGAATAGCTCCCTTTAGAGGATTATGTAATCGGGCGTCCCCTAACATCTGCTACGATTCAGGCACGGACATCCCCAAATGAACTTTTCTGCAATTCTATAAACCCATTGGGTCAAGTTACGAGAAAATATCCAAAAAACGGCCCGCTTCAATTTTTCTCCGTTTTCCTTGAATAACTTCCTTTAGAGGTATACGTAATCGGGTGTCCCCTGGTATCTGCTCTGATTCAAGCACGAACATCCCCAAATGAACTTTTTTGCAATTCTATAAACCCATAGGGTCAAGTTACGAGAAAATATCCAAAAAACGGCCCGCTTCAATTTTTCCCCGTTTTCCTTGAATAGCTTCCTTTAGAGTTATACGTAATCGGGTGTCCCCTGGTATCTTCTCCGATTCAAGCACGGACATCTCCAAATAAACTTTTTTGAAATTCTATAAACCCATAGGGTTAAGTTACGAGAAAATATCCATAAAACGGCCCGCTTTAATTTTTCCCCATTTTCCTTATATAGCTCCCTTTAGAGGTATACGTAATTGGGTGTCCCCTGATATCTGCTCCAATTCAGGCACGAACATCTCGAAATGAACTTTTCTACAATTCTATAAACCCATAGGGTTAAGCTACGAGTAAATATCTATAAAACGGCCCATTTCAATTTTCCCCAATTTTCCTTCTATAGCTCCCTTTAGAGGTATACGTAATCGGGTGTCCCCTGATATCTGCTCCAATTCAGGCACGAACATCCGCAAATGAACTTTTTTTGCAATTCTATAAACCCATAGGGTCAAGCTACGAGAAAATATCCACAAAACGGCCCGCTTCAATTTTTCCCTCTTTTCCTTGTATAGCTCCCTTTAGAGGTATACGTAATCGGGTGTCCCCTGATATCTGCTCCAATTCAGGCAGGAACATCCCCAAATGAACTTTTTTACAATTCTATAAACCCATAGGGTTAAGCTACGAGTAAATATCTACAAAACGGCCCACTTCAATTTTCCCCAATTTTCCTTGTATAGCTCCCTTTAGAGTTATACATAATCGGGCGTCCCTTGGTATCTGCTCCGATTCAGGCACAGACATCCCCAAATAAACTTTTCTTCAATTCTATAAACCCATAGGGTCAACCTATGAGAAAATTTCCATAAAACGACCCGCTTCAATTTTTCCCCATTTTCCTTGTATAGCTCCCTTTAGAGGTATACGTAATCGGGCGTCCCCTGATATCTGCTCCGATTCAAGCACGGAGATCCCCAAATGAACTTTTCTGCAATTCTATAAACCTTTAGGGTCAAGCTACAATAAAATATCGACAAAACAACCCGCTTCAATTTTTCCCCATTTTCCTTGTATAGCTCTCTTTAGAGGTATACGTAATTGGGCGTCCCCTGATATCTGCTCCAATTCAGGCACGAACATCCCCAAATGAACTTTTCATCAATTCTATAAACCCATAGGGTCAACCTACGAGAAAATTTCCATAAAACGACCCGCTTCAATTTTTCCCCATTTTCCTTGTATAGCTCCCTTTAGAGGTATACGTAATCGGGTGTCCCCTGATATCTGCTCCGATTCAAGCACGGAGATCCCCAAATGAACTTTTCTGCAATTCTATAAACCCTTAGGGTCAAGCTACAATAAAATATCGAAAAAACGGCTCGCTTCAATTTTTCCCCATTTCCCTTGAATAGCTCCCTTTAGAGGATTACGTAATCGGGCGTCCCCTGGCATCTACTACGATTCAGGCACGGACATCCCCAAATGAACTTTTCTGCAATTCTATAAACCCATAGGGTCAAGTTACGAGAAAATATCCAAAAAACGGCCCGCTTCAATTTTCCCCCGTTTTCCTTGAATAACTTCTTTAGAGGTGTATGTAATCGGGTGTCCCCTAGTATCTGCTCCGATTCAAGCACGGACATCCCCAAATGAACTTTTCTACAATTCTATAAACACTTAGGGTCAAGCTACGTGAAAATATCCACAAAACGTCCCGCGTCAATTTTTCCCCATTTTCCTTGAATAGCTCCCTTTAGAGGTGTAATCGGGCGTCCCCTAGTATCTGCTCCGATTCAAGCACGGACATCCCCAAATGAACTTTTCTGCAATTTTATAAACCCATAGGGTCAAGCTACGAGAAAATATCCACAAAATAGCCCGCTTCAATTTTTCCCCATTTTCCTTGAATAGCTCCCTTTAGAGGTATACGTAATCGGGCGTCCCTTGGTATCTGCTACAATTCAGGCACGAACATCCCCAAATGAACTTTTCTACAATTCTATAAACCCATAGGTCAAGCTACGAGAAAATATCCACAAAACGGTCTGCTTCAATTTTTCCCCATTTTCCTTGTATAGCTCCCTTTAGAGTTATACATAATCGGGCGTCCCCTGGTATCTGCTCCGATTCAGGCACAGACATCCCCAAATGAACTTTTCTACAATTCTATAAACCCATAGGGTCAACCTACGAGAAAATTTCCATAAAACGGCCCGCTTCAATTTTTCCCTATTTTCCTTGTATAGCTCCCTTTAGAGTTATACGTAATAGGGCGTCCCCTGATATCTACTCCGATTCAAGCACGGAGATCCCCAAATGAACTTTTCTGCAATTCTATAAACCCTTAGGGTCAAGCTACAATAAAATATCGACAAAACAGCCCGCTTCAATTTTTCCCCATTTTCCTTGAATAGCTCCCTTTAGAGGTATACGTAATCGGGCGTCCCTTGCTATCTGCTACAATTCAGGCACGAACATCCCACAATGAACTTTTCTGCAATTCTATAAACCCATAGGTCAAGCTACGAGAAAATATCCACAAAACGGTCTGCTTCAATTTTTCCCCATTTTCCTTGTATAGCTCCCTTTAGAGTTATACATAATCGGACGTCCCCTGGTATCTGCTCCGATTCAGGCACAGACATCCCCAAATGAACTTTTCTACAACTCTATAAACCCATAGGGTCAACCTACGAGAAAATTTCCATAAAACGGCCCGCTTCAATTTTTCCCCATTTTTCTTGTATAGCTCCCTTTAGAGGTATACGTAATCGGGCGTCCCCTGATATCTGCTCCGATTCAAGCACGGAGATCCACAAATGAACTTTTCTGCAATTCTATAAACCCTTAGGGTCAAGCTACAATAAAATATCGACAAAACAGCCCGCTTCAATTTTTCCCCATTTTCCTTGAATAGCTCCCTTTAGAGGTATACGTAATCGGGCGTCCCTTGGTATCTGCTACAATTCAGGCACGAACATCCCCAAATGAACTTTTCTACAATTCTATAAACCCATAGGTCAAGCTACGAGAAAATATCCACAAAACGGGCTGCTTCAATTTTTCCCCATTTTCCTTGTATAGCTCCCTTTAAAGTAATAAATAATCGGGCGTCCCCTGGTATCTGCTCCGATTCAGGCACAAACATCCCCAAATGAACTTTTCTGCAATTCTATAAACCCATAGGGTCAACCTACGAGAAAATTTCCATAAAACGGCCCACTTCAATTTTTCCACATTTTCCTTGTATAGCTCCCTTTAGAGGTATACGTAATCTGGCGTCCCCTGATATCTGCTCCTATTCAAGCACGGATATCCCCAAATGGACTTTTTTGCAAGTCTATAAACCCTTAGTGTCAAGCTACAATAAAATATCGACAAAACGGCTCGCTTCAATTTTTCCCCATTTTCCTTGAATAGCTCCCTTTAGAGGATTACGTAATCGGGCGTCCCCTGACATCTGCTACGATTCAGGCACGGACATCCCCAAATGAACTTTTCTGCAATTCTATAAACCCATAGGGTCAAGTTACGAGAAAATATCCAAAAAATGGCCCGCTTCAATTTTACCCCGTTTTCCTTGAATAACTTCCTTTAGAGGTATACATAATCGGGTGTCCCCTGGTATCTGCTCTGATTCAAGCACGAACATCCCCAAATGAACTTTTTTGCAATTCTATAAACCCATAGGGTCAAGTTACGAGAAAATATCCAAAAAACGGCCCGCTTCAATTTTTCCCCGTTTTCCTTGAATAGCTTCCTTTAGAGGTATACTTAATCGGGTGTCCCCTGGTATCTTCTCCGATTCAAGCACGGACATCTCCAAATAAACTTTTTTGAAATTCTATAAACCCATAGGGTTAAGTTACGAGAAAATATCCATAAAACGGCCCGCTTTAATTTTTCCTCATTTTCCTTGTATAGCTCCCTTTAGAGGTATACGTAATTGGGTGTCCCCTGATATCTGCTCCAATTCAGGCACGAACATCTCAAAATGAACTTTTCTACAATTCTATAAACCCATAGGGTTAAGCTACGAGTAAATATCTACAAAACGGCCCATTTCAATTTTCCCCCATTTTTTTTCTATAGCTCCCTTTAGAGGTATACGTAATCGGGCGTCCCCTGATATCTGCTCCAATTCAGGTACGAACATCTGCAAATGAACTTTTCTGCAATTCTATAAACCCATAGGGTCAAGCTACGAGAAAATATCCATAAAACGGCCCGCTTCAATTTTTCCCTCCTTTCCTTGTATAGCTCCCTTTAGAGGTATACGTAATCGGGTGTCCCCTGATATCTGCTCCAATTCAGGCAGGAACATCCCCAAATGAACTTTTTTACAATTCTATAAACCCATAGGGTTAAGCTACGAGTAAATATCTACAAAACGGCCCACTTCAATTTTCCCCAATTTTCCTTGTATAGCTCCTTTTAGAGTTATACATAATCGGGCGTCCCCTGGTATCTGCTCCGATTCAGGCACAGACATCCCCAAATAAACTTTTCTTCAATTCTATAAACCCATAGGGTCAACCTATGAGAAAATTTCCATAAAACGACCCGCTTCAATTTTTCCCCATTTTCCTTGTATAGCTCCCTTTAGAGGTATACGTAATCGGGCGTCCCCTGATATCTGCTCCGATTCAAGCACGGTGATCCCCAAATGAACTTTTCTGCAATTCTATAAACCCTTAGGGTCAAGCTACAATAAAATATCGACAAAACGGCTCGCTTCAATTTTTCCCCATTTTCCTTGAATAGCTCCCTTTAGAGGATTACGTAATCGGGCGTCCCCTGACATCTGCTACGATTCAGGCACGGACATCCCCAAATGAACTTTTCTGTAATTCTATAAACCCATAGGGTCAAGTTATGAGAAAATATCCAAAAAACGGCCCGCTTCAATTTTTCCCCGTTTTCCTTGGATAGCTTCCTTTAGAGGTATACGTAAACGGGTGTCCCCTGGTATCTTCTCCGATTCAAGCACGGACATCTCCAAATAAACTTTTCTGCAATTCTATAAACCCTTAGGGTCAAGCTACGATAAAATATCGACAAAACAGCCCGCTTCAATTTTTCCCCATTTTCCTTGAATAGCTCCCTTTAGAGGTATACGTAATCGGGCGTCCCTTGCTATCTGCTACAATTCAGGCACGAACATCCCACAATGAACTTTTCTGCAATTCTATAAACCCATAGGTCAAGCTACGAGAAAATATCCACAAAACGGACTGCTTCAATTTTTCCCCATTTTCCTTGTATAGCTCCCTTTAGAGTTATACATAATCGGACGTCCCCTGGTATCTGCTCCGATTCAGGCACAAACATCCCCAAATGAACTTTTCTACAACTCTATAAACCCATAGGGTCAACCTACGAGAAAATTTCCATAAAACGGCCCGCTTCAATTTTTCCCCATTTTTCTTGTATAGCTCCCTTTAGAGGTATACGTAATCGGGCGTCCCCTGATATCTGCTCCGATTCAAGCACGGAGATCCCCAAATGAACTTTTCTGCAATTCTATAAACCCTTAGGGTCAAGCTACAATAAAATATCGACAAAACAGCCCGCTTCAATTTTTCCCCATTTTCCTTGAATAGCTCCCTTTAGAGGTATACGTAATCGGGCGTCCCTTGGTATCTGCTACAATTCAGGCACGAACATCCCCAAATGAACTTTTCTACAATTCTATAAACCCATAGGTCAAGCTACGAGAAAATATCCACAAAACGGTCTGCTTCAATTTTCCCCATTTTCCTTGTATAGCTCCCTTTAAAGTAATAAATAATCGGGCGTCCCCTGGTATCTGCTCCGATTCAGGCACAGACATCCCCAAATGAACTTTTCTGCAATTCTATAAACCCATAGGGTCAACCTACGAGAAAATTTCCATTAAACGGCCCACTTCAATTTTTCCACATTTTCCTTGTATAGCTCCCTTTAGAGGTATACGTAATCTGGCGTCCCCTGATATCTGCTCCTATTCAAGCACGGATATCCCCAAATGGACTTTTTTGCAAATCTATAAACCCTTAGGGTCAAGCTACAATAAAATATCGACAAAACGGGTCGCTTCAATTTTTCCCCATTTTCCTTGAATAGCTCCCTTTAGAGGATTACGTAATCGGGCGTCCCCTGACATCTGCTACGATTCAGGCACGGACATCCCCAAATGAACTTTTCTGCAATTCTATAAACCCATAGGGTCAAGTTACGAGAAAATATCCAAAAAACGGCCCGCTTCAATTTTTCCCCGTTTTCCTTGAATAACTTCCTTTAGAGGTATACGTAATCGGGTGTCCCCTGGTATCTGCTCTGATTCAAGCACGAACATCCCCAAATGAACTTTTTTGCAATTCTATAAACCCATAGGGTCAAGTTACGAGAAAATATCCAAAAAACGGCCCGCTTCAATTTTTCCCCGTTTTCCTTGAATAGCTTCCTTTAGAGGTATACTTAATCGGGTGTCCCCTGGTATCTTCTCCGATTCAAGCACGGACATCTCCAAATAAACTTTTTTGAAATTCTATAAACCCATAGGGTTAAGTTACGAGAAAATATCCATAAAACGGCCCGCTTTAATTTTTCCCCATTTTCCTTGTATAGCTCCCTTTAGAGGTATACGTAATTGGGTGTCCCCTGATATCTGCTCCAATTCAGGCACGAACATCTCAAAATGAACTTTTCTACAATTCTATAAACCCATAGGGTTAAGCTACGAGTAAATATCTACAAAACGGCCCATTTCAATTTTCCCCCATTTTCCTTCTATAGCTCCCTTTAGAGGTATACGTAATCGGGCGTCCCCTGATATCTGCTCCAATTCAGGCACGAACATCCGCAAATGAACTTTTCTGCAATTCTATAAACCAATAGGGTCAAGCTACGAGAAAATATCCACAAAACGGCCCGCTTCAATTTTTCCCTCTTTTCCTTGTATAGCTCCCTTTAGAGGTATACGTAATCGGGTGTCCCCTGATATCTGCTCCAATTCAGGCAGGAACATCCCCAAATGAACTTTTTTACAATTCAATAAACCCATAGGGTTAAGCTACGAGTAAATATCTACAAAACGGCCCACTTCAATTTTCCCCAATTTTCCTTGTATAGCTCCCTTTAGAGTTATACATAATCGGGCGTCCCCTGGTATCTGCTCCGATTCAGGCACAGACATCCCCAAATAAACTTTTCTTCAATTCTATAAACCCATAGGGTCAACCTATGAGAAAATTTCCATAAAACGACCCGCTTCAATTTTTCCCCATTTTCCTTGTATAGCTCCCTTTAGAGGTATACGTAATCGGGCGTCCCCTGATATCTGCTCCGATTCAAGCACGAAGATCCCCAAATGAACTTTTCTGCAATTCTATAAACCCTTAGGGTCAAGCTACAATAAAATATCGACAAAACGGCTCGCTTCAATTTTTCCCCATTTTCCTTGAATAGCTCCCTTTAGAGGATTACGTAATCGGGCGTCCCCTGACATCTGCTACGATTCAGGCACGGACATCCCCAAATGAAATTTTCTGCAATTCTATAAACCCATAGGGTCAACCTACGAGAAAATTTCCATTAAACGGCCCACTTCAATTTTTCCACATTTTCCTTGTATAGCTCCCTTTAGAGGTATACGTAATCTGGCGTCCCCTGATATCTGCTCCTATTCAAGCACGGATATCCCCAAATGGACTTTTTTGCAAATCTATAAACCCTTAGGGTCAAGCTACAATAAAATATCGACAAAACGGGTCGCTTCAATTTTTCCCCATTTTCCTTGAATAGCTCCCTTTAGAGGATTACGTAATCGGGCGTCCCCTGACATCTGCTACGATTCAGGCACGGACATCCCCAAATGAACTTTTCTGCAATTCTATAAACCCATAGGGTCAAGTTACGAGAAAATATCCAAAAAACGGCCCGCTTCAATTTTTCCCCGTTTTCCTTGAATAACTTCCTTTAGAGGTATACGTAATCGGGTGTCCCCTGGTATCTGCTCTGATTCAAGCACGAACATCCCCAAATGAACTTTTTTGCAATTCTATAAACCCATAGGGTCAAGTTACGAGAAAATATCCAAAAAACGGCCCGCTTCAATTTTTCCCCGTTTTCCTTGAATAGCTTCCTTTAGAGGTATACGTAATCGGGTGTCCCCTGGTATCTTCTCCGATTCAAGCACGGACATCTCCAAATAAACTTTTTTGAAATTCTATAAACCCATAGGGTTAAGTTACGAGAAAATATCCATAAAACGGCCCGCTTTAATTTTTCCCCATTTTCCTTGTATAGCTCACTTTAGAGGTATACGTAATTGGGTGTCCCCTGATATCTGCTCCAATTCAGGCACGAACATCTCAAAATGAACTTTTCTACAATTCTATAAACCCATAGGGTTAAGCTACGAGTAAATATCTACAAAACGGCCCATTTCAATTTTCCCCCATTTTCCTTCTATAGCTCCCTTTAGAGGTATACGTAATCGAGCGTCCCCTGATATCTGCTCCAATTCAGGCACGAACATCAGCAAATGAACTTTTCTGCAATTCTATAAACCAATAGGGTCAAGCTACGAGAAAATATCCACAAAACGGCCCGCTTCAATTTTTCCCTCTTTTCCTTGTATAGCTCCCTTTAGAGGTATACGTAATCGGGTGTCCCCAGATATCTGCTCCAATTCAGGCAGGAACATCCCCAAATGAACTTTTTTACAATTCTATAAACCCATAGGGTTAAGCTACGAGTAAATATCTACAAAACGGCCCACTTCAATTTTCCCCAATTTTCCTTGTATAGCTCCCTTTAGAGTTATACATAATCGGGCGTCCCTTGGTATCTGCTCCGATTCAGGCACAGACATCCCCAAATAAACTTTTCTTCAATTCTATAAACCCATAGGGTCAACCTATGAGAAAATTTCCATAAAACGACCCGCTTCAATTTTTCCCCATTTTCCTTGTATAGCTCCCTTTAGAGGTATACGTAATCGGGCGTCCCCTGATATCTGCTCCGATTCAAGCACGGAGATCCCCAAATGAACTTTTCTGCAATTCTATAAACCTTTAGGGTCAAGCTACAATAAAATATCGACAAAACAACCCGCTTCAATTTTTCCCCATTTTCCTTGTATAGCTCTCTTTAGAGGTATACGTAATTGGGCGTCCCCTGATATCTGCTCCAATTCAGGCACGAACAACCCCAAATGAACTTTTCATCAATTCTATAAACCCATAGGGTCAACCTACGAGAAAATTTCCATAAAACGACCCGCTTCAATTTTTCCCCATTTTCCTTGTATAGCTCCCTTTAGAGGTATACGTAATCGGGCGTCCCCTGATATCTGCTCCGATTCAAGCACGGAGATCCCCAAATGAACTTTTCTGCAATTCTATAAACCCTTAGGGTCAAGCTACAATAAAATATCGAAAAAACGGCTCGCTTCAATTTTTCCCCATTTTCCTTGAATAGCTCCCTTTAGAGGATTACGTAATCGGGCGTCCCCTGGCATCTGCTACGATTCAGGCACAGACATCCCCAAATGAACTTTTCTGCAATTCTATAAACCCATAGGGTCAAGTTACGAGAAAATATCCAAAAAACGGCCCGCTTCAATTTTCCCCCATTTTCCTTGAATAACTTCTTTAGAGGTGTATGTAATCGGGTGTCCCCTAGTATCTGCTCCGATTCAAGCACGGACATCCCCAAATGAACTTTTCTACAATTCTATAAACACTTAGGGTCAAGCTACGTGAAAATATCCACAAAACGACCCGCGTCAATTTTTCCCCATTTTCCTTGAATAGCTCCCTTTAGAGGTGTAATCGGGCGTCCCCTAGTATCTGCTCCGATTCAAGCACGGACATCCCCAAATGAACTTTTCTGCAATTTTATAAACCCATAGGGTCAAGCTACGAGAAAATATCCACAAAATAGCCCGCTTCAATTTTTCCCCATTTTCCTTGAATAGCTCCCTTTAGAGGTATACGTAATCGGGCGTCCCTTGGTATCTGCTACAATTCAGGCACGAACATCCCCAAATGAACTTTTCTACAATTCTATAAACCCATAGGTCAAGCTACGAGAAAATATCCACAAAACGGTCTGCTTCAATTTTTCCCCATTTTCCTTGTATAGCTCCCTTTAGAGTTATACATAATCGGGCGTCCCCTGGTATCTGCTCCGATTCAGGCACAGACATCCCCAAATGAACTTTTCTACAATTCTATAAACCCATAGGGTCAACCTACGAGAAAATTTCCATAAAACGGCCCGCTTCAATTTTTCCCTATTTTCCTTGTATAGCTCCCTTTAGAGTTATACGTAATAGGGCGTCCCCTGATATCTACTCCGATTCAAGCACGGAGATCCCCAAATGAACTTTTCTGCAATTCTATAAACCCTTAGGGTCAAGCTACAATAAAATATCGACAAAACAGCCCGCTTCAATTTTTCCCCATTTTCCTTGAATAGCTCCCTTTAGAGGTATACGTAATCGGGCGTCCCTTGCTATCTGCTACAATTCAGGCACGAACATCCCACAATGAACTTTTCTGCAATTCTATAAACCCATAGGTCAAGCTACGAGAAAATATCCACAAAACGGTCTGCTTCAATTTTTCCCCATTTTCCTTGTATAGCTCCCTTTAGAGTTATACATAATCGGACGTCCCCTGGTATCTGCTCCGATTCAGGCACAGACATCCCCAAATGAACTTTTCTACAACTCTATAAACCCATAGGGTCAACCTACGAGAAAATTTCAATAAAACGGCCCGCTTCAATTTTTCCCCATTTTTCTTGTATAGCTCCCTTTAGAGGTATACGTAATCGGGCGTCCCCTGATATCTGCTCCGATTCAAGCACGGAGATCCCCAAATGAACTTTTCTGCAATTCTATAAACCTTTAGGGTCAAGCTACAATAAAATATCGACAAAACAGCCCGCTTCAATTTTTCCCCATTTTCCTTGAATAGCTCCCTTTAGAGGTATACGTAATCGGGCGTCCCTTGGTATCTGCTACAATTCAGGCACGAACATCCCCAAATGAACTTTTCTACAATTCTATAAACCCATAGGTCAAGCTACGAGAAAATATCCACAAAATGGTCTGCTTCAATTTTTCCCCATTTTCCTTGTATAGCTCCCTTTAAAGTAATAAATAATCGGGCGTCCCCTGGTATCTGCTCCGATTCAGGCACAGACATCCCCAAATGAACTTTTCTGCAATTCTATAAACCCATAGGGTCAACCTACGAGAAAATTTCCATAAAACGGCCCACTTCAATTTTTCCACATTTTCCTTGTATAGCTCCCTTTAGAGGTATACGTAATCTGGCGTCCCCTGATATCTGCTCCTATTCAAGCACGGATATCCCCAAATGGACTTTTTTGCAAGTCTATAAACCCTTAGTGTCAAGCTACAATAAAATATCGACAAAACGGCTCGCTTCAATTTTTCCCCATTTTCCTTGAATAGCTCCCTTTAGAGGATTACGTAATCGGGCGTCCCCTGACATCTGCTACGATTCAGGCACGGACATCCCCAAATGAACTTTTCTGCAATTCTATAAACCCATAGGGTCAAGTTACGAGAAAATATCCAAAAAATGGCCCGCTTCAATTTTACCCCGTTTTCCTTGAATAACTTCCTTTAGAGGTATACGTAATCGGGTGTCCCCTGGTATCTGCTCTGATTCAAGCACGAACATCCCCAAATGAACTTTTTTGCAATTCTATAAACCCATAGGGTCAAGTTACGAGAAAATATCCAAAAAACGGTCCGCTTCAATTTTTCCCCGTTTTCCTTGAATAGCTTCCTTTAGAGGTATACGTAATCGGGTGTCCCCTGGTATCTTCTCCGATTCAAGCACGGACATCTCCAAATAAACTTTTTTGAAATTCTATAAACCCATAGGGTTAAGTTACGAGAAAATATCCATAAAACGGCCCGCTTTAATTTTTCCTCATTTTCCTTGTATAGCTCCCTTTAGAGGTATACGTAATTGGGTGTCCCCTGATATCTGCTCCAATTCAGGCACGAACATCTCAAAATGAACTTTTCTACAATTCTATAAACCCATAGGGTTAAGCTACGAGTAAATATCTACAAAACGGCCCATTTCAATTTTCCCCCATTTTTTTTCTATAGCTCCCTTTAGAGGTATACGTAATCGGGCGTCCCCTGATATCTGCTCCAATTCAGGTACGAACATCCGCAAATGAACTTTTCTGGAATTCTATAAACCCATAGGGTCAAGCTACGAGAAAATATCCACAAAACGGCCCGCGTCAATTTTTCCCCATTTTCCTTGAATAGCTCCCTTTAGAGGTGTAATCGGGCGTCCCCTAGTATCTGCTCCGATTCAAGCACGGACATCCCCAAATGAACTTTTCTGCAATTTTATAAACCCATAGGGTCAAGCTACGAGAAAATATCCACAAAATAGCCCGCTTCAATTTTTCCCCATTTTCCTTGAATAAGCTCCCTTTAGAGGTATACGTAATCGGGCGTCCCTTGGTATCTGCTACAATTCAGGCACGAACATCCCCAAATGAACTTTTCTACAATTCTATAAACCCATAGGTCAAGCTACGAGAAAATATCCACAAAACGGTCTGCTTCAATTTTTCCCCATTTTCCTTGTATAGCTCCCTTTAGAGTTATACATAATCGGGCGTCCCCTGGTATCTGCTCCGATTCAGGCACAGACATCCCCAAATGAACTTTTCTACAATTCTATAAACCCATAGGGTCAACCTACGAGAAAATTTCCATAAAACGGCCCGCTTCAATTTTTCCCTATTTTCCTTGTATAGCTCCCTTTAGAGTTATACGTAATAGGGCGTCCCCTGATATCTACTCCGATTCAAGCACGGAGATCCCCAAATGAACTTTTCTGCAATTCTATAAACCCTTAGGGTCAAGCTACAATAAAATATCGACAAAACAGCCCGCTTCAATTTTTCCCCATTTTCCTTGAATAGCTCCCTTTAGAGGTATACGTAATCGGGCGTCCCTTGCTATCTGCTACAATTCAGGCACGAACATCCCACAATGAACTTTTCTGCAATTCTATAAACCCATAGGTCAAGCTACGAGAAAATATCCACAAAACGGTCTGCTTCAATTTTTCCCCATTTTCCTTGTATAGCTCCCTTTAGAGTTATACATAATCGGACGTCCCCTGGTATCTGCTCCGATTCAGGCACAGACATCCCCAAATGAACTTTTCTACAACTCTATAAACCCATAGGGTCAACCTACGAGAAAATTTCAATAAAACGGCCCGCTTCAATTTTTCCCCATTTTTCTTGTATAGCTCCCTTTAGAGGTATACGTAATCGGGCGTCCCCTGATATCTGCTCCGATTCAAGCACGGAGATCCCCAAATGAACTTTTCTGCAATTCTATAAACCCTTAGGGTCAAGCTACAATAAAATATCGACAAAACAGCCCGCTTCAATTTTTCCCCATTTTCCTTGAATAGCTCCCTTTAGAGGTATACGTAATCGGGCGTCCCTTGGTATCTGCTACAATTCAGGCACGAACATCCCCAAATGAACTTTTCTACAATTCTATAAACCCATAGGTCAAGCTACGAGAAAATATCCACAAAATGGTCTGCTTCAATTTTTCCCCATTTTCCTTGTATAGCTCCCTTTAAAGTAATAAATAATCGGGCGTCCCATGGTATCTGCTCCGATTCAGGCACAGACATCCCCAAATGAACTTTTCTGCAATTCTATAAACCCATAGGGTCAACCTACGAGAAAATTTCCATAAAACGGCCCACTTCAATTTTTCCACATTTTCCTTGTATAGCTCCCTTTAGAGGTATACGTAATCTGGCGTCCCCTGATATCTGCTCCTATTCAAGCACGGATATCCCCAAATGGACTTTTTTGCAAGTCTATAAACCCTTAGTGTCAAGCTACAATAAAATATCGACAAAACGGCTCGCTTCAATTTTTCCCCATTTTCCTTGAATAGCTCCCTTTAGAGGATTACGTAATCGGGCGTCCCCTGACATCTGCTACGATTCAGGCACGGACATCCCCAAATGAACTTTTCTGCAATTCTATAAACCCATAGGGTCAAGTTACGAGAAAATATCCAAAAAATGGCCCGCTTCAATTTTACCCCGTTTTCCTTGAATAACTTCCTTTAGAGGTATACGTAATCGGGTGTCCCCTTGTATCTGCTCTGATTCAAGCACGAACATCCCCAAATGAACTTTTTTGCAATTCTATAAACCCATAGGGTCAAGTTACGAGAAAATATCCAAAAAACGGCCCGCTTCAATTTTTCCCCGTTTTCCTTGAATAGCTTCCTTTAGAGGTATACGTAATCGGGTGTCCCCTGGTATCTTCTCCGATTCAAGCACGGACATCTCCAAATAAACTTTTTTGAAATTCTATAAACCCATAGGGTTAAGTTACGAGAAAATATCCATAAAACGGCCCGCTTTAATTTTTCCTCATTTTCCTTGTATAGCTCCCTTTAGAGGTATACGTAATTGGGTGTCCCCTGATATCTGCTCCAATTCAGGCACGAACATCTCAAAATGAACTTTTCTACAATTCTATAAACCCATAGGGTTAAGCTACGAGTAAATATCTACAAAACGGCCCATTTCAATTTTCCCCCATTTTTTTTCTATAGCTCCCTTTAGAGGTATACGTAATCGGGCGTCCCCTGATATCTGCTCCAATTCAGGTACGAACATCCGCAAATGAACTTTTCTGCAATTCTATAAACCCATAGGGTCAAGCTACGAGAAAATATCCACAAAACGGCCCGCTTCAATTTTTCCCTCCTTTCCTTGTATAGCTCCCTTTAGAGGTATACGTAATCGGGTGTCCCCTGATATCTGCTCCAATTCAGGCAGGAACATCCCCAAATGAACTTTTTTACAATTCTATAAACCCATAGGGTTAAGCTACGAGTAAATATCTACAAAACGGCCCACTTCAATTTTCCCCAATTTTCCTTGTATAGCTCCTTTTAGAGTTATACATAATCGGGCGTCCCCTGGTATCTTCTCCGATTCAGGCACAGACATCCCCAAATAAAATTTTCTTCAATTCTGTAAACCCATAGGGTCAACCTATGAGAAAATTTCCATAAAACGACCCGCTTCAATTTTTCCCCATTTTCCTTGTATAGCTCCCTTTAGAGGTATACGTAATCGGGCGTCCCCTGATATCTGCTCCGATTCAAGCACAGTGATCCCCAAATGAACTTTTCTGCAATTCTATAAACCCTTAGGGTCAAGCTACAATAAAATATCGACAAAACGGCTCGCTTCAATTTTTCCCCATTTTCCTTGAATAGCTCCCTTTAGAGGATTACGTAATCGGGCGTCCCCTGACATCTGCTACGATTCAGGCACGGACATCCCCAAATGAACTTTTCTGCAATTCTATAAACCCATAGGGTCAAGTTTTGAGAAAATATCCAAAAAACGGCCCGCTTCAATTTTTCCCCGTTTTCCTTGAATAGCTTCCTTTAGAGGTATACGTAATCGGGTGTCCCCTGGTATCTTCTCCGATTCAAGCACGGACATCTCCAAATAAACTTTTCTGCAATTCTAAAAACCCTTAGGGTCAAGCTACAATAAAATATCGACAAAACAGCCCGCTTCAATTTTTCCCCATTTTCCTTGAATAGCTCCCTTTAGAGGTATACGTAATCGGGCGTCCCTTGCTATCTGCTACAATTCAGGCACGAACATCCCACAATGAACTTTTCTGAAATTCTATAAACCCATAGGTCAAGCTACGAGAAAATATCCACAAAACGGACTGCTTCAATTTTTCCCCATTTTCCTTGTATAGCTCCCTTTAGAGTTATACATAATCGGACGTCCCCTGGTATCTGCTCCGATTCAGGCACAAACATCCCCAAATGAACTTTTCTACAACTCTATAAACCCATAGGGTCAACCTACGAGAAAATTTCCATAAAACGGCCCGCTTCAATTTTTCCCCATTTTTCTTGTATAGCTCCCTTTAGAGGTATACGTAATCGGGCGTCCCCTGATATCTGCTCCGATTCAAGCACGGAGATCCCCAAATGAACTTTTTTGCAATTCTATAAACCCTTAGGGTCAAGCTACAATAAAATATCGACAAAACAGCCCGCTTCAATTTTTCCCCATTTTCCTTGAATAGCTCCCTTTAGAGGTATACGTAATCGGGCGTCCCTTGGTATCTACTACAATTCAGGCACGAACATCCCCAAATGAACTTTTCTACAATTCTATAAACCCATAGGTCAAGCTACGAGAAAATATCCACAAAACGGTCTGCTTCAATTTTTCCCCATTTTCCTTGTATAGCTCCCTTTAAAGTAATAAATAATCGGGCGTCCCCTGGTATCTGCTCCGATTCAGACACAGACATCCCCAAATGAACTTTTCTGCAATTCTATAAACCCATAGGGTCAACCTACGAGAAAATTTCCATTAAACGGCCCACTTCAATTTTTCCACATTTTCCTTGTATAGCTCCCTTTAGAGGTATACGTAATCTGGCGTCCCCTGATATCTGCTCCTATTCAAGCACGGATATCCCCAAATGGACTTTTTTGCAAATCTATAAACCCTTAGGGTCAAGCTATAATAAAATATCGACAAAACGGGTCGCTTCAATTTTTCCCCATTTTCCTTGAATAGCTCCCTTTAGAGGATTACGTAATCGGGCGTCCCCTGACATCTGCTACGATTCAGGCACGGACATCCCCAAATGAACTTTTCTGCAATTCTATAAACCCATAGGCTCAAGTTACGAGAAAATATCCAAAAAACGGCCCGCTTCAATTTTTCCCCGTTTTCCTTGAATAACTTCCTTTAGAGGTATACGTAATCGGGTGTCCCCTGGTATCTGCTCTGATTCAAGCACGAACATCCCCAAATGAACTTTTTTGCAATTCTATAAACCCATAGGGTCAAGTTACGAGAAAATATCCAAAAAACGGCCCGCTTCAATTTTTCCCCGTTTTCCTTGAATAGCTTCCTTTAGAGGTATACGTAATCGGGTGTCCCCTGGTATCTTCTCCGATTCAAGCACGGACATCTCCAAATAAACTTTTTTGAAATTCTATAAACCCATAGGGTTAAGTTACGAGAAAATATCCATAAAACGACCCGCTTTAATTTTTCCCCATTTTCCTTGTATAGCTCCCTTTAGAGGTATACGTAATTGGGTGTCCCCTGATATCTGCTCCAATTCAGGCACGAACATCTCAAAATGAACTTTTCTACAATTCTATAAACCCATAGGGTTAAGCTACGAGTAAATATCTACAAAACGGCCCATTTCAATTTTCCCCCATTTTCCTTCTATAGCTCCCTTTAGAGGTATACGTAATCGGGCGTCCCCTGATATCTGCTCCAATTCAGGCACGAACATCCGCAAATGAACTTTTTTGCAATTCTATAAACCAATAGGGTCAAGCTACGAGAAAATATCCACAAAACGGCCCGCTTCAATTTTTCCCTCTTTTCCTTGTATAGCTCCCTTTAGAGGTATACGTAATCGGGTGTCCCCTGATATCTGCTCCAATTCAGGCAGGAACATCCCCAAATGAACTTTTTTACAATTCAATAAACCCATAGGGTTAAGCTACGAGTAAATATCTACAAAACGGCCCACTTCAATTTTCCCCAATTTTCCTTGTATAGCTCCCTTTAGAGTTATACATAATCGGGCGTCCCCTGGTATCTGCTCCGATTCAGGCACAGACATCCCCAAATAAACTTTTCTTCAATTCTATAAACCCATAGGGTCAACCTATGAGAAAATTTCCATAAAACGACCCGCTTCAATTTTTCCCCATTTTCCTTGTATAGCTCCCTTTAGAGGTATACGTAATCGGGCGTCCCCTGATATCTGCTCCGATTCAAGCACGGAGATCCCCAAATGAACTTTTCTGCAATTCTATAAACCCTTAGGGTCAAGCTACAATAAAATATCGACAAAACGGCTCGCTTTAATTTTTCCCCATTTTCCTTGAATAGCTCCCTTTAGAGGATTACGTAATCGGGCGTCCCCTGACATCTGCTACGATTCAGGCACGGACATCCCCAAATGAAATTTTCTGCAATTCTATAAACCCATAGGGTCAAGTTACGAGAAAATATCCAAAAAACGGCCCGCTTCAATTTTTCCCCGTTTTCCTTGTATAGCTTCCTTTAGAGGTATACGTAATCGGGTGTCCCCTGGTATCTGCTCTGATTCAAGCACGAACATCCCCAAATGAACTTTTTTGCAATTCTATAAACCCATAGGGTCAAGTTACGAGAAAATATCCAAAAAACGGTCCGCTTCAATTTTTCCCCGTTTTCCTTGAATAGCTCCCTTTAGAGGATTACGTAATCGGGTGTCCCCTGGTATCTTCTCCGATTCAAGCACGGACATCTCCAAATAAACTTTTTTGAAATTCTATAAACCCATAGGGTTAAGTTACGAGAAAATATCCATAAAACGGCCCGCTTTAATTTTTCCCCATTTTCCTTGTATAGCTCCCTTTAGAGGTATACGTAATTGGGTGTCCCCTGATATCTGCTCCAATTCAGGCACGAACATCTCGAAATGAACTTTTCTACAATTCTATAAACCCATAGGGTTAAGCTACGAGTAAATATCTACAAAACGGCCCATTTCAATTTTCCCCCATTTTCCTTCTATAGCTCCCTTTAGAGGTATACGTAACCGGGCGTCCCCTGATATCTGCTCCAATTCAGGCACGAACATCCGCAAATGAACTTTTCTGCAATTCTATAAACCCATAGGGTCAAGCTACGAGAAAATATCCACAAAACGGCCCACTTCAATTTTCCCCAATTTTCCTTGTATAGCTCCCTTTAGAGTTATACATAATCGGGCGTCCCCTGGTATCTGCTCCGATTCAGGCACAGACATCCCCAAATAAACTTTTCTTCAATTCTATAAACCCATAGGGTCAACCTATGAGAAAATTTCCATAAAACGACCCGCTTCAATTTTTCCCCATTTTCCTTGTATAGCTCCCTTTAGAGGTATAGGTAATCGGGCGTCCCCTGATATCTGCTCCGATTCAAGCACGGAGATCCCCAAATGAACTTTTCTGCAATTCTATAAACCCTTAGGGTCAAGCTACAATAAAATATCGACAAAACGGCTCGCTTCAATTTTTCCCCATTTTCCTTGAATAGCTCCCTTTAGAGGATTACGTAATCGGGCGTCCCCTGGCATCTGCAATGATTCAGGCACAGACACCCCCAAATGAACTTTTCTGCAATTCTATAAACCCATAGGGTCAAGTTACGAGAAAATATCCAAAAAACGGTCCGCTTCAATTTTTCCCCGTTTTCCTTGAATAGCTTCTTTAGAGGTGTACTTAATCGGGTGTCCCCTAGTATCTACTCCGATTCAAGCACGGACATCCCCAAATGAACTTTTCTGCAATTCTATAAACACTTAGGGTCAAGCTACGAGAAAATATCCACAAAACGGTCCCCGTCAATTTTTCCCCATTTTCCTTGAATTAGCTCCCATTAGAGGTGTAATCGGGCGTCCCCTGGTATCTGCTCCGATTCAAGCACGGACATCCCCAAATGAACTTTTCTGCAATTCTATAAACCCATAGGGTCAAGCTACGAGAAAATATCCACAAAACAGCCCGCTTCAATTTTTCCCCATTTTCCTTGAATAGCTCCCTTTAGAGGTATACGTAATCGGGCGTCCCTTGGTATCTGCTACAATTCAGGCACGAACATCCCCAAATGAACTTTTCTGCAATTCTATAAACCCATAGGTCAAGCTACGAGAAAATATCCACAAAACGGTCTGCTTCAATTTTTCCCCATTTTCCTTGTATAGCTCCCTTTAGAGTTATACATAATCGAGCGTCCCCTGGTATCTGCTCCGATTCAGGCACAGAAATCCCCAAATGAACTTTTCTACAATTCTATAAACCCATAGGGTCAACCTACGAGAAAATTTCCATAAAACTGTCCGCTTCAATTTTTCCCCATTTTCCTTGTATAGCTCCCTATAGAGGTATATGTAATCGAGCGTCCCCTGATATCTGCTCCGATTCAAGCACGGAGATCCCCAAATGAACTTTTCTGCAATTCTATAAACCCTTAGGGTCAAGCTATAATAAAATATTGACAAAACGGCTCGCTTCAATTTTCCCCCATTTTCCTTGAATAGCTCCCTTTAGAGGATTACGTAATCGGGCGTCCCCTGGTATCTGCTCCGATTCAGGCACAGAAATCCCCAAATGAACTTTTCTACAATTCTATAAACCCATAGGGTCAAGTTACGAGAAAATATCCAAAAAACGGCCCGCTTTAATTTTTCCCCATTTTCCTTGTATAGCTCCCTTTAGAGGTATACGTAATTGGGTGTCCCCTGATATCTGCTCCAATTCAGGCACGAACATCTCGAAATGAACTTTTCTACAATTCTATAAACCCATAGGGTTAAGCTACGAGTAAATATCTACAAAACGGCCCATTTCAATTTTCCCCCATTTTCCTTCTATAGCTCCCTTTAGAGGTATACGTGATCGGGCGTCCCCTGATATCTGCTCCAATTCAGGCACGAACATCCGCAAATGAACTTTTCTGCAATTCTATAAACCCATAGGGTCAAGCTACGAGAAAATATCCACAAAACGGTCTGCTTCAATTTTTCCCCATTTTCCTTGAATAGCTCCCTTTAGAGGTATACGTAATCGGGCGTCCCTTGGTATCTGCTACAATTCAGGCACGAACATCCCCAAATGAACTTTTCTACAATTCTATAAACCCATAGGTCAAGCTACGAGAAAATATTCACAAAACGGTCTGTTTCAATTTTTCCCCATTTTCCTTGTATAGCTCCCTTTAGAGTTATACATAATCGGGCGTCCCCTGGTATCTGCTCCGATTCAGGCACAGACATCCCCAAATGAACTTTTCTACAATTCTATAAACCGATAGGGTCAACCTACGAGAAAATTTCCATAAAACGGCCCGCTTCAATTTTTCCCTATTTTCCTTGTATAGCTCCCTTTAGAGTTATACGTAATAGGGCGTCCCCTGATATCTGCTCCGATTCAAGCACGGAGATCCCCAAATGAACTTTTCTGCAATTCTATAAACCCTTAGGGTCAAGCTACAATAAAATATCGACAAAACAGCCCGCTTCAATTTTTCCCCATTTTCCTTGAATAGCTCCCTTTAGAGGTATACGTAATCGGGCGTCCCTTGCTATCTGCTACAATTCAGGCACGAACATCCCACAATGAACTTTTCTGCAATTCTATAAACCCATAGGTCAAGCTACGAGAAAATATCCACAAAGCGGTCTGCTTCAATTTTTCCCCATTTTCCTTGTATAGCTCCCTTTAGAGTTATACATAATCGGACGTCCCCTGGTATCTGCTCCGATTCAGGCACAGACATCCCCAAATGAACTTTTCTACAACTCTATAAACCCATAGGGTCAACCTACGAGAAAATTTCCATAAAACGACCCGCTTCAATTTTTCCCCATTTTTCTTGTATAGCTCCCTTTAGAGGTATACGTAATCGGGCGTCCCCTGATATCTGCTCCGATTCAAGCACGGAGATCCCCAAATGAACTTTTCTGCAATTCTATAAACCCTTAGGGTCAAGCTACAATAAAATATCGACACAACAGCCCGCTTCAATTTTTCCCCATTTTCCTTGAATAGCTCCCTTTAGAGGTATACGTAATCGGGCGTCCCTTGGTATCTGCTACAATTCAGGCACGAACATCCCCAAATGAACTTTTCTGCAATTCTATAAACCCATAGGGTCAACCTACGAGAAAATTTCCATAAAACGGCCCACTTCAATTTTTCCACATTTTCCATGTATAGCTCCCTTTAGAGGTATACGTAATCTGGCGTCCCCTGATATCTGCTCCTATTCAAGCACAGATATCCCCAAATGGACTTTTTTGCAAGTCTATAAACCCTTAGTGTCAAGCTACAATAAAATATCGACAAAACGGCTCGCTTCAATTTTTCCCCATTTTCCTTGAATAGCTCCCTTTAGAGGATTACGTAATCGGGCGTCCCCTGACATCTGCTACGATTCAGGCACGGACATCCCCAAATGAACTTTTCTGCAATTCTATAGACCCATAGGGTCAAGTTACGAGAAAATATCCAAAAAATGGCCCGCTTCAATTTTACCCCGTTTTCCTTGAATAACTTCCTTTAGAGGTATACGTAATCGGGTGTCCCCTGGTATCTGCTCTGATTCAAGCACGAACATCCCCAAATGAACTATTTTGCAATTCTATAAACCCATAGGGTCAAGTTACGAGAAAATATCCAAAAAACGGCCCGCTTCAATTTTTCCCCGTTTTCCTTGAATAGCTTCCTTTAGAGGTATACGTAATCGGGTGTCCCCTGGTATCTTCTCCGATTCAAGCACGGACATCTCCAAATAAACTTTTTTGAAATTCTATAAACCCATAGGGTTAAGTTACGAGAAAATATCCATAAAACGGCCCGCTTTAATTTTTCCTCATTTTCCTTGTATAGCTCCCTTTAGAGGTATACGTAATTGGGTGTCCCCTGATATCTGCTCCAATTCAGGCACGAACATCTCAAAATGAACTTTTCTACAATTCTATAAACCCATAGGGTTAAGCTACGAGTAAATATCTACAAAACGACCCATTTCAATTTTCCCCCATTTTTTTTCTATAGCTCCCTTTAGAGGTATACGTAATCGGGCGTCCCCTGATATCTGCTCCAATTCAGGCACGAACATCCGCAAATGAACTTTTCTGCAATTCTATAAACCCATAGGGTCAAGCTACGAGAAAATATCCACAAAACGGCCCGCTTCAATTTTTCCCTCTTTTCCTTGTATAGCTCCCTTTAGAGGTATACGTAATCGGGTGTCCCCTGATATCTGCTCCAATTCAGGCAGGAACATCCCCAAATGAACTTTTTTACAATTCTATAAACCCATAGGGTTAAGCTACGAGTAAATATCTACAAAACGGCCCACTTCAATTTTCCCCAATTTTCCTTGTATAGCTCCTTTTAGAGTTATACATAATCGGGCGTCCCCTGGTATCTGCTCCGATTCAGGCACAGACATCCCCAAATAAACTTTTCTTCAATTCTATAAACCCATAGGGTCAACCTATGAGAAAATTTCCATAAAACGACCCGCTTCAATTTTTCCCCATTTTCCTTGTATAGCTCCCTTTAGAGGTATACGTAATCGGGCGTCCCCTGATATCTGCTCCGATTCAAGCACGGTGATCCCCAAATGAACTTTTCTGCAATTCTATAAACCCTTAGGGTCAAGATACAATAAAATATCGACAAAACGGCTCGCTTCAATTTTTCCCCATTTTCCTTGAATAGCTCCCTTTAGAGGATTACGTAATCGGGCGTCCCCTGACATCTGCTACGATTCAGGCACGGACATCCCCAAATGAACTTTTCTGCAATTCTATAAACCCATAGGGTCAAGTTATGAGAAAATATCCAAAAAACGGCCCGCTTCAATTTTTCCCCGTTTTCCTTGAATAGCTTCCTTTAGAGGTATACGTAATCGGGTGTCCCCTGGTATCTTCTCCGATTCAAGCACGGACATCTCCAAATGAACTTTTCTGCAATTCTATAAACCCTTAGGGTCAAGCTACAATAAAATATCGACGAAACAGCCCGCTTCAATTTTTCCCCATTTTCCTTGAATAGCTCCCTTTAGAGGTATACGTAATCGGGCGTCCCTTGGTATCTGCTACAATTCAGGCACGAACATCCCCAAATGAACTTTTCTACAATTCTATAAACCCATAGGTCAAGCTACGAGAAAATATCCACAAAACGGTCTGCTTCAATTTTTCCCCATTTTCCTTGTATAGCTCCCTTTAAAGTAATAAATAATCGGGCGTCCCCTGGTATCTGCTCCGATTCAGGCACAGACATCCCCAAATGAACTTTTCTGCAATTCTATAAACCCATAGGGTCAACCTACGAGAAAATTTCCATTAAACGGCCCACTTCATTTTTTCCACATTTTCCTTGTATAGCTCCCTTTAGAGGTATACGTAATCTGGCGTCCCCTGACATCTGTTACGATTCAGGCACGGACATCCCCAAATGAACTTTTCTGCAATTCTATAAACCCATAGGGTCAAGTTACGAGAAAATATCCAAAAAACGGCCCGCTTCAATTTTTCCCCGTTTTCCTTGAATAACTTCCTTTAGAGGTATACGTAATCGGGTGTCCCCTGGTATCTGCTCTGATTCAAGCACGAACATCCCCAAATGAACTTTTTTGCAATTCTATAAACCCATAGGGTCAAGTTACGAGAAAATATCCAAAAAACGGCCCGCTTCAATTTTTCCCCGTTTTCCTTGAATAGCTTCCTTTTGAGGTATACGTAATCGGGTGTCCCCTGGTATCTTCTCCGATTCAAGCACGGACATCTCCAAATAAACTTTTTTGAAATTCTATAAACCCATAGGGTTAAGTTACGAGAAAATATCCATAAAACGGCCCGCTTTAATTTTTCCCCATTTTCCTTGTATAGCTCCCTTTAGAGGTATACGTAATTGGGTGTCCCTGATGCTCCAATTCAGGCACGAACATCTCAAAATGAACTTTTCTACAATTCTATAAACCCATAGGGTTAAGCTACGAGTAAATATCTACAAAACGGCCCATTTCAATTTTCCCCCATTTTCCTTCTATAGCTCCCTTTAGAGGTATACGTAATCGGGCGTCCCCTGATATCTGCTCCAATTCAGGCACGAACATCCGCAAATGAACTTTTCTGCAATTCTATAAACCCATAGGGTCAAGCTACGAGAAAATATCCACAAAACGGCCCGCTTCAATTTTTCCCTCTTTTCCTTGTATAGCTCCCTTTAGAGGTATACGTAATCGGGTGTCCCCTGATATCTGCTCCAATTCAGGCAGGAACATCCCCAAATGAACTTTTTTACAATTCAATAAACCCATAGGGTTAAGCTACGAGTAAATATCTACAAAACGGCCCACTTCAATTTTCCCCAATTTTCCTTGTATAGCTCCCTTTAGAGTTATACATAATCGGGCGTCCCCTGGTATCTGCTGCGATTCAGGCACAGACATCCCCAAATAAACTTTTCTTCAATTCTATAAACCCATAGGGTCAACCTATGAGAAAATTTCCATAAAACGACCCGCTTCAATTTTTCCCCATTTTCCTTGTATAGCTCCCTTTAGAGGTATACGTAATCGGGCGTCCCCTGATATCTGCTCCGATTCAAGCACGGAGATCCCCAAATGAACTTTTCTGTAATTCTATAAACCCTTAGGGTCAAGCTACAATAAAATATCGACAAAACGGCTCGCTTCAATTTTTCCCCATTTTCCTTGAATAGCTCCCTTTAGAGGATTACGTAATCGGGCGTCCCCTGACATCTGCTACGATTCAGGCACGGACATCCCCAAATGAAATTTTTTGCAATTCTATAAACCCATAGGGTCAAGTTACGAGAAAATATCCAAAAAACGGCCCGCTTCAATTTTTCCCCGTTTTCCTTGAATAACTTCCTTTAGAGGTATACGTAATCGGGTGTCCCCTGGTATCTGCTCTGATTCAAGCACGAACATCCCCAAATGAACTTTTTTGCAATTCTATAAACCCATAGGGTTAAGTTACGAGAAAATATCCATAAAACGGCCCGCTTTAATTTTTCCCCATTTTCCTTGTATAGCTCCCTTTAGAGGTATACGTAATTGGGTGTCCCCTGATATCTGCTCCAATTCAGGCACGAACATCTCGAAATGAACTTTTCTACAATTCTATAAACCCATAGGGTTAAGCTACGAGTAAATATCTACAAAACGGCCCATTTCAATTTTCCCCCATTTTCCTTCTATAGCTCCCTTTAGAGGTATACGTAACCGGGCGTCCCCTGATATCTGCTCCAATTCAGGCACGAACATCCGCAAATGAACTTTTCTGCAATTCTATAAACCCATAGGGTCAAGCTACGAGAAAATATCCACAAAACGGCCCACTTCAATTTTCCCCAATTTTCCTTGTATAGCTCCCTTTAGAGTTATACATAATCGGGCGTCCCCTGGTATCTGCTCCGATTCAGGCACAGACATCCCCAAATAAACTTTTCTTCAATTCTATAAACCCATAGGGTCAACCTATGAGAAAATTTCCGTAAAACGACCCGCTTCAATTTTTCCCCATTTTCCTTGTATAGCTCCCTTTAGAGGTATAGGTAATCGGGCGTCCCCTGATATCTGCTCCGATTCAAGCACGGAGATCCCCAAATGAACTTTTCTGCAATTCTATAAACCCTTAGGGTCAAGCTACAATAAAATATCGACAAAACGGCTCGCTTCAATTTTTCCCCATTTTCCTTGAATAGCTCCCTTTAGAGGATTACGTAATCGGGCGTCCCCTGGCATCTGCAACGATTCAGGCACAGACACCCCCAAATGAACTTTTCTGCAATTCTATAAACCCATAGGGTCAAGTTACGAGAAAATATCCAAAAAACGGTCCGCTTCAATTTTTCCCCGTTTTCCTTGAATAGCTTCTTTAGAGGTGTACTTAATCGGGTGTCCCCTAGTATCTACTCCGATTCAAGCACGGACATCCCCAAATGAACTTTTCTGCAATTCTATAAACACTTAGGGTCAAGCTACGAGAAAATATCCACAAAACGGTCCCCGTCAATTTTTCCCCATTTTCCTTGAATTAGCTCCCATTAGAGGTGTAATCGGGCGTCCCCTGGTATCTGCTCCGATTCAAGCACGGACATCCCCAAATGAACTTTTCTGCAATTCTATAAACCCATAGGGTCAAGCTACGAGAAAATATCCACAAAACAGCCCGCTTCAATTTTTCCCCATTTTCCTTGAATAGCTCCCTTTAGAGGTATACGTAATCGGGCGTCCCTTGGTATCTGCTACAATTCAGGCACGAACATCCCCAAATGAACTTTTCTGCAATTCTATAAACCCATAGGTCAAGCTACGAGAAAATATCCACAAAACGGTCTGCTTCAATTTTTCCCCATTTTCGTTGTATAGCTCCCTTTAGAGTTATACATAATCGGGCGTCCCCTGGTATCTGCTCCGATTCAGGCACAGAAATCCCCAAATGAACTTTTCTACAATTCTATAAACCCATAGGGTCAACCTACGAGAAAATTTCCATAAAACTGTCCGCTTCAATTTTTCCCCATTTTCCTTGTATAGCTCCCTATAGAGGTATATGTAATCGAGCGTCCCCTGATATCTGCTCCGATTCAAGCACGGAGATCACCAAATGAACATTTCTGCAATTCTATAAACCCTTAGGGTCAAGCTATAATAAAATATTGACAAAACGGCTCGCTTCAATTTTCCCCCATTTTCCTTGAATAGCTCCCTTTAGAGGATTACGTAATCGGGCGTCCCCTGGCATCGGCTACGATTCAGGAACGGAGATCCCCAAATGAACTTTTCTGCAATTCTATAAACCCATAGGGTCAAGTTACGAGAAAATATCCAAAAAACGGCCCGCTTTAATTTTTCCCCATTTTCCTTGTATAGCTCCCTTTAGAGGTATACGTAATTGGGTGTCCCCTGATATCTGCTCCAATTCAGGCACGAACATCTCGAAATGAACTTTTCTACAATTCTATAAACCCATAGGGTTAAGCTACGAGTAAATATATACAAAACGGCCCATTTCAATTTTCCCCCATTTTCCTTCTATAGCTCCCTTTAGAGGTATACGTAATCGGGCGTCCCCTGATATCTGCTCCAATTCTGGCACGAACATCCGCAAATGAACTTTTCTGCAATTCTATAAACCCATAGGGTCAAGCTACGAGAAAATATCCACAAAACGGCCCACTTCAATTTTCCCCAATTTTCCTTGTATAGCTCCCTTTAGAGTTATACATAATCGGGCGTCCCCTGGTATCTGCTCCGATTCAGGCACAGACATCCCCAAATAAACTTTTCTTCAATTCTATAAACCCATAGGGTCAACCTATGAGAAAATTTCCATAAAACGACCCGCTTCAATTTTTCCCCATTTTCCTTGTATAGCTCCCTTTAGAGGTATAGGTAATCGGGCGTCCCCTGATATCTGCTCCGATTCAAGCACGGAGATCCCCAAATGAACTTTTCTGCAATTCTATAAACCCTTAGGGTCAAGCTACAATAAAATATCGACAAAACGACTCGCTTCAATTTTTCCCCATTTTCCTTGAATAGCTCCCTTTAGAGGATTACGTAATCGGGCGTCCCCTGACATCTGCTACGATTCAGGCACGGACATCCCCAAATGAACTTTTCTGCAATTCTATAAACCCATAGGGTCAAGTTATGAGAAAATATCCAAAAAACGGCCCGCTTCAATTTTTCCCCGTTTTCCTTGAATAGCTTCCTTTAGAGGTATACGTAATCGGGTGTCCCCTGGTATCTTCTCCGATTCAAGCACGGACATCTCCAAATAAACTTTTCTGCAATTCTATAAACCCTTAGGGTCAAGCTACAATAAAATATCGACAAAACAGCCCGCTTCAATTTTTCCCCATTTTCCTTGAATAGCTCCCTTTAGAGGTATACGTAATCGGGCGTCCCTTGCTATCTGCTACAATTCAGGCACGAACATCCCACAATGAACTTTTCTGCAATTCTATAAACCCATAGGTCAAGCTACGAGAAATAATCCACAAAACGGACTGCTTCAATTTTTCCCCATTTTCCTTGTATAGCTCCCTTTAGAGTTATACATAATCGGACGTCCCCTGGTATCTGCTCCGATTCAGGCACAAACATCCCCAAATGAACTTTTCTACAACTCTATAAACCCATAGGGTCAACCTACGAGAAAATTTCCATAAAACGGCCCGCTTCAATTTTTCCCCATTTTTCTTGTATAGCTCCCTTTAGAGGTATACGTAATCGGGCGTCCCCTGATATCTGCTCCGATTCAAGCACGGAGATCCCCAAATGAACTTTTCTGCAATTCTATAAACCCTTAGGGTCAAGCTACAATAAAATATCGACGAAACAGCCCGCTTCAATTTTTCCCCATTTTCCTTGAATAGCTCCCTTTAGAGGTATACGTAATCGGGCGTCCCTTGGTATCTGCTACAATTCAGGCACGAACATCCCCAAATGAACTTTTCTACAATTCTATAAACCCATAGGTCAAGCTACGAGAAAATATCCACAAAACGGTCTGCTTCAATTTTTCCCCATTTTCCTTGTATAGCTCCCTTTAAAGTAATAAATAATCGGGCGTCCCCTGGTATCTGCTCCGATTCAGGCACAGACATCCCCAAATGAACTTTTCTGCAATTCTATAAACCCATAGGGTCAACCTACGAGAAAATTTCCATTAAACGGCCCACTTCATTTTTTCCACATTTTCCTTGTATAGCTCCCTTTAGAGGTATACGTAATCTGGCGTCCCCTGACATCTGTTACGATTCAGGCACGGACATCCCCAAATGAACTTTTCTGCAATTCTATAAACCCATAGGGTCAAGTTACGAGAAAATATCCAAAAAACGGCCCGCTTCAATTTTTCCCCGTTTTCCTTGAATAACTTCCTTTAGAGGTATACGTAATCGGGTGTCCCCTGGTATCTGCTCTGATTCAAGCACGAACATCCCCAAATGAACTTTTTTGCAATTCTATAAACCCATAGGGTCAAGTTACGAGAAAATATCCAAAAAACGGCCCGCTTCAATTTTTCCCCGTTTTCCTTGAATAGCTTCCTTTTGAGGTATACGTAATCGGGTGTCCCCTGGTATCTTCTCCGATTCAAGCACGGACATCTCCAAATAAACTTTTTTGAAATTCTATAAACCCATAGGGTTAAGTTACGAGAAAATATCCATAAAACGGCCCGCTTTAATTTTTCCCCATTTTCCTTGTATAGCTCCCTTTAGAGGTATACGTAATTGGGTGTCCCTGATGCTCCAATTCAGGCACGAACATCTCAAAATGAACTTTTCTACAATTCTATAAACCCATAGGGTTAAGCTACGAGTAAATATCTACAAAACGGCCCATTTCAATTTTCCCCCATTTTCCTTCTATAGCTCCCTTTAGAGGTATACGTAATCGGGCGTCCCCTGATATCTGCTCCAATTCAGGCACGAACATCCGCAAATGAACTTTTCTGCAATTCTATAAACCCATAGGGTCAAGCTACGAGAAAATATCCACAAAACGGCCCGCTTCAATTTTTCCCTCTTTTCCTTGTATAGCTCCCTTTAGAGGTATACGTAATCGGGTGTCCCCTGATATCTGCTCCAATTCAGGCAGGAACATCCCCAAATGAACTTTTTTACAATTCAATAAACCCATAGGGTTAAGCTACGAGTAAATATCTACAAAACGGCCCACTTCAATTTTCCCCAATTTTCCTTGTATAGCTCCCTTTAGAGTTATACATAATCGGGCGTCCCCTGGTATCTGCTGCGATTCAGGCACAGACATCCCCAAATAAACTTTTCTTCAATTCTATAAACCCATAGGGTCAACCTATGAGAAAATTTCCATAAAACGACCCGCTTCAATTTTTCCCCATTTTCCTTGTATAGCTCCCTTTAGAGGTATACGTAATCGGGCGTCCCCTGATATCTGCTCCGATTCAAGCACGGAGATCCCCAAATGAACTTTTCTGTAATTCTATAAACCCTTAGGGTCAAGCTACAATAAAATATCGACAAAACGGCTCGCTTCAATTTTTCCCCATTTTCCTTGAATAGCTCCCTTTAGAGGATTACGTAATCGGGCGTCCCCTGACATCTGCTACGATTCAGGCACGGACATCCCCAAATGAAATTTTTTGCAATTCTATAAACCCATAGGGTCAAGTTACGAGAAAATATCCAAAAAACGGCCCGCTTCAATTTTTCCCCGTTTTCCTTGAATAACTTCCTTTAGAGGTATACGTAATCGGGTGTCCCCTGGTATCTGCTCTGATTCAAGCACGAACATCCCCAAATGAACTTTTTTGCAATTCTATAAACCCATAGGGTTAAGTTACGAGAAAATATCCATAAAACGGCCCGCTTTAATTTTTCCCCATTTTCCTTGTATAGCTCCCTTTAGAGGTATACGTAATTGGGTGTCCCCTGATATCTGCTCCAATTCAGGCACGAACATCTCGAAATGAACTTTTCTACAATTCTATAAACCCATAGGGTTAAGCTACGAGTAAATATCTACAAAACGGCCCATTTCAATTTTCCCCCATTTTCCTTCTATAGCTCCCTTTAGAGGTATACGTAACCGGGCGTCCCCTGATATCTGCTCCAATTCAGGCACGAACATCCGCAAATGAACTTTTCTGCAATTCTATAAACCCATAGGGTCAAGCTACGAGAAAATATCCACAAAACGGCCCACTTCAATTTTCCCCAATTTTCCTTGTATAGCTCCCTTTAGAGTTATACATAATCGGGCGTCCCCTGGTATCTGCTCCGATTCAGGCACAGACATCCCCAAATAAACTTTTCTTCAATTCTATAAACCCATAGGGTCAACCTATGAGAAAATTTCCGTAAAACGACCCGCTTCAATTTTTCCCCATTTTCCTTGTATAGCTCCCTTTAGAGGTATAGGTAATCGGGCGTCCCCTGATATCTGCTCCGATTCAAGCACGGAGATCCCCAAATGAACTTTTCTGCAATTCTATAAACCCTTAGGGTCAAGCTACAATAAAATATCGACAAAACGGCTCGCTTCAATTTTTCCCCATTTTCCTTGAATAGCTCCCTTTAGAGGATTACGTAATCGGGCGTCCCCTGGCATCTGCAACGATTCAGGCACAGACACCCCCAAATGAACTTTTCTGCAATTCTATAAACCCATAGGGTCAAGTTACGAGAAAATATCCAAAAAACGGTCCGCTTCAATTTTTCCCCGTTTTCCTTGAATAGCTTCTTTAGAGGTGTACTTAATCGGGTGTCCCCTAGTATCTACTCCGATTCAAGCACGGACATCCCCAAATGAACTTTTCTGCAATTCTATAAACACTTAGGGTCAAGCTACGAGAAAATATCCACAAAACGGTCCCCGTCAATTTTTCCCCATTTTCCTTGAATTAGCTCCCATTAGAGGTGTAATCGGGCGTCCCCTGGTATCTGCTCCGATTCAAGCACGGACATCCCCAAATGAACTTTTCTGCAATTCTATAAACCCATAGGGTCAAGCTACGAGAAAATATCCACAAAACAGCCCGCTTCAATTTTTCCCCATTTTCCTTGAATAGCTCCCTTTAGAGGTATACGTAATCGGGCGTCCCTTGGTATCTGCTACAATTCAGGCACGAACATCCCCAAATGAACTTTTCTGCAATTCTATAAACCCATAGGTCAAGCTACGAGAAAATATCCACAAAACGGTCTGCTTCAATTTTTCCCCATTTTCGTTGTATAGCTCCCTTTAGAGTTATACATAATCGGGCGTCCCCTGGTATCTGCTCCGATTCAGGCACAGAAATCCCCAAATGAACTTTTCTACAATTCTATAAACCCATAGGGTCAACCTACGAGAAAATTTCCATAAAACTGTCCGCTTCAATTTTTCCCCATTTTCCTTGTATAGCTCCCTATAGAGGTATATGTAATCGAGCGTCCCCTGATATCTGCTCCGATTCAAGCACGGAGATCACCAAATGAACATTTATGCAATTCTATAAACCCTTAGGGTCAAGCTATAATAAAATATTGACAAAACGGCTCGCTTCAATTTTCCCCCATTTTCCTTGAATAGCTCCCTTTAGAGGATTACGTAATCGGGCGTCCCCTGGCATCGGCTACGATTCAGGAACGGAGATCCCCAAATGAACTTTTCTGCAATTCTATAAACCCATAGGGTCAAGTTACGAGAAAATATCCAAAAAACGGCCCGCTTTAATTTTTCCCCATTTTCCTTGTATAGCTCCCTTTAGAGGTATACGTAATTGGGTGTCCCCTGATATCTGCTCCAATTCAGGCACGAACATCTCGAAATGAACTTTTCTACAATTCTATAAACCCATAGGGTTAAGCTACGAGTAAATATATACAAAACGGCCCATTTCAATTTTCCCCCATTTTCCTTCTATAGCTCCCTTTAGAGGTATACGTAATCGGGCGTCCCCTGATATCTGCTCCAATTCTGGCACGAACATCCGCAAATGAACTTTTCTGCAATTCTATAAACCCATAGGGTCAAGCTACGAGAAAATATCCACAAAACGGCCCACTTCAATTTTCCCCAATTTTCCTTGTATAGCTCCCTTTAGAGTTATACATAATCGGGCGTCCCCTGGTATCTGCTCCGATTCAGGCACAGACATCCCCAAATAAACTTTTCTTCAATTCTTTAAACCCATAGGGTCAACCTATGAGAAAATTTCCATAAAACGACCCGCTTCAATTTTTCCCCATTTTCCTTGTATAGCTCCCTTTAGAGGTATAGGTAATCGGGCGTCCCCTGATATCTGCTCCGATTCAAGCACGGAGATCCCCAAATGAACTTTTCTGCAATTCTATAAACCCTTAGGGTCAAGCTACAATAAAATATCGACAAAACGACTCGCTTCAATTTTTCCCCATTTTCCTTGAATAGCTCCGTTTAGAGGATTACGTAATCGGGCATCCCCTGGCATCTGCAACGATTCAGGCACAGACACCCCCAGATGAACTTTTCTGCAATTCTATAAACCCATAGGGTCAAGTTACGAGAAAATATCCAAAAAACGGTCCGCTTCAATTTTTCCCCGTTTTCCTTGAATAGCTTCTTTAGAGGTGTACTTAATCGGGTGTCCCCTAGTATCTACTCCGATTCAAGCACGGACATCCCCAAATGAACTTTTCTGCAATTCTATAAACACTTAGGGTCAAGCTACGAGAAAATATCCACAAAACGGTCCCCGTCAATTTTTCCCCATTTTCCTTGAATTAGCTCCCATTAGAGGTGTAATCGGGCGTCCCCTGGTATCTGCTCCGATTCAAGCACGGACATCCCCAAATGAACTTTTCTGCAATTCTATAAACCCATAGGGTCAAGCTACGAGAAAATATCCACAAAACAGCCCGCTTCAATTTTTCCCCATTTTCCTTGAATAGCTCCCTTTAGAGGTATACGTAATCGGGCGTCCCTTGGTATCTGCTACAATTCAGGCACGAACACCCCCAAATGAACTTTTCTGCAATTCTATAAACCCATAGGTCAAGCTACGAGAAAATATCCACAAAACGGTCTGCTTCAATTTTTCCCCATTTTCCTTGTATAGCTCCCTTTAGAGTTATACATAATCGGGCGTCCCCTGGTATCTTCTCCGATTCACGCACAGTAATCCCCAAATGAACTTTTCTACAATTCTATAAACCCATAGGGTCAACCTACGAGAAAATTTCCATAAAACTGTCCGCTTCAATTTTTCCCCATTTTCCTTGTATAGCTCCCTATAGAGGTATATGTAATCGAGCGTCCCCTGATATCTGCTCTGATTCAAGCACGAAGATCCCCAAATGAACTTTTCTGCAATTCTATAAACCCTTAGGGTCAAGCTATAATAAAATATTGACAAAACGGCTCGCTTCAATTTTCCCCCATTTTCCTTGAATAGCTCCCTTTAGAGGATTACATAATCGGGCGTCCCCTGGCATCTGCTACGATTCAGGAACGGAGATCCCCAAATGAACTTTTCTGCAATTCTATAAACCCATAGGGTCAAGTTACGAGAAAATATCCAAAAAACGGCCCGCTTCAATTTTTCCCCGTTTTCCTTGAATAGCTTCCTTTAGAGGTATACGTAATCGGGTGTCCCCTGGTATCTGCTCCAATTCAGGCACGAACATCCCGAAATGAACTTTTCTACAATTCTATAAACCCATAGGGTTAAGCTACGAGTAAATATCTACAAAACGGCCCACTTCAATTTTCCCCCATTTTCCTTCTATAGCTCCCTTTAGAGGTATAGGTAATCGGGCGTCCCCTGATATCTGCTCCGATTCAAGCACGGAGATCCCCAAATTAACTTTTCTGCAATTCTATAAACCCATAGGGTCAAGCTACAATAAAATATTGACAAAACGGCTCGCTTCAATTTTCCCCCATTTTCCTTGAATAGCTCCCTTTAGAGGATTACGTAATCGGGCGTCCCCTGGCATCTGTTACTATTCAGGAACGGAGATCCCCAAATGAACTTTTTTGCAATTCTATAAACCCATAGGGTCAAGTTACGAGAAAATATCCAAAAAACGGCCCGCTTCAATTTTTCCCCGTTTTCCTTGAATAGCTTCCTTTAGAGGTATACGTAATCGGGTGTCCCCTGGTATCTTCTCCGATTCAAGCACGGACATCTCCAAATAAACTTTTTTGAAATTCTATAAACCCATAGGGTTAAGTTACGAGAAAATATCCATAAAACGGCCCGCTTTAATTTTTCCCCATTTTCCTTGTATAGCTCCCTTTAGAGGTATACGTAATTGGGTGTCCCCTGATATCTGCTCCAATTCAGGCACGAACATCTCGAAATGAACTTTTCTACAATTCTATAAACCCATAGGGTTAAGCTACAAGTAAATATCTACAAAATGGCCCATTTCAATTTTCCCCCATTTTCCTTCTATAGCTCCCTTTAGAGGTATACGTAATCGGGCGTCCCCTGATATCTGCTCCAATTCAGGCACGAACATCCCCAAATGAACTTTTCTGCAATTCTATAAACCCATAGGGTTAAGCTACGAGTAAATATCTACAAAACGGCCCACTTCAATTTTCCCCAATTTTCCTTGTATAGCTCCCTTTAGAGTTATACATAATCGGGCGTCCCCTGGTATCTGCTCCGATTCAGGCACAGACATCCCCAAATAAACTTTTCTTCAATTCTATAAACCCATAGGGTCAACCTATGAGAAAATTTCCATAAAACGACCCGCTTCAATTTTTCCCCATTTTCCTTGTATAGCTCCCTTTAGAGGTATACGTAATCGGGCGTCCCCTGATATCTTCTCCGATTCAAGCACGGAGATCCCCAAATGAACTTTTCTGCAATTCTATAAACCCTTAGGTGACAGCTACAATAAAATATCGACAAAACGGCTCGCTTCAATTTTTCCCCATTTTCCTTGAATAGCTCCCTTGAGAGGATTACGTAATCGGGCGTCCCCTGGCATCTGCTACGATTCAGGCACAGACATCCCCAAATGAACTTTTCTGCAATTCTATAAACCCATAGGGTCAAGTTACGAGAAAATATCCAAAAAACGGTCCGCTTCAATTTTTCCCCGTTTTCCTTGAATAGCTTCTTTAGAGGTGTACTTAATCGGGTGTCCCCTAGTATCTGCTCCGATTCAAGCACGGACATCCCCAAATGAACTTTTCTGCAATTCTATAAACACTTAGGGTCAAGCTATGAGAAAATATCCACAAAACGGTCCCCGTCAATTTTTCCCCATTTTCCTTGAATAGCTCCCTTTAGAAGTGTAATCGGGCGTCCCCTGGTATCTGCTCCGATTCAAGCACGGACATCCCCAAATGAACTTTTCTGCAATTCTATAAACCCATAGGGTCAAGCTTCGAGAAAATATCCACAAAACAGCCCGCTTCAATTTTTCCCCATTTTCCTTGAATAGCTCCCTTTAGAGGTATACGTAATCGGGCGTCCCTTGGTATCTGCTACAATTCAAGCACGAACATCCCCAAATGAACTTTTCTGCAATTCTATAAACCCATAGGTCAAGCTACGAGAAAATATCCACAAAACGGTCGGCTTCAATTTTTCCCCATTTTCCTTGTATAGCTCCCTTTAGAGTTATACATAATCGGGCGTCCCCTGGTATCTACTCCGAATCAGGCACAGACATCCCCAAATGAACTTTTTTACAATTCTATAAACCCATAGGGTCAACCTACGAGAAAATTTCCATAAAACTGTCCGCTTCAATTTTTCCCCATTTTCCTTGTATAGCTCCCTTTAGAGGTATAGGTAATCGGGCGTCCCCTGATATCTGCTCCGATTCAAGCACGGAGATCCACAAATGAACTTTTCTGCAATTCTATAAACCCTTAGGGTCAAGCTACAATAAAATATTGACAAAACGGCTCGCTTCAATTTTCCCCCATTTTCCTTGAATAGCTCCCTTTAGAGGATTACGTAATCGGGCGTCCCCTGGCATCTGCTACGATTCAGGAACGGAGATCCCCAAATGAACTTTTCTGCAATTCTATAAACCCATAGGGTCAAGTTACGAGAAAATATCCAAAAAACGGCCCACTTCAATTTTTCCCCGTTTTCCTTGAATAGCTTCCTTTAGAGGTATACGTAATCGGGTGTCCCCTGGTATCTGCTCCAATTCAGGCACGAACATCCCGAAATGAACTTTTCTACAATTCTATAAACCCATAGGGTTAAGCTACGAGTAAATATCTACAAAACGGCCCATTTCAATTTTCCCCCATTTTCCTTCTATAGCTCCCTTTAGAGGTATACGTAATCGGGCGTCCCCTGATATCTGCTCCAATTCAGGCACGAACATCCCCAAATGAACTTTTCTGCAATTCTATAAACCCATAGGGCCAAGCTACGAGAAAATATCCACAAAACGGCCCGCTTCAATTTTTCCCTCTTTTCCTTGTATAGCTCCCTTTAGAGGTATACGTAATCGGGTGTCCCCTGATATCTGCTCCAATTCAGGCAGGAACATCCCCAAATGAACTTTTTTACAATTCTATAAACCCATAGGGTCAAGTTACGAGAAAATATCCAAAAAACGGTCCGCTTCAATTTTTCCCCGTTTTCCTTGAATAGCTTCTTTAGAGGTGTACTTAATCGGGTGTCCCCTAGTATCTGCTCCGATTCAAGCACGGACATCCCCAAATGAACTTTTCTGCAATTCTATAAACACTTAGGGTCAAGCTATGAGAAAATATCCACAAAACGGTCCCCGTCAATTTTTCCCCATTTTCCTTGAATAGCTCCCTTTAGAAGTGTAATCGGGCGTCCCCTGGTATCTGCTCCGATTCAAGCACGGACATCCCCAAATGAACTTTTCTGCAATTCTATAAACCCATAGGGTCAAGCTTCGAGAAAATATCCACAAAACAGCCCGCTTCAATTTTTCCCCATTTTCCTTGAATAGCTCCCTTTAGAGGTATACGTAATCGGGCGTCCCTTGGTATCTGCTACAATTCAAGCACGAACATCCCCAAATGAACTTTTCTGCAATTCTATAAACCCATAGGTCAAGCTACGAGAAAATATCCACAAAACGGTCGGCTTCAATTTTTCCCCATTTTCCTTGTATAGCTCCCTTTAGAGTTATACATAATCGGGCGTCCCCTGGTATCTGCTCCGATTCAGGCACAGACATCCCCAAATGAACTTTTTTACAATTCTATAAACCCATAGGGTCAACCTACGAGAAAATTTCCATAAAACTGTCCGCTTAAATTTTTCCCCATTTTCCTTGTATAGCTCCCTTTAGAGGTGTAGGTAATCGGGCGTCCCCTGATATCTGCTCCGATTCAAGCACGGAGATCCACAAATGAACTTTTCTGCAATTCTATAAACCATTAGGGTCAAGCTACAATAAAATATTGACAAAACGGCTCGCTTCAATTTTCCCCCATTTTCCTTGAATAGCTCCCTTTAGAGGATTACGTAATCGGGCGTCCCCTGGCATCTGCTACGATTCAGGAACGGAGATCCCCAAATGAACTTTTCTGCAATTCTATAAACCCATAGGGTCAAGTTATGAGAAAATATCCAAAAAACGGCCCGCTTCAATTTTTCCCCGTTTTCCTTGAATAGCTTCCTTTAGAGGTATACGTAATCGGGTGTCCCCTGGTATCTGCTCCAATTCAGGCACGAACATCCCGAAATGAACTTTTCTACAATTCTATAAACCCATAGGGTTAAGCTACGAGTAAATATCTACAAAACGGCCCATTTCAATTTTCCCCCATTTTCCTTCTATAGCTCCCTTTAGAGGTATACGTAATCGGGCGTCCCCTGATATCTGCTCCAATTCAGGCACGAACATCCCCAAATGAACTTTTCTGCAATTCTATAAACCCATAGGGCCAAGCTACGAGAAAATATCCACAAAACGACCCGCTTCAATTTTTCCCTCTTTTCCTTGTATAGCTCCCTTTAGAGGTATACGTAATCGGGTGTCCCCTGATATCTGCTCCAATTCAGGCAGGAACATCCCCAAATGAACTTTTTTACAATTCTATAAACCCATAGGGTTAAGCTACGAGTAAATATCTACAAAACGGCCCACTTCAATTTTTCCCAATTTTCCTTGTATAGCTCCCTTTAGAGTTATACATAATCGGGCGTCCCCTGGTATCTGCTCCGATTCAGGCACAGACATCCCCAAATAAACTTTTCTTCAATTCTATAAACCCATAGGGTCAACCTATGAGAAAATTTCTATAAAACGACCCGCTTCAATTTTTCCCCATTTTCCTTGTATAGCTCCCTTTAGAGGTATACGTAATCGGGCGTCCCCTGATATCTGCTCCGATTCAAGCACGGAGATCCCCAAATGAACTTTTATGCAATTCTATAAACCCTTAGGTGACAGCTACAATAAAATATCGACAAAACGGCTCGATTCAATTTTTCCCCATTTTCCTTGAATAGCTCCCTTTAGAGGATTACGTAATCGGGCGTCCCCTGGCATCTGCTACGATTCAGGCACAGACATCCCCAAATGAACTTTTCTGCAATTCTATAAACCCATAGGGTCAAGTTACGAGAAAATATCCAAAAAACGGTCCGCTTCAATTTTTCCCCGTTTTCCTTGAATAGCTTCTTTAGAGGTGTACTTAATCGGGTGTCCCCTAGTATCTGCTCCGATTCAAGCACGGACATCCCCAAATGAACTTTTCTGCAATTCTATAAACACTTAGGGTCAAGCTACAAGAAAATATCCACAAAACGGTCCCCGTCAATTTTTCCCCATTTTCCTTGAATAGCTCCCTTTAGAGGTGTAATCAGGCGTCCCCTGGTATCTGCTCCGATTCAAGCACAGACATCCCCAAATGAACCTTTCTGCAATTCTATAAACCCATAGGGTCAAGCTACGAGAAAATATCCACAAAACAACCCGCTTCAATTTTTCCCCATTTTCCTTGAATAGCTCCCTTTAGAGGTATACGTAATCGGGCGTCCCTGGGTATCTGCTACAATTCAAGCACGAACATCCCCAAATGAACTTTTCTGCAATTCTATAAACCCATAGGTCGAGCTACGAGAAAATATCCACAAAACGGTCTGCTTCAATTTTTCCCCATTTTCCTTGTATAGCTCCCTTTAGAGTTATACATAATCGGGCGTCCCCTGGTATCTGCTCCGATTCAGGCACAGACATCCCCAAATGAACTTTTCTACAATTCTATAAACCCATAGGGTCAACCTATGAGAAAATTTCCATAAAACTGTCCGCTTCAATTTTTCCCCATTTTCCTTGTATAGCTCCCTTTAGAGGTACAGGTAATCGGGCGTCCCCTGATATCTGCTCCGATTCAAGCACGGAGATCCACAAATGAACTTTTCTGCAATTCTATAAACCCTTAGGGTCAAGCTACAATAAAATATTGACAAAACGGCTCGCTTCAATTTTCCCCCATTTTCCTTGAATAGCTCCCTTTAGAGGATTACGTAATCGGGCGTCCCCTGGCATCTGCTACGATTCAGGAACGGAGATCCCCAAATGAACTTTTCTGCAATTCTATAAACCCATAGGGTCAAGTTACGAGAAAATATCCACAAAACGGCCCGCTTCAATTTTTCCCCGTTTTCCTTGAATAGCTTCCTTTAGAGGTATACGTAATTGGGTGTCCCCTGGTATCTGCTCCAATTCAGGCACGAACATCCCGAAATGAACTTTTCTACAAGTCTATAAACCCATAGGGTTAAGCTACGAGTAAATATCTACAAAACGGCCCACTTCAATTTTCCCCCATTTTCCATCTATAGCTCCCTTTAGAGGTATACGTAATCGGGCGTCCCCTGATATCTGCTCCAATTCAGGCACGAACATCCCCAAATGAACTTTTCTGCAATTATATAAACCCATAGGGTCAAGTTACGAGAAAATATCCAAAAAATGGCCCGCTTCAATTTTTCCCCGTTTTCCTTGAATAGCTTCCTTTAGAGGTATACGTAATCGGGTGTCCCCTGGTATCTGCTCCAATTCAGGCACGAACATCCCGAAATGAACTTTTCTACAATTCTATAAACCCATAGGGTTAAGCTACGAGTAAATATCTACAAAACTGCCCACTTCAATTTTCCCCCATTTTCCTTCTATAGCTCCCTTTAGAGGTATACGTAATCGGGCGTCCCCTGATATCTGCTCCAATTCAGGCACGAACATCCCCAAATGAACTTTTCTGCAATTATATAAACCCATAGGGTCAAGCTACGAGAAAATATCCACAAAACGGCCCGCTTCAATTTTTCCCTATTTTCCTTATATAGCTCCCTTTAGAGGTATACGTAATCGGGGGTCCCCTGATATCTGCTCCAATTCAGACAGGAACATCCCCAAATGAACTTTTTTACAATTCTATAAACCCATAGGGTTAAGCTACGAGTAAATATCTACAAAACGGCCCACTTCAATTTTCCCCCATTTTCCTTGTATAGCTCCCTTTAGAGTTATACATAATCGGGAGTCCCCTGGTATCTGCTCCGATTCAGGCACAGACATCCCCAAATAAACTTTTCTTCAATTATATAAACCCATATGGTCAACCTACGAGAAAATTTCCATAAAACGACCCGCTTCAATTTTTCCCCATTTTCCTTGTATAGCTCCCTTTAGAGGTATACGTAATCGGGCGTCCCCTGATATCTGCTCCGATTCAAGCACGGAGATCCCCAAATGAACTTTTCTGCAATTCTATAAACCCTTAGGGTCAAGCTACAATAAAATATCGACAAAACGGCTCGCTTCAATTTTTTCCCATTTTCCTTGAATAGCTCCCTTTAGAGGATTACGTAATCGGGCGTCCCCTGGCATCTGCTACGATTCAGGCACGGACATCCCCAAATGAACTTTTCTACAATTCTATAAACCCATAGGGTCAACCTACGAGAAAATTTCCATAAAACTGTCCGCTTCAATTTTTCCCCATTTTCCTTGTATAGCTCCCTTTAGAGGTATAGGTAATCGGGCGTCCCCTGATATCTGCTCCGATTCATGCACGGAGATCCACAAATGAACTTTTCTGCAATTCTATAAACCCTTAGGGTCAAGCTACAATAAAATATTGACAAAACGGCTCGCTTCAATTTTCCCCCATTTTCCTTGAATAGCTCCCTTTAGAGGATTACGTAATCGGGCGTCCCCTGGCATCTGCTACGATTCAGGAACAGAGATCCCCAAATGAACTTTTCTGCAATTCTATAAACCCATAGGGTCAAGTTACGAGAAAATATCCAAAAAACGGCCCGCTTCAATTTTTCCCCGTTTTCCTTGAATAGCTTCCTTTAGAGGTATACGTAATCGGGTGTCCCCTGGTATCTGCTCCAATTCAGGCACGAACATCCCGAAATGAACTTTTCTACAATTCTATAAACCCATAGGGTTAAGCTACGAGTAAATATCTACAAAACGGCCCACTTCAATTTTCCCCCATTTTCCTTCTATAGCTCCCTTTAGAGGTATACGTAATCGGGCGTCCCCTGATATCTGCTCCAATTCAGGCACGAACATCCCCAAATGAACTTTTCTGCAATTATATAAACCCATAGGGTCAAGTTACGAGGAAATATCGACAAAACGGCCCACTTCAATTTTCCCCCATTTTCCTTCTATAGCTTCCTTTAGAGGTATACGTAATCGGGTGTCCCCTGATATCTGCTCCAATTCAGGCACGAACATCCCGAAATGAACTTTTCTACAATTCTATAAACCCATAGGGTTAAGCTACGAGTAAATATCTACAAAACGGCCCACTTCAATTTTCCCCCATTTTCCTTGTATAGCTCCCTTTAGAGTTATACATAATCGGGAGTCCCCTGGTATCTGCTCAGATTCAGGCACAGACATCCCCAAATAAACTTTTCTGCAATTCTATAAACCCATAGGGTCAAGTTACGAGAAAATATCCAAAAAACGGTCCGCTTCAATTTTTCCCCGTTTTCCTTGAATAGCTTCTTTAGAGGTGTACTTAATCGGGTGTCCCCTAGTATCTACTCCGATTCAAGCACGGACATCCCCAAATGAACTTTTCTGCAATTCTATAAACACTTAGGGTCAAGCTACGAGAAAATATCCACAAAACGGTCCCCGTCAATTTTTCCCCATTTTCCTTGAATAGCTCCCTTTAGAGGTGTAATCAGGCGTCCCCTGGTATCTGCTCCGATTCAAGCACAGACATCCCCAAATGAACTTTTCTGCAATTCTATAAACCCATAGGGTCAAGCTACGAGAAAATATCCACAAAACAACCCGCTTCAATTTTTCCCCATTTTCCTTGAATAGCTCCCTTTAGAGGTATACGTAATCGGGCGTCCCTGGGTATCTGCTACAATTCAAGCACGAACATCCCCAAATGAACTTTTCTGCAATTCTATAAACCCATAGGTCAAGCTACGAGAAAATATCCACAAAACGGTCTGCTTCAATTTTTCCCCATTTTCCTTGTATAGCTCCCTTTAGAGTTATACATAATCGGGCGTCCCCTGGTATCTGCTCCGATTCAGGCACAGACATCCCCAAATGAACTTTTCTACAATTCTATAAACCCATAGGGTCAACCTACGAGAAAATTTCCATAAAACTGTCCGCTTCAATTTTTCCCCATTTTCCTTGTATAGCTCCCTTTAGAGGTACAGGTAATCGGGCGTCCCCTGATATCTGCTCCGATTCAAGCACGGAGATCCACAAATGAACTTTTCTGCAATTCTATAAACCCTTAGGGTCAAGCTACAATAAAATATTGACAAAACGGCTTGCTTCAATTTTCCCCCATTTTCCTTGAATAGCTCCCTTTAGAGGATTACGTAATCGGGCGTCCCCTGGCATCTGCTACGATTCAGGAACGGAGATCCCCAAATGAACTTTTCTGCAATTCTATAAACCCATAGGGTCAAGTTACGAGAAAATATCCACAAAACGGCCCGCTTCAATTTTTCCCCGTTTTCCTTGAATAGCTTCCTTTAGAGGTATACGTAATTGGGTGTCCCCTGGTATCTGCTCCAATTCAGGCACGAACATCCCGAAATGAACTTTTCTACAATTCTATAAACCCATAGGGTTAAGCTACGAGTAAATATCTACAAAACGGCCCACTTCAATTTTCCCCCATTTTCCATCTATAGCTCCCTTTAGAGGTATACGTAATCGGGCGTCCCCTGATATCTGCTCCAATTCAGGCACGAACATCCCCAAATGAACTTTTCTGCAATTATATAAACCCATAGGGTCAAGTTACGAGAAAATATCCAAAAAACGGCCCGCTTCAATTTTTCCCCGTTTTCCTTGAATAGCTTCCTTTAGAGGTATACGTAATCGGGTGTCCCCTGGTATCTGCTCCAATTCAGGCACGAACATCCCGAAATGAACTTTTCTACAATTCTATAAACCCATAGGGTTAAGCTACGAGTAAATATCTACAAAACGGCCCACTTCAATTTTCCCCCATTTTCCTTCTATAGCTCCCTTTAGAGGTATACGTAATCGGGCGTCCCCTGATATCTGCTCCAATTCAGGTACGAACATCCCCAAATGAACTTTTCTGCAATTATATAAACCCATAGGGTCAAGCTACGAGAAAATATCCACAAAACGGCCCGCTTCAATTTTTCCCTATTTTCCTTATATAGCTCCCTTTAGAGGTATACGTAATCGGGTGTCCCCTGATATCTGCTCCAATTCAGGCAGGAACATCCCCAAATGAACTTTTTTACAATTCTATAAACCCATAGGGTTAAGCTACGAGTAAATATCTACAAAACGGCCCACTTCAATTTTCCCCCATTTTCCTTGTATAGCTCCCTTTAGAGTTATACATAATCGGGAGTCCCCTGGTATCTGCTCCGATTCAGGCACAGACATCCCCAAATAAACTTTTCTTCAATTATATAAACCCATATGGTCAACCTACGAGAAAATTTCCATAAAACGACCCACTTCAATTTTTCCCCATTTTCCTTGTATAGCTCCCTTTAGAGGTATACGTAATCGGGCGTCCCCTGATATCTGCTCCGATTCAAGCACGGAGATCCCCAAATGAACTTTTCTGCAATTCTATAAACCCTTAGGGTCAAGCTACAATAAAATATCGACAAAACGGCTCGCTTCAATTTTTTCCCATTTTCCTTGAATAGCTCCCTTTAGAGGATTACGTAATCGGGCGTCCCCTGGCATCTGCTACGATTCAGGCACGGACATCCCCAAATGAACTTTTCTACAATTCTATAAACCCATAGGGTCAACCTACGAGAAAATTTCCATAAAACTGTCCGCTTCAATTTTTCCCCATTTTCCTTGTATAGCTCCCTTTAGAGGTATAGGTAATCGGGCGTCCCCTGATATCTGCTCCGATTCATGCACGGAGATCCACAAATGAACTTTTCTGCAATTCTATAAACCCTTAGGGTCAAGCTACAATAAAATATTGACAAAACGGCTCGCTTCAATTTTCCCCCATTTTCCTTGAATAGCTCCCTTTAGAGGATTACGTAATCGGGCGTCCCCTGGCATCTGCTACGATTCAGGAACAGAGATCCCCAAATGAACTTTTCTGCAATTCTATAAACCCATAGGGTCAAGTTACGAGAAAATATCCAAAAAACGGCCCGCTTCAATTTTTCCCCGTTTTCCTTGAATAGCTTCCTTTAGAGGTATACGTAATCGGGTGTCCCCTGGTATCTGCTCCAATTCAGGCACGAACATCCCGAAATGAACTTTTCTACAATTCTATAAACCTATAGGGTTAAGCTACGAGTAAATATCTACAAAACGGCCCACTTCAATTTTCCCCCATTTTCCTTCTATAGCTCCCTTTAGAGGTATACGTAATCGGGCGTCCCCTGATATCTGCTCCAATTCAGGCACGAACATCCCCAAATGAACTTTTCTGCAATTATATAAACCCATAGGGTCAAGTTACGAGTAAATATCGACAAAACGGCCCACTTCAATTTTCCCCCATTTTCCTTCTATAGCTCCCTTTAGAGGTATACGTAATCGGGTGTCCCCAGATATCTGCTCCAATTCAGGCACGAACATCCCGAAATGAACTTTTCTACAATTCTATAAACCCATAGGGTTAAGCTACGAGTAAATATCTACAAAACGGCCCACTTCAATTTTCCCCCATTTTCCTTGTATAGCTCCCTTTAGAGTTATACATAATCGGGAGTCCCCTGGTATCTGCTCAGATTCAGGCACAGACATCCCCAAATAAACTTTTCTGCAATTCTATAAACCCATAGGGTCAAGTTACGAGAAAATATCCAAAAAACGGTCCGCTTCAATTTTTCCCCGTTTTCCTTGAATAGCTTCTTTAGAGGTGTACTTAATCGGGTGTCCCCTAGTATCTACTCCGATTCAAGCACGGACATCCCCAAATGAACTTTTCTGCAATTCTATAAACACTTAGGGTCAAGCTACGAGAAAATATCCACAAAACGGTCCCCGTCAATTTTTCCCCATTTTCCTTGAATAGCTCCCTTTAGAGGTGTAATCAGGCGTCCCCTGGTATCTGCTCCGATTCAAGCACAGACATCCCCAAATGAACTTTTCTGCAATTCTATAAACCCATAGGGTCAAGCTACGAGAAAATATCCACAAAACAACCCGCTTCAATTTTTCCCCATTTTCCTTGAATAGCTCCCTTTAGAGGTATACGTAATCGGGCGTCCCTGGGTATCTGCTACAATTCAAGCACGAACATCCCCAAATGAACTTTTCTGCAATTCTATAAACCCATAGGTCAAGCTACGAGAAAATATCCACAAAACGGTCTGCTTCAATTTTTCCCCATTTTCCTTGTATAGCTCCCTTTAGAGTTATACATAATCGGGCGTCCCCTGGTATCTGCTCCGATTCAGGCACAGACATCCCCAAATGAACTTTTCTACAATTCTATAAACCCATAGGGTCAACCTACGAGAAAATTTCCATAAAACTGTCCGCTTCAATTTTTCCCCATTTTCCTTGTATAGCTCCCTTTAGAGGTACAGGTAATCGGGCGTCCCCTGATATCTGCTCCGATTCAAGCACGGAGATCCACAAATGAACTTTTCTGCAATTCTATAAACCCTTAGGGTCAAGCTACAATAAAATATTGACAAAACGGCTTGCTTCAATTTTCCCCCATTTTCCTTGAATAGCTCCCTTTAGAGGATTACGTAATCGGGCGTCCCCTGGCATCTGCTACGATTCAGGAACGGAGATCCCCAAATGAACTTTTCTGCAATTCTATAAACCCATAGGGTCAAGTTACGAGAAAATATCCACAAAACGGCCCGCTTCAATTTTTCCCCGTTTTCCTTGAATAGCTTCCTTTAGAGGTATACGTAATTGGGTGTCCCCTGGTATCTGCTCCAATTCAGGCACGAACATCCCGAAATGAACTTTTCTACAATTCTATAAACCCATAGGGTTAAGCTACGAGTAAATATCTACAAAACGGCCCACTTCAATTTTCCCCCATTTTCCATCTATAGCTCCCTTTAGAGGTATACGTAATCGGGCGTCCCCTGATATCTGCTCCAATTCAGGCACGAACATCCCCAAATGAACTTTTCTGCAATTATATAAACCCATAGGGTCAAGTTACGAGAAAATATCCAAAAAACGGCCCGCTTCAATTTTTCCCCGTTTTCCTTGAATAGCTTCCTTTAGAGGTATACGTAATCGGGTGTCCCCTGGTATCTGCTCCAATTCAGGCACGAACATCCCGAAATGAACTTTTCTACAATTCTATAAACCCATAGGGTTAAGCTACGAGTAAATATCTACAAAACGGCCCATTTCAATTTTCCCCCATTTTCCTTCTATAGCTCCCTTTAGAGGTATACGTAATCGGGCGTCCCCTGATATCTGCTCCAATTCAGGCACGAACATCCCCAAATGAACTTTTCTGCAATTCTATAAACCCATAGGGTCAAGCTACGAGAAAATATCCACAAAACGGCCCGCTTCAATTTTTCCCTCTTTTCCTTGTATAGCTCCCTTTAGAGGTATACGTAATCGGGTGTCCCCTGATATCTGCTCCAATTCAGGCAGGAACATCCCCAAATGAACTTTTTTACAATTCTATAAACCCATAGGGTTAAGCTACGAGTAAATATCTACAAAACGGCCCACTTCAATTTTCCCCAATTTTCCTTGTATAGCTCCCTTTAGAGTTATACATAATCGGGCGTCCCCTGGTATCTGCTCCGATTCAGGCACAGACATCCCCAAATAAACTTTTCTTCAATTCTATAAACCCATAGGGTCAACCTATGAGAAAATTTCCATAAAACGACCCGCTTCAATTTTTCCCCATTTTCCTTGTATAGCTCCCTTTAGAGGTATACGTAATCGGGCGTCCCCTGATATCTGCTCCGATTCAAGCACGGAGATCCCCAAATGAACTTTTCTGCAATTCTATAAACCCTTAGGTGACAGCTACAATAAAATATCGACAAAACGGCTCGATTCAATTTTTCCCCATTTTCCTTGAATAGCTCCCTTTAGAGGATTACGTAATCGGGCGTCCCCTGGCATCTTCTACGATTCAGGCACAGACATCCCCAAATGAACTTTTCTGCAATTCTATAAACCCATAGGATCAAGTTACGAGAAAATATCCAAAAAACGGTCCGCTTCAATTTTTCCCCGTTTTCCTTGAATAGCTTCTTTAGAGGTGTACTTAATCGGGTGTCCCCTAGTATCTGCTCCGATTCAAGCACGGACATCCCCAAATGAACTTTTCTGCAATTCTATAAACACTTTGGGTCAAGCTACGAGAAAATATCCACAAAACGGTCCCCGTCAATTTTTCCCCATTTTCCTTGAATAGCTCCCTTTAGAGGTGTAATCGGGCGTCCCCTGGTATCTGCTCCGATTCAAGCACGGACATCCCCAAATGAACTTTTCTGCAATTCTATAAACCCATAGGGTCAAGCTACGAGAAAATATCCACAAAACAGCCCGCTTCAATTTTTCCCCATTTTCCTTGAATAGCTCCCTTTAGAGGTATACGTAATCGGGCGTCCCTTGGTATCTGCTACAATTCAAGCACGAACATCCCCAAATGAACTTTTCTGCAATTCTATAAACCCATAGGTCAAGCTACGTGAAAATATCCACGAAACGGTCTGCTTCAATTTTTCCCCATTTTCCTTGTATAGCTCCCTTTAGGATTATACATAATCGAGCGTCTCCTGGTATCTGCTCCGATTCAGGCACAGACATCCCCAAATGAACTTTTCTACAATTCTATAAACCCATAGGGTCAACCTACGAGAAAATTTCCATAAAACTGTCCGCTTCAATTTTTCCCCATTTTCCTTGTATAGCTCCCTTTAGAGGTATAGGTAATCGGGCGTCCCCTGATATCTGCTCCGATTCAAGCACGGATATCCACAAATGAACTTTTCTGCAATTCTATAAACCCTTAGGGTCAAGCTACAATAAAATATTGACAAAACGGCTCGCTTCAATTTTCCCCCATTTTCCTTGAATAGCTCCCTTTAGAGAATTACGTAATCGGGCGTCCCCTGGCATCTGCTACGATTCAGGAACGGAGATCCCCAAATGAACTTTTCTGCAATTCTATAAACCCATAGGGTCAAGTTACGAGAAAATATCCAAAAAACGGCCCGCTTCAATTTTTCCCCGTTTTCCTTGAATAGCTTCCTTTAGAGGTATACGTAATCGCGTGTCCCCTGGTATCTGCTCCAATTCAGGCACGAACATCCCGAAATGTACTTTTCTACAATTCTATAAACCCATAGGGTTAAGCTACGAGTAAATATCTACAAAACGGCCCACTTCAATTTTCCCCCATTTTCCTTCTATAGCTCCCTTTAGAGGTATACGTAATCGGGCGTCCCCTGATATCTGCTCCAATTCAGGCACGAACATCCCCAAATGAACTTTTCTGCAATTATATAAACCCATAGGGTCAAGTTGCGAGAAAATATCCAAAAAACGGCCCGCTTCAATTTTTCCCCGTTTTCCTTGAATAGCTTCCTTTAGAGGTATACGTAATCGGGTGTCCCCTGGCATCTGCTACGATTCAGGAACGGAGATCCCCAAATGAACTTTTCTGCAATTCTATAAACCCATAGGGTCAAGCTACGAGAATATATCCACAAAACAGCCCGCTTCAATTTTTCCCCATTTTCCTTGAATAGCTCCCTTTAGAGGTATACGTAATCGGGCGTCCCTTGGTATCTGCTACAATTCAAGCACGAACATCCCCAAATGAACTTTTCTACAATTCTATAAACCCATAGGTCAAGCTACGAGAAAATATCCACGAAACGGTCTGCTTCAATTTTTCCCCATTTTCCTTGTATAGCTCCCTTTAGAGTTATACATAATCGGGCGTCCCCTGGTATCTGCTCCGATTCAGGCACAGACATCCCCAAATGAACTTTTCTACAATTCTATAAACCCATAGGGTCAACCTACGAGAAAATTTCCATAAAACTGTCCGCTTCAATTTTTCCCCATTTTCCTTGTATAGCTCCCTTTAGAGGTATAGGTAATCGGGCGTCCCCTGATATCTGCTCCGATTCAAGCACGGAGATCCACAAATGAACTTTTCAGCAATTCTATAAACCCTTAGGGTCAAGCTACAATAAAATATTGACAAAACGGCTCGCTTCAATTTTCCCCCATTTTCCTTGAATAGCTCCCTTTAGAGGATTACGTAATCGGGCGTCCCCTGGCATCTGCTACGATTCAGGCACAGACATCCCCAAATGAACTTTTCTGCAATTCTATAAACCCATAGGATCAAGTTATGAGAAAATATCCAAAAAACGGTCCGCTTCAATTTTTCCCCGTTTTCCTTGAATAGCTTCTTTAGAGGTGTACTTAATCGGGTGTCCCCTAGTATCTGCTCCGATTCAAGCACGGACATCCCCAAATGAACTTTTCTACAATTCTATAAACACTTAGGGTCAAGCTACGAGAAAATATCCACAAAACGGTCCCCGTCAATTTTTCCCCATTTTCCTTGAATAGCTCCCTTTAGAGGTGTAATCGGGCGTCCCCTGGTATCTGCTCCGATTCAAGCACGGACATCCCCAAATGAACTTTTCTGCAATTCTATAAACCCATAGGGTCAAGCTACGAGAAAATATCCACAAAACAGCCCGCTTCAATTTTTCCCCATTTTCCTTGAATAGCTCCCTTTAGAGGTATACGTAATCGGGCGTCCCTTGGTATCTGCTACAATTCAAGCACGAACATCCCCAAATGAACTTTTCTGCAATTCTATAAACCCATAGGTCAAGCTACGAGAAAATATCCACGAAACGGTCTGCTTCAATTTTTCCCCATTTTCCTTGTATAGCTCCCTTTAGAGTTATACATAATCGGGCGTCCCCTGGTATCTGCTCCGATTCAGGCACAGACATCCTCAAATGAACTTTTCTACAATTCTATAAACCCATAGGGTCAACCTACGAGAAAATTTCCATAAAACTGTCCGCTTCAATTTTTCCCCATTTTCCTTGTATAGCTCCCTTTAGAGGTATAGGCAATCGGGCGTCCCCTGATATCTGCTCCGATTCAAGCACGGAGATCCACAAATGAACTTTTCTGCAATTCTATAAACCCTTAGGGTCAAGCTACAATAAAATATTGACAAAACGGCTCGCTTCAATTTTCCCCCATTTTCCTTGAATAGCTCCCTTTAGAGGATTACGTAATCGGGCGTCCCCTGGCATCTGCTACGATTCAGGCACAGACATCCCCAAATGAACTTTTCTGCAATTCTATAAACCCATAGGATCAAGTTACGAGAAAATATCCAAAAAACGGTCCGCTTCAATTTTTCCCCGTTTTCCTTGAATAGCTTCTTTAGAGGTGTACTTAATCGGGTGTCCCCTAGTATCTGCTCCGATTCAAGCACGGACATCCCCAAATGAACTTTTCTGCAATTCTATAAACACTTAGGGTCAAGCTACGAGAAAATATCCACAAAACGGTCCCCGTCAATTTTTCCCCATTTTCCTTGAATAGCTCCCTTTAGAGGTGTAATCGGGCGTCCCCTGGTATCTGCTCCGATTCAAGCACGGACATCCCCAAATGAACTTTTCTGCAATTCTATAAACCCATAGGGTCAAGCTACGAGAAAATATCCACAAAACAGCCCGCTTCAATTTTTCCCCATTTTCCTTGAATAGCTCCCTTTAGAGGTATACGTAATCGGGCGTCCCTTGGTATCTGCTACAATTCAAGCACGAACATCCCCAAATGAACTTTTCTGCAATTCTATAAACCCATAGGTCAAGCTACGAGAAAATATCCACGAAACGGTCTGCTTCAATTTTTCCCCATTTTCCTTGTATAGCTCCCTTTAGAGTTATACATAATCGGGCGTCCCCTGGTATCTGCTCCGATTCAGGCACAGACATCCTCAAATGAACTTTTCTACAATTCTATAAACCCATAGGGTCAACCTACGAGAAAATTTCCATAAAACTGTCCGCTTCAATTTTTCCCCATTTTCCTTGTATAGCTCCCTTTAGAGGTATAGGCAATCGGGCGTCCCCTGATATCTGCTCCGATTCAAGCACGGAGATCCACAAATGAACTTTTCTGCAATTCTATAAACCCTTAGGGTCAAGCTACAATAAAATATTGACAAAACGGCTCGCTTCAATTTTCCCCCATTTTCCTTGAATAGCTCCCTTTAGAGGATTACGTAATCGGGCGTCCCCTGGCATCTGCTACGATTCAGGCACAGACATCCCCAAATGAACTTTTCTGCAATTCTATAAACCCATAGGATCAAGTTACGAGAAAATATCCAAAAAACGGTCCGCTTCAATTTTTCCCCGTTTTCCTTGAATAGCTTCTTTAGAGGTGTACTTAATCGGGTGTCCCCTAGTATCTGCTCCGATTCAAGCACGGACATCCCCAAATGAACTTTTCTGCAATTCTATAAACACTTAGGGTCAAGCTACGAGAAAATATCCACAAAACGGTCCCCGTCAATTTTTCCCCATTTTCCTTGAATAGCTCCCTTTAGAGGTGTAATCGGGCGTCCCCTGGTATCTGCTCCGATTCAAGCACGGACATCCCCAAATGAACTTTTCTGCAATTCTATAAACCCATAGGGTCAAGCTACGAGAAAATATCCACAAAACAGCCCGCTTCAATTTTTCCCCATTTTCCTTGAATAGCTCCCTTTAGAGGTATACGTAATCGGGCGTCCCTTGGTATCTGCTACAATTCAAGCACGAACATCCCCAAATGAACTTTTCTGCAATTCTATAAACCCATAGGTCAAGCTACGAGAAAATATCCACGAAACGGTCTGCTTCAATTTTTCCCCATTTTCCTTGTATAGCTCCCTTTAGAGTTATACATAATCGGGCGTCCCCTGGTATCTGCTCCGATTCAGGCACAGACATCCCCAAATGAACTTTTCTACAATTCTATAAACCCATAGGGTCAACCTACGAGAAAATTTCCATAAAACTGTCCGCTTCAATTTTTCCCCATTTTCCTTGTATAGCTCCCTTTAGAGGTATAGGTAATCGGGCGTCCCCTGATATCTGCTCCGATTCAAGCACGGAGATCCACAAAGGAACTTTTCTGCAATTCTATAAACCCTTAGGGTCAAGCTACAATAAAATATTGACAAAACGGCTCGCTTCAATTTTCCCCCATTTTCCTTGAATAGCTCCCTTTAGAGGATTACGTAATCGGGCGTCCCCTGGCATCTGCTACGATTCAGGAACGGAGATCCCCAAATGAACTTTTCTGCAATTCTATAAACCCATAGGGTCAAGTTACGAGAAAATATCCAAAAAACGGCCCGCTTCAATTTTTCCCCGTTTTCCTTGAATAGCTTCCTTTAGAGGTATACGTAATCGTGTGTCCCCTGGTATCTGCTCCAATTCAGGCACGAACATCCCGAAATGTACTTTTCTACAATTCTATAAACCCATAGGGTTAAGCTACGAGTAAATATCTACAAAACGGCCCACTTCAATTTTCCCCCATTTTCCTTCTATAGCTCCCTTTAGAGGTATACGTAATCGGGCGTCCCCTGATATCTGCTCCAATTCAGGCACGAACATCCCCAAATGAACTTTTCTGCAATTATATAAACCCATAGGGTCAAGCTACGAGAAAATATCCACAAAACGGCCCGCTTCAATGTTTCCCTATTTTCCTTATATAGCTTCCTTTAGAGGTATACGTAATCGGGTGTCCCCTGATATCTTCTCCAATTCAGGAAGGAACATCCCCAAATGAACTTTTTTACAATTCTATAAACCCATAGGGTTAAGCTACGAGTAAATATCTACAAAACGGCCCACTTCAATTTTCCCCCATTTTCCTTGTATAGCTCCCTTTAGAGTTATACATAATCGGGCGTCCCCTGGTATCTGCTCCGATTCAGGCACAGACATCCCCAAATAAACTTTTCTTCAATTCTATAAACCCATAGGGTCAACCTATGAGAAAATTTCCATAAAACGACCCGCTTCAATTTTTCCCCATTTTCCTTGTATAGCTCCCTTTAGAGGTATACGTAATCGGGCGTCCCCTGATATCTGCTCCGATTCAAGCACGGAGATCCCCAAATGAACTTTTCTGCAATTCTATAAACCCTTAGGTGACAGCTACAATAAAATATCGACAAAACGGCTCGATTCAATTTTTCCCCATTTTCCTTGAATAGCTCCCTTTAGAGGATTACGTAATCGGGCGTCCCCTGGCATCTGCTACGATTCAGGCACAGACATCCCCAAATGAACTTTTCTGCAATTCTATAAACCCATAGGATCAAGTTACGAGAAAATATCCAAAAAACGGTCCGCTTCAATTTTTCCCCGTTTTCCTTGAATAGCTTCTTTAGAGGTGTACTTAATCGGGTGTCCCCTAGTATCTGCTCCGATTCAAGCACGGACATCCCTAAATGAACTTTTCTGCAATTCTATAAACACTTAGGGTCAAGCTACGAGAAAATATCCACAAAACGGTCCCCGTCAATTTTTCCCCATTTTCCTTGAATAGCTCCCTTTAGAGGTGTAATCGGGCGTCCCCTGGTATCTGCTCCGATTCAAGCACGGACATCCCCAAATGAACTTTTCTGCAATTCTATAAACCCATAGGGTCAAGCTACGAGAAAATATCCACAAAACAGCCCGCTTCAATTTTTCCCCATTTTCCTTGAATAGCTCCCTTTAGAGGTATACGTAATCGGGCGTCCCTTGGTATCTGCTACAATTCAAGCACGAACATCCCCAAATGAACTTTTCTGCAATTCTATAAACCCATAGGTCAAGCTACGAGAAAATATCCACAAAACGGTCTGCTTCAATTTTTCCCCATTTTCCTTGTATAGCTCCCTTTAGAGTTATACATAATCGGGCGTCCCCTGGTATCTGCTCCGATTCAGGCACAGACACCCACAAATGAACTTTTCTACAATTCTATAAACCCATAGGGTCAACCTACGAGAAAATTTCCATAAAACTGTCCGCTTCAATTTTTCCCCATTTTCCTTGTATAGCTCCCTTTAGAGGTATAGGTAATTGGGCGTCCCCTGATATCTGCTCCGATTCAAGCACGGAGATCCACAAATGAACTTTTCTGCAATTCTATAAACCCTTAGGGTCAAGCTACAATAAAATATTGACAAAACGGCTCGCTTCAATTTTCCCCCATTTTCCTTGAATAGCTCCCTTTAGAGGATTACGTAATCGGGCGTCCCCTGGCATCTGCTACGATTCAGGAACAGAGATCCCCAAATGAACTTTTCTGCAATTCTATAAACCCATAGGGTCAAGTTATGAGAAAATATCCAAAAAACGGCCCGCTTCAATTTTTCCCCGTTTTCCTTGAATAGCTTCCTTTAGAGGTATACGTAATCGGGTGTCCCCTGGTATCTGCTCCAATTCAGGCACGAACATCCCGAAATGAACTTTTCTACAATTCTATAAACCCATAGGGTTAAGCTACGAGTAAATATCTACAAAACGGCCCACTTCAATTTTCCCCCATTTTCCTTCTATAGCTCCCTTTAGAGGTATACGTAATCGGGCGTCCCCTGATATCTGCTCCAATTCAGGCACGAACATCCCCAAATGAACTTTTCTGCAATTATATAAACCCATAGGGTCAAGTTGCGAGAAAATATCCAAAAAACGGCCCGCTTCAATTTTTCCCCGTTTTCCTTGAATAGCTTCCTTTAGAGGTATACGTAATCGGGTGTCCCCTGGTATCTGCTCCAATTCAGGCACGAACATCCCGAAATGAACTTTTCTACAATTCTATAAACCCATAGGGTTAAGCTACGAGTAAATATCTACAAAACGGCCCACTTCAATTTTCCTCCATTTTCCTTCTATAGCTCCCTTTAGAGGTATACGTAATGGGGCGTCCCCTGATATCTGGTCCAATTCAGGCACGAACATCCCCAAATGAACTTTTCTGCAATTATATAAACCCATAGGGTCAAGCTACGAGAAAATATCTAAAAAACGGCCCGCTTCAATGTTTCCCTATTTTCCTTATATAGCTCCCTTTAGAGGTATACGTAATCGGGTGTCCCCTGATATCTGCTCCAATTCAGGCAGGAACATCCCCAAATGAACTTTTTTACAATTCTATAAACCCATAAGGTTAAGCTACGAGTAAATATCTACAAAAAGTCCCACTTCAATTTTCCCCCATTTTCCTTGTATAGCTCCCTTTAGAGTTATACATAATCGGGAGTCCCCTGGTATCTGCTCCGATTCAGGCACACACATCCCCAAATACACTTTTCTTCAATTCTATAAACCCATAGGGTCAACCTACGAGAAAATTTCCATAAAACGACCCGCTTCAATTTTTCCCCATTTTCCTTGTAGAGCTCCCTTTAGAGGTATACGTAATCGGGCGTCCCCTGATATCTGCTCCGATTCAAGCACGGAGATCCCCAAATGAACTTTTCTGCATTTCTATAAACCCTTAGGGTCAAGCTACAATAAAATATCAACAAAACGGCTCGCTTCCATTTTTTCCCATTTTCCTTGAATAGCTCCCTTTAGAGGATTACGTAATCGGGCGTCCCCTGGCATCTGCTACGATTCAGGCACGGACATCCCCAAATGAACTTTTCTGCAATTCTATAAACCCATAGGGTCAAGTTACGAGAAAATATCCAAAAAACGGCCCGCTTCAATTTTTCCCCGTTTTCCTTGAATAGCTTCTTTAGAGGTGTACGTAATCGGGTGTCCCCTAGTATCTGCTCCGATTCAAGCACGGACATCCCCAAATTAACTTTTCTGCAATTCTATAAACACTTAGGGTCAATCTACGAGAAAATATCGACAAAACGGCCCCCGTCAATTTTTCCCCATTTTCCTTGAATAGCTCCCTTTAGAGGTGTAATCGGGCGTCCCCTGGTATCTGCTCCGATTCAAGCACGGACATCCCCAAATGAACTTTTCTGCAATTTTATGAACCCACAGGGTCAAGCTACGAGAAAATATCCACAAAACAACCCGCTTCAATTTTTCCCCATTTTCCTTGTATAGCTCCCTTTAGAGTTATACATAATCGGGCGTCCCCTGGTATCTGCTCCGATTCAGGCACAGACATCCCCAGATGAACTTTTCTACAATTCTATAAACCCATAGGGTCAACCTACGAGAAAATTTCCATAAAACTGTCCGCTTCAATTTTTCCCCATTTTCCTTGTATAGCTCCCTTTAGAGGTATAGGTAATCGGGCGTCCCCTGATATCTGCTCCGATTCAAGCACGGAGATCCACAAATGAACTTTTCTGCAATTCTATAAACCCTTAGGGTCAAGCTACAATAAAATATTGACAAAACGGCTCGCTTCAATTTTCCCCCATTTTCCTTGAATAGCTCCCTTTAGAGGATTACGTAATCGGGCGTCCCCTGGCATCTGCTACGATTCAGGAACGGAGATCCCCAAATGAACTTTTCTGCAATTCTATAAACCCATAGGGTCAAGTTACGAGAAAATATCCAAAAAACGGCCCGCTTCAATTTTTCCCCGTTTTCCTTGAATAGCTTCCTTTAGAGGTATACGTAATCGTGTGTCCCCTGGTATCTGCTCCAATTCAGGCACGAACATCCCGAAATGTACTTTTCTACAATTCTATACACCCATAGGGTTAAGCTACGAGTAAATATCTACAAAACGGCCCACTTCAATTTTCCCCCATTTTCCTTCTATAGCTCCCTTTAGAGGTATACGTAATCGGGCGTCCCCTGATATCTGCTCCAATTCAGGCACGTACATCCCCAAATGAACTTTTCTGCAATTATATAAACCCATAGGGTCAAGTTGCGAGAAAATATCCAAAAAACGGTCCGCTTCAATTTTTCCCCGTTTTCCTTGAATAGCTTCCTTTAGAGGTATACGTAATCGGGTGTCCCCTGGTATCTGCTCCAATTCAGGCACGAACATCCCGAAATGAACTTTTCTACAATTCTATAAACCCATAGGGTTAAGCTACGAGTAAATATCTACAAAACGGCCCACTTCAATTTTCCCCCATTTTCCTTCTATAGCTCCCTTTAGAGGTATACGTAATGGGGCGTCCCCTGATATCTGGTCCAATTCAGGCACGAACATCCCCAAATGAACTTTTCTGCAATTATATAAACCCATAGGGTCAAGCTACGAGAAAATATCCAAAAAACGGCCCGCTTCAATGTTTCCCTATTTTCCTTATATAGCTCCCTTTAGAGGTATACGTAATCGGGTGTCCCCTGATATCTGCTCCAATTCAGGCAGGAACATCCCCAAATGAACTTTTTTACAATTCTATAAACACATAGGGTTAAGCTACGAGTAAATATCTACAAACAGTCCCACTTCAATTTTCCCCCATTTTCCTTGTATAGCTCCCTTTAGAGTTATACATAATCGGGAGTCCCCTGGTATCTGCTCCGATTCAGGCACACACATCCCCAAATACACTTTTCTTCAATTCTATAAACCCATAGGGTCAACCTACGAGAAAATTTCCATAAAACGACCCGCTTCAATTTTTCCCCATTTTCCTTGTATAGCTCCCTTTAGAGGTATACGTAATCCGGCGTCCCCTGATATCTGCTCCGATTCAAGCACGGAGATCCCCAAATGAACTTTTCTGCATTTCTATAAACCCTTAGGGTCAAGCTACGAGAAAATATCCACAAAACGGTCTGCTTCAATTTTTCCCCATTTTCCTTGTATAGCTCCCTTTAGAGTTATACATAATCGGGCGTCCCCTGGTATCTGCTCCGATTCAGGCACAGACATCCCCAAATGAACTTTTCTACAATTCTATAAACCCATAGGGTCAACCTACGAGAAAATTTCCATAAAACTGTCCGCTTCAATTTTTCCCCATTTTCCTTGTATAGCTCCCTTTAGAGGTATAGGTAATCGGGCGTCCCCTGATATCTGCTCCGATTCAAGCACGGAGATCCACAAATGAACTTTTCTGCAATTCTATAAACCCTTAGGGTCAAGCTACAATAAAATATTGACAAAACGGCTCGCTTCAATTTTCCCCCATTTTCCTTGAATAGCTCCCTTTAGAGGATTACGTAATCGGGCGTCCCCTGGCATCTGCTACGATTCAGGAACGGAGATCCCCAAATGAACTTTTCTGCAATTCTATAAACCCATAGGGTCAAGTTATGAGAAAATATCCAAAAAACGGCCCGCTTCAATTTTTCCCCGTTTTCCTTGAATAGCTTCCTTTAGAGGTATACGTAATCGGGTGTCCCCTGGTATCTGCTCCAATTCAGGCACGAACATCCTGAAATGAACTTTTCTACAATTCTATAAACCCATAGGGTTAAGCTACGAGTAAATATCTACAAAACGGCCCACTTCAATTTTCCCCCATTTTCCTTCTATAGCTCCCTTTAGAGGTATACGTAATCGGGCGTCCCCTGATATCTGCTCCAATTCAGGCACGAACATCCCCAAATGAACTTTTCTGCAATTATATAAACCCATAGGGTCAAGTTGCGAGAAAATATCCAAAAAACGGCCCGCTTCAATTTTTCCCCGTTTTCCTTGAATAGCTTCCTTTAGAGGTATACGTAATCGGGTGTCCCCTGGTATCTGCTCCAATTCAGGCACGAACATCCCGAAATGAACTTTTCTACAATTCTATAAACCCATAGGGTTAAGCTACGAGTAAATATCTACAAAACGGCCCACTTCAATTTTCCTCCATTTTCCTTCTATAGCTCCCTTTAGAGGTATACATAATGGGGCGTCCCCTGATATCTGGTCCAATTCAGGCACGAACATCATCAAAATGAACTTTTCTGCAATTATATAAACCCATAGGGTCAAGCTACGAGAAAATATCCAAAAAACGGCCTGCTTCAATGTTTCCCTATTTTCCTTATATAGCTCCCTTTAGAGGTATACGTAATCGGGTGTCCCCTGATATCTACTCCAATTCAGGCAGGAACATCCCCAAATGAACTTTTTTACAATTCTATAAACCCATAGGGTTAAGCTACGAGTAAATATCTACAAAAAGTCCCACTTCAATTTTCCCCCATTTTCCTTGTATAGCTCCCTTTAGAGTTATACATAATCGGGAGTCCCCTGGTATCTGCTCCGATTCAGGCACACACATCCCCAAATACACTTTTCTTCAATTCTATAAACCCATAGGGTCAACCTACGAGAAAATTTCCATAAAACGACCCGCTTCAATTTTTCCCCATTTTCCTTGTATAGCTCCCTTTAGAGGTATACGTAATCGGGCGTCCCCTGATATCTGCTCCGATTCAAGCACGGAGATCCCCAAATGAACTTTTCTGCATTTCTATAAACCCTTAGGGTCAAGCTACAATAAAATATCGACAAAACGGCTCGCTTCAATTTTTTCCCATTTTCCTTGAATAGCTCCCTTTAGAGGATTACGTAATCGGGCGTCCCCTGGCATCTGCTACGATTCAGGCACGGACATCCCCAAATGAACTTTTCTGCAATTCTATAAACCCATAGGGTCAAGTTACGAGAAAATATCCAAAAAACGGCCCGCTTCAATTTTCCCCGTTTTCCTTGAATAGCTTCTTTAGAGGTGTACGTAATCGGGTGTCCCCTAGTATCTGCTCCGATTCAAGCACGGACATCCCCAAATTAACTTTTCTGCAATTCTATAAACACTTAGGGTCAATCTACGAGAAAATATCCACAAAACGGCCCCCGTCAATTTTTCCCCATTTTCCTTGAATAGCTCCCTTTAGAGGTGTAATCGGGCGTCCCCTGGTATCTGCTCCGATTCAAGCACGGACATCCCCAAATGAACTTTTCTGCAATTTTATGAACCCACGGGGTCAAGCTACGAGAAAATATCCACAAAACAACCCGCTTCAATTTTTCCCCATTTGCCTTGAATAGCTCCCTTTAGAGGTATACGTAATCGGGCGACCCTTGGTATCTGCTACAATTCAGGCACGAACATCCCCAAATGAACTTTTCTGCAATTCTATAAACCCATAGGTCAAACTACGAGAAAATATTCACAAAACGGTCTGCTTCAATTTTTCCCCATTTTCCTTGTATAGCTCCCTTTAGAGTTATACATAATCGGGCATCCCCTGGTATCTGCTCCGATTCAGGCACAGACATCCCCAGATGAACTTTTCTACAATTCTATAAACCCATAGGGTCAACCTACGAGAAAATTTCCATAAAACTGTCCGCTTCAATTTTTCCCCATTTTCCTTGTATAGCTCCCTTTAGAGGTATAGGTAATCGGGCGTCCCCTGATATCTGCTCCGATTCAAGCACGGAGATCCACATATGAACTTTTCTGCAATTCTATAAACCCTTAGGGTCAAGCTACAATAAAATATTGACAAAACGGCTCGCTTCAATTTTCCCCCATTTTCCTTGAATAGCTCCCTTTAGAGGATTACGTAATCGGGCGTCCCCTGGCATCTGCTACGATTCAGGAACGGAGATCCCCAAATGAACTTTTCTGCAATTCTATAAACCCATAGGGTCAAGTTACGAGAAAATATCCAAAAAACGGCCCGCTTCAATTTTTCCCCGTTTTCCTTGAATAGCTTCCTTTAGAGGTATACGTAATCGGGTGTCCCCTGGTATCTGCTCCAATTCAGGCACGAACATCCTGAAATGAACTTTTCTACAATTCTATAAACCCATAGGGTTAAGCTACGAGTAAATATCTACAAAACGGCCCACTTCAATTTTCCTCCATTTTCCTTCTATAGCTCCCTTTAGAGGTATACATAATGGGGCGTCCCCTGATATCTGGTCCAATTCAGGCACGAACATCATCAAAATGAACTTTTCTGCAATTATATAAACCCATAGGGTCAAGCTACGAGAAAATATCCAAAAAACGGCCTGCTTCAATGTTTCCCTATTTTCCTTATATAGCTCCCTTTAGAGGTATACGTAATCGGGTGTCCCCTGATATCTACTCCAATTCAGGCAGGAACATCCCCAAATGAACTTTTTTACAATTCTATAAACCCATAGGGTTAAGCTACGAGTAAATATCTACAAAAAGTCCCACTTCAATTTTCCCCCATTTTCCTTGTATAGCTCCCTTTAGAGTTATACATAATCGGGAGTCCCCTAGTATCTGCTCCGATTCAGGCACACACATCCCCAAATACACTTTTCTTCAATTCTATAAACCCATAGGGTCAACCTACGAGAAAATTTCCATAAAACGACCCGCTTCAATTTTTCCCCATTTTCCTTGTATAGCTCCCTTTAGAGGTATACGTAATCGGGCGTCCCCTGATATCTGCTCCGATTCAAGCACGGAGATCCCCAAATGAACTTTTCTGCATTTCTATAAACCCTTAGGGTCAAGCTACAATAAAATATCGACAAAACGGCTCGCTTCAATTTTTTCCCATTTTCCTTGAATAGCTCCCTTTAGAGGATTACGTAATCGGGCGTCCCCTGGCATCTGCTACGATTCAGGCACGGACATCCCCAAATGAACTTTTCTGCAATTCTATAAACCCATAGGGTCAAGTTACGAGAAAATATCCAAAAAACGGCCCGCTTCAATTTTCCCCGTTTTCCTTGAATAGCTTCTTTAGAGGTGTACGTAATCGGGTGTCCCCTAGTATCTGCTCCGATTCAAGCACGGACATCCCCAAATTAACTTTTCTGCAATACTATAAACACTTAGGGTCAATCTACGAGAAAATATCCACAAAACGGCCCCCGTCAATTTTTCCCCATTTTCCTTGAATAGCTCCCTTTAGAGGTGTAATCGGGCGTCCCCTGGTATCTGCTCCGATTCAAGCACGGACATCCCCAAATGAACTTTTCTGCAATTTTATGAACCCACAGGGTCAAGCTACGAGAAAATATCCACAAAACAACCCGCTTCAATTTTTCCCCATTTGCCTTGAATAGCTCCCTTTAGAGGTATACGTAATCGGGCGTCCCTTGGTATCTGCTACAATTCAGGCACGAACATCCCCAAATGAACTTTTCTGCAATTCTATAAACCCATAGGTCAAACTACGAGAAAATATTCACAAAACGGTCTGCTTCAATTTTTCCCCATTTTCCTTGTATAGCTCCCTTTAGAGTTATACATAATCGGGCATCCCCTGGTATCTGCTCCGATTCAGGCACAGACATCCCCAGATGAACTTTTCTACAATTCTATAAACCCATAGGGTCAACCTACGAGAAAATTTCCATAAAACTGTCCGCTTCAATTTTTCCCCATTTTCCTTGTATAGCTCCCTTTAGAGGTATAGGTAATCGGGCGTCCCCTGATATCTGCTCCGATTCAAGCACGGAGATCCACATATGAACTTTTCTGCAATTCTATAAACCCTTAGGGTCAAGCTACAATAAAATATTGACAAAACGGCTCGCTTCAATTTTCCCCCATTTTCCTTGAATAGCTCCCTTTAGAGGATTACGTAATCGGGCGTCCCCTGGCATCTGCTACGATTCAGGAACGGAGATCCCCAAATGAACTTTTCTGCAATTCTATAAACCCATAGGGTCAAGTTACGAGAAAATATCCAAAAAACGGCTCGCTTCAATTTTTCCCCGTTTTCCTTGAATAGCTTCCTTTAGAGGTATACGTAATCGGGTGTCCCCTGGTATCTGCTCCAATTCAGGCACGAACATCCTGAAATGAACTTTTCTACAATTCTATAAACCCATAGGGTTAAGCTACGAGTAAATATCTACAAAACGGCCCACTTCAATTTTCCCCCATTTTCCTTCTATAGCTCCCTTTAGAGGTATACGTAATCGGGCGTCCCCTGATATCTGCTCCAATTCAGGCACGAACATCCCCAAATGAACTTTTCTGCAATTATATAAACCCATAGGGTCAAGTTGCGAGAAAATATCCAAAAAACGGCCCGCTTCAATTTTTCCCCGTTTTCCTTGAATAGCTTCCTTTAGAGGTATACGTAATCGGGTGTCCCCTGGTATCTGCTCCAATTCAGGCACGAACATCCCGAAATGAACTTTTCTACAATTCTATAAACCCATAGGGTTAATCTACGAGTAAATATCTACAAAACGGCCCACTTCAATTTTCCTCCATTTTCCTTCTATAGCTCCCTTTAGAGGTATACGTAATGGGGCGTCCCCTGATATCTGGTCCAATTCAGGCACGAACATCATCAAAATGAACTTTTCTGCAATTATATAAACCCATAGGGTCAAGCTACGAGAAAATATCCAAAAAACGGCCCGCTTCAATGTTTCCCTATTTTCCTTATATAGCTCCCTTTAGAGGTATACGTAATCGGGTGTCCCCGGATATCTGCTCCAATTCAGGCAGGAACATCCCCAAATGAACTTTTTTACAATTCTATAAACCCATAGGGTTAAGCTACGAGTAAATATCTACAAAAAGTCCCACTTCAATTTTCCCCCATTTTCCTTGTATAGCTCCCTTTAGAGTTATACATAATCGGGAGTCCCCTGGTATCTGCTCCGATTCAGGCACACACATCCCCAAATACACTTTTCTTCAATTCTATAAACCCATAGGGTCAACCTACGAGAAAATTTCCATAAAACGACCCGCTTCAATTTTTCCCCATTTTCCTTGTATAGCTCCCTTTAGAGGTATACGTAATCGGGCGTCCCCTGATATCTGCTCCGATTCAAGCACGGAGATCCCCAAATGAACTTTTCTGCATTTCTATAAACCCTTAGGGTCAAGCTACAATAAAATATCGACAAAACGGCTCGCTTCAATTTTTTCCCATTTTCCTTGAATAGCTCCCTTTAGAGGATTACGTAATCGGGCGTCCCCTGGCATCTGCTACGATTCAGGCACGGACATCCCCAAATGAACTTTTCTGCAATTCTATAAACCCATAGGGTCAAGTTACGAGAAAATATCCAAAAAACGGCCCGCTTCAATTTTCCCCGTTTTCCTTGAATAGCTTCTTTAGAGGTGTACGTAATCGGGTGTCCCCTAGTATCTGCTCCGATTCAAGCACGGACATCCCCAAATTAACTTTTCTGCAATACTATAAACACTTAGGGTCAATCTACGAGAAAATATCCACAAAACGGCCCCCGTCAATTTTTCCCCATTTTCCTTGAATAGCTCCCTTTAGAGGTGTAATCGGGCGTCCCCTGGTATCTGCTCCGATTCAAGCACGGACATCCCCAAATGAACTTTTCTGCAATTTTATGAACCCACAGGGTCAAGCTACGAGAAAATATCCACAAAACAACCCGCTTCAATTTTTCCCCATTTGCCTTGAATAGCTCCCTTTAGAGGTATACGTAATCGGGCGTCCCTTGGTATCTGCTACAATTCAGGCACGAACATCCCCAAATGAACTTTTCTGCAATTCTATAAACCCATAGGTCAAACTACGAGAAAATATTCACAAAACGGTCTGCTTCAATTTTTCCCCATTTTCCTTGTATAGCTCCCTTTAGAGTTATACATAATCGGGCATCCCCTGGTATCTGCTCCGATTCAGGCACAGACATCCCCAGATGAACTTTTCTACAATTCTATAAACCCATAGGGTCAACCTACGAGAAAATTTCCATAAAACTGTCCGCTTCAATTTTTCCCCATTTTCCTTGTATAGCTCCCTTTAGAGGTATAGGTAATCGGGCGTCCCCTGATATCTGCTCCGATTCAAGCACGGAGATCCACATATGAACTTTTCTGCAATTCTATAAACCCTTAGGGTCAAGCTACAATAAAATATTGACAAAACGGCTCGCTTCAATTTTCCCCCATTTTCCTTGAATAGCTCCCTTTAGAGGATTACGTAATCGGGCGTCCCCTGGCATCTGCTACGATTCAGGAACGGAGATCCCCAAATGAACTTTTCTGCAATTCTATAAACCCATAGGGTCAAGTTACGAGAAAATATCCAAAAAACGGCTCGCTTCAATTTTTCCCCGTTTTCCTTGAATAGCTTCCTTTAGAGGTATACGTAATCGGGTGTCCCCTGGTATCTGCTCCAATTCAGGCACGAACATCCTGAAATGAACTTTTCTACAATTCTATAAACCCATAGGGTTAAGCTACGAGTAAATATCTACAAAACGGCCCACTTCAATTTTCCCCCATTTTCCTTCTATAGCTCCCTTTAGAGGTATACGTAATCGGGCGTCCCCTGATATCTGCTCCAATTCAGGCACGAACATCCCCAAATGAACTTTTCTGCAATTATATAAACCCATAGGGTCAAGTTGCGAGAAAATATCCAAAAAACGGCCCGCTTCAATTTTTCCCCGTTTTCCTTGAATAGCTTCCTTTAGAGGTATACGTAATCGGGTGTCCCCTGGTATCTGCTCCAATTCAGGCACGAACATCCCGAAATGAACTTTTCTACAATTCTATAAACCCATAGGGTTAATCTACGAGTAAATATCTACAAAACGGCCCACTTCAATTTTCCTCCATTTTCCTTCTATAGCTCCCTTTAGAGGTATACGTAATGGGGCGTCCCCTGATATCTGGTCCAATTCAGGCACGAACATCATCAAAATGAACTTTTCTGCAATTATATAAACCCATAGGGTCAAGCTACGAGAAAATATCCAAAAAACGGCCCGCTTCAATGTTTCCCTATTTTCCTTATATAGCTCCCTTTAGAGGTATACGTAATCGGGTGTCCCCGGATATCTGCTCCAATTCAGGCAGGAACATCCCCAAATGAACTTTTTTACAATTCTATAAACCCATAGGGTTAAGCTACGAGTAAATATCTACAAAAAGTCCCACTTCAATTTTCCCCCATTTTCCTTGTATAGCTCCCTTTAGAGTTATACATAATCGGGAGTCCCCTGGTATCTGCTCCGATTCAGGCACACACATCCCCAAATACACTTTTCTTCAATTCTATAAACCCATAGGGTCAACCTACGAGAAAATTTCCATAAAACGACCCGCTTCAATTTTTCCCCATTTTCCTTGTATAGCTCCCTTTAGAGGTATACGTAATCGGGCGTCCCCTGATATCTGCTCCGATTCAAGCACGGAGATCCCCAAATGAACTTTTCTGCATTTCTATAAACCCTTAGGGTCAAGCTACAATAAAATATCGACAAAACGGCTCGCTTCAATTTTTTCCCATTTTCCTTGAATAGCTCCCTTTAGAGGATTACGTAATCGGGCGTCCCCTGGCATCTGCTACGATTCAGGCACGGACATCCCCAAATGAACTTTTCTGCAATTCTATAAACCCATAGGGTCAAGTTACGAGAAAATATCCAAAAAACGGCCCGCTTCAATTTTCCCCGTTTTCCTTGAATAGCTTCTTTAGAGGTGTACGTAATCGGGTGTCCCCTAGTATCTGCTCCGATTCAAGCACGGACATCCCCAAATTAACTTTTCTGCAATTCTATAAACACTTAGGGTCAATCTACGAGAAAATATCCACAAAACGGCCCCCGTCAATTTTTCCCCATTTTCCTTGAATAGCTCCCTTTAGAGGTGTAATCGGGCGTCCCCTGGTATCTGCTCCGATTCAAGCACGGACATCCCCAAATGAACTTTTCTGCAATTTTATGAACCCACAGGGTCAAGCTACGAGAAAATATCCACAAAACAACCCGCTTCAATTTTTCCCCATTTGCCTTGAATAGCTCCCTTTAGAGGTATACGTAATCGGGCGTCCCTTGGTATCTGCTACAATTCAGGCACGAACATCCCCAAATGAACTTTTCTGCAATTCTATAAACCCATAGGTCAAACTACGAGAAAATATTCACAAAACGGTCTGCTTCAATTTTTCCCCATTTTCCTTGTATAGCTCCCTTTAGAGTTATACATAATCGGGCATCCCCTGGTATCTGCTCCGATTCAGGCACAGACATCCCCAGATGAACTTTTCTACAATTCTATAAACCCATAGGGTCAACCTACGAGAAAATTTCCATAAAACTGTCCGCTTCAATTTTTCCCCATTTTCCTTGTATAGCTCCCTTTAGAGGTATAGGTAATCGGGCGTCCCCTGATATCTGCTCCGATTCAAGCACGGAGATCCACAAATGAACTTTTCTGCAATTCTATAAACCCTTAGGGTCAAGCTACAATAAAATATTGACAAAACGGCTCGCTTCCATTTTCCCCCATTTTCCTTGAATAGCTCCCTTTAGAGGATTACGTAATCGGGCGTCCCCTGGCATCTGCTACGATTCAGGAACGGAGATCCCCAAATGAACTTTTCTGCAATTCTATAAACCCATAGGGTCAAGTTACGAGAAAATATCCAAAAAACGGCCCGCTTCAATTTTTCCCCGTTTTCCTTGAATAGCTTCCTTTAGAGGTATACGTAATCGTGTGTCCCCTGGTATCTGCTCCAATTCAGGCACGAACATCCCGAAATGTACTTTTCTACAATTCTATAAACCCATAGGGTTAAGCTACGAGTAAATATCTACAAAACGGCCCACTTCAATTTTCCCCCATTTTCCTTCTATAGCTCCCTTTAGAGGTATACGTAATCGGGCGTCCCCTGATATCTGCTCCAATTCAGGCACGAACATCCCCAAATGAACTTTTCTGCAATTATATAAACCCATAGGGTCAAGTTGCGAGAAAATATCCAAAAAACGGTCCGCTTCAATTTTTCCCCGTTTTCCTTGAATAGCTTCCTTTAGAGGTATACGTAATCGGGTGTCCCCTGGTATCTGCTCCAATTCAGGCACGAACATCCCGAAATGAACTTTTCTACAATTCTATAAACCCATAGGGTTAAGCTACGAGTAAATATCTACAAAACGGCCCACTTCAATTTTCCCCCATTTTCCTTCTATAGCTCCCTTTAGAGGTATACGTAATGGGGCGTCCCCTGATATCTGGTCCAATTCAGGCACGAACATCCCCAAATGAACTTTTCTGCAATTATATAAACCCATAGGGTCAAGCTACGAGAAAATATCCAAAAAACGGCCCGCTTCAATGTTTCCCTATTTTCCTTATATAGCTCCCTTTAGAGGTATACGTAATCGGGTGTCCCCTGATATCTGCTCCAATTCAGGCAGGAACATCCCCAAATGAACTTTTTTACAATTCTATAAACCCATAGGGTTAAGCTACGAGTAAATATCTACAAAAAGTCCCACTTCAATTTTCCCCCATTTTCCTTGTATAGCTCCCTTTAGAGTTATACATAATCGGGAGTCCCCTGGTATCTGCTCCGATTCAGGCACACACATCCCCAAATACACTTTTCTTCAATTCTATAAACCCATAGGGTCAACCTACGAGAAAATTTCCATAAAACGACCCGCTTCAATTTTTCCCCATTTTCCTTGTATAGCTCCCTTTAGAGGTATACGTAATCGGGCGTCCCCTGATATCTGCTCCGATTCAAGCACGGAGATCCCCAAATGAACTTTTCTGCATTTCTATAAACCCTTAGGGTCAAGCTACAATAAAATATCGACAAAACGGCTCGCTTCAATTTTTTCCCATTTTCCTTGAATAGCTCCCTTTAGAGGATTACGTAATCGGGCGTTTCCTGGCATCTGCTACGATTCAGGCACGGACATCCCCAAATGAACTTTTCTGCAATTCTATAAACCCATAGGGTCAAGTTACGAGAAAATATCCAAAAAACGGCCCGCTTCAATTTTCCCCGTTTTCCTTGAATAGCTTCTTTAGAGGTGTACGTAATCGGGTGTCCCCTAGTATCTGCTCCGATTCAAGCACGGACATCCCCAAATTAACTTTTCTGCAATTCTATAAACACTTAGGGTCAATCTACGAGAAAATATCCACAAAACGGCCCCCGTCAATTTTTCCCCATTTTCCTTGAATAGCTCCCTTTAGAGGTGTAATCGGGCGTCCCCTGGTATCTGCTCCGATTCAAGCACGGACATCCCCAAATGAACTTTTCTGCAATTTTATGAACCCACAGGGTCAAGCTACGAGAAAATATCCACAAAACAACCCGCTTCAATTTTTCCCCATTTGCCTTGAATAGCTCCCTTTAGAGGTATACGTAATCGGGCGTCCCTTGGTATCTGCTACAATTCAGGCACGAACATCCCCAAATGAACTTTTCTGCAATTCTATAAACCCATAGGTCAAACTACGAGAAAATATTCACAAAACGGTCTGCTTCAATTTTTCCCCATTTTCCTTGTATAGCTCCCTTTAGAGTTATACATAATCGGGCATCCCCTGGTATCTGCTCCGATTCAGGCACAGACATCCCTAGATGAACTTTTCTACAATTCTATAAACCCATAGGGTCAACCTACGAGAAAATTTCCATAAAACTGTCCGCTTCAATTTTTCCCCATTTTCCTTGTATAGCTCCCTTTAGAGGTATAGGTAATCGGGCGTCCCCTGATATCTGCTCCGATTCAAGCACGGAGATCCACAAATGAACTTTTCTGCAATTCTATAAACCCTTAGGGTCAAGCTACAATAAAATATTGACAAAACGGCTCGCTTCCATTTTCCCCCATTTTCCTTGAATAGCTCCCTTTAGAGGATTACGTAATCGGGCGTCCCCTGGCATCTGCTACGATTCAGGAACGGAGATCCCCAAATGAACTTTTCTGCAATTCTATAAACCCATAGGGTCAAGTTACGAGAAAATATCCAAAAAACGGCCCGCTTCAATTTTTCCCCGTTTTCCTTGAATAGCTTCCTTTAGAGGTATACGTAATCGTGTGTCCCCTGGTATCTGCTCCAATTCAGGCACGAACATCCCGAAATGTACTTTTCTACAATTCTATAAACCCATAGGGTTAAGCTACGAGTAAATATCTACAAAACGGCCCACTTCAATTTTCCCCCATTTTCCTTCTATAGCTCCCTTTAGAGGTATACGTAATCGGGCGTCCCCTGATATCTGCTCCAATTCAGGCACGAACATCCCCAAATGAAATTTTCTGCAATTATATAAACCCATAGGGTCAAGTTGCGAGAAAATATCCAAAAAACGGTCCGCTTCAATTTTTCCCCGTTTTCCTTGAATAGCTTCCTTTAGAGGTATACGTAATCGGGTGTCCCCTGGTATCTGCTCCAATTCAGGCACGAACATCCCGAAATGAACTTTTCTACAATTCTATAAACCCATAGGGTTAAGCTACGAGTAAATATCTACAAAACGGCCCACTTCAATTTTCCCCCATTTTCCTTCTATAGCTCCCTTTAGAGGTATACGTAATGGGGCGTCCCCTGATATCTGGTCCAATTCAGGCACGAACATCCCCAAATGAACTTTTCTGCAATTATATAAACCCATAGGGTCAAGCTACGAGAAAATATCCAAAAAACGGCCCGCTTCAATGTTTCCCTATTTTCCTTATATAGCTCCCTTTAGAGGTATACGTAATCGGGTGTCCCCTGATATCTGCTCCAATTCAGGCAGGAACATCCCCAAATGAACTTTTTTACAATTCTATAAACCCATAGGGTTAAGCTACGAGTAAATATCTACAAAAAGTCCCACTTCAATTTCCCCCCATTTTCCTTGTATAGCTCCCTTTAGAGTTATACATAATCGGGAGTCCCCTGGTATCTGCTCCGATTCAGGCACACACATCCCCAAATACACTTTTCTTCAATTCTATAAACCCATAGGGTCAACCTACGAGAAAATTTCCATAAAACGACCCGCTTCAATTTTTCCCCATTTTCCTTGTATAGCTCCCTTTAGAGGTATACGTAATCGGGCGTCCCCTGATATCTGCTCCGATTCAAGCACGGAGATCCCCAAATGAACTTTTCTGCATTTCTATAAACCCTTAGGGTCAAGCTACAATAAAATATCGACAAAACGGCTCGCTTCAATTTTTTCCCATTTTCCTTGAATAGCTCCCTTTAGAGGATTACGTAATCGGGCGTCCCCTGGCATCTGCTACGATTCAGGCACGGACATCCCCAAATGAACTTTTCTGCAATTCTATAAACCCATAGGGTCAAGTTACGAGAAAATATCCAAAAAACGGCCCGCTTCAATTTTCCCCGTTTTCCTTGAATAGCTTCTTTAGAGGTGTACGTAATCGGGTGTCCCCTAGTATCTGCTCTGATTCAAGCACGGACATCCCCAAATTAACTTTTCTGCAATTCTATAAACACTTAGGGTCAATCTACGAGAAAATATCCACAAAACGGCCCCCGTCAATTTTTCCCCATTTTCCTTGAATAGCTCCCTTTAGAGGTGTAATCGGGCGTCCCCTGGTATCTGCTCCGATTCAAGCACGGACATCCCCAAATGAACTTTTCTGCAATTTTATGAACCCACAGGGTCAAGCTACGAGAAAATATCCACAAAACAACCCGCTTCAATTTTTCCCCATTTGCCTTGAATAGCTCCCTTTAGAGGTATACGTAATCGGGCGTCCCTTGGTATCTGCTACAATTCAGGCACGAACATCCCCAAATGAACTTTTCTGCAATTCTATAAACCCATAGGTCAAACTACGAGAAAATATTCACAAAACGGTCTGCTTCAATTTTTCCCCATTTTCCTTGTATAGCTCCCTTTAGAGTTATACATAATCGGGCATCCCCTGGTATCTGCTCCGATTCAGGCACAGACATCCCCAGATGAACTTTTCTACAATTCTATAAACCCATAGGGTCAACCTACGAGAAAATTTCCATAAAACTGTCCGCTTCAATTTTTCCCCATTTTCCTTGTATAGCTCCCTTTAGAGGTATAGGTAATCGGGCGTCCCCTGATATCTGCTCCGATTCAAGCACGGAGATCCACAAATGAACTTTTCTGCAATTCTATAAACCCTTAGGGTCAAGCTACAATAAAATATTGACAAAACGGCTCGCTTCCATTTTCCCCCATTTTCCTTGAATAGCTCCCTTTAGAGGATTACGTAATCGGGCGTCCCCTGGCATCTGCTACGATTCAGGAACGGAGATCCCCAAATGAACTTTTCTGCAATTCTATAAACCCATAGGGTCAAGTTACGAGAAAATATCCAAAAAACGGCCCGCTTCAATTTTTCCCCGTTTTCCTTGAATAGCTTCCTTTAGAGGTATACGTAATCGTGTGTCCCCTGGTATCTGCTCCAATTCAGGCACGAACATCCCGAAATGTACTTTTCTACAATTCTATAAACCCATAGGGTTAAGCTACGAGTAAATATCTACAAAACGGCCCACTTCAATTTTCCCCCATTTTCCTTCTATAGCTCCCTTTAGAGGTATACGTAATCGGGCGTCCCCTGATATCTGCTCCAATTCAGGCACGAACATCCCCAAATGAACTTTTCTGCAATTATATAAACCCATAGGGTCAAGTTGCGAGAAAATATCCAAAAAACGGTCCGCTTCAATTTTTCCCCGTTTTCCTTGAATAGCTTCCTTTAGAGGTATACGTAATCGGGTGTCCCCTGGTATCTGCTCCAATTCAGGCACGAACATCCCGAAATGAACTTTTCTACAATTCTATAAACCCATAGGGTTAAGCTACGAGTAAATATCTACAAAACGGCCCACTTCAATTTTCCCCCATTTTCCTTCTATAGCTCCCTTTAGAGGTATACGTAATGGGGCGTCCCCTGATATCTGGTCCAATTCAGGCACGAACATCCCCAAATGAACTTTTCTGCAATTATATAAACCCATAGGGTCAAGCTACGAGAAAATATCCAAAAAACGGCCCGCTTCAATGTTTCCCTATTTTCCTTATATAGCTCCCTTTAGAGGTATACGTAATCGGGTGTCCCCTGATATCTGCTCCAATTCAGGCAGGAACATCCCCAAATGAACTTTTTTACAATTCTATAAACCCATAGGGTTAAGCTACGAGTAAATATCTACAAAAAAGTCCCACTTCAATTTTCCCCCATTTTCCTTGTATAGCTCCCTTTAGAGTTATACATAATCGGGAGTCCCCTGGTATCTGCTCCGATTCAGGCACACACATCCCCAAATACACTTTTCTTCAATTCTATAAACCCATAGGGTCAACCTACGAGAAAATTTCCATAAAACGACCCGCTTCAATTTTTCCCCATTTTCCTTGTATAGCTCCCTTTAGAGGTATACGTAATCGGGCGTCCCCTGATATCTGCTCCGATTCAAGCACGGAGATCCCCAAATGAACTTTTCTGCATTTCTATAAACCCTTAGGGTCAAGCTACAATAAAATATCGACAAAACGGCTCGCTTCAATTTTTTCCCATTTTCCTTGAATAGCTCCCTTTAGAGGATTACGTAATCGGGCGTCCCCTGGCATCTGCTACGATTCAGGCACGGACATCCCCAAATGAACTTTTCTGCAATTCTATAAACCCATAGGGTCAAGTTACGAGAAAATATCCAAAAAACGGCCCGCTTCAATTTTTCCCCGTTTTCCTTGAATAGCTTCTTTAGAGGTGTACGTAATCGGGTGTCCCCTAGTATCTGCTCCGATTCAAGCACGGACATCCCCAAATTAACTTTTCTGCAATTCTATAAACACTTAGGGTCAATCTACGAGAAAATATCCACAAAATGGCCCCCGTCAATTTTTCCCCATTTTCCTTGAATAGCTCCCTTTAGAGGTGTAATCGGGCGTCCCCTGGTATCTGCTCCGATTCAAGCACGGACATCCCCAAATGAACTTTTCTGCAATTTTATGAACCCACAGGGTCAAGCTACGAGAAAATATCCACAAAACAACCCGCTTCAATTTTTCCCCATTTGCCTTGAATAGCTCCCTTTAGAGGTATACGTAATCGGGCGTCCCTTGGTATCTGCTACAATTCAGGCACGAACATCCCCAAATGAACTTTTCTGCAATTCTATAAACCCATAGGTCAAACTACGAGAAAATATTCACCAAACGGTCTGCTTCAATTTTTCCCCATTTTCCTTGTATAGCTCCCTTTAGAGTTATACATAATCGGGCGTCCCCTGGTATCTGCTCCGATTCAGGCACAGACATCCCCAAATGAACTTTTCTACAATTCTATAAACCCATAGGGTCAACCTACGAGAAAATTTCCATAAAACTGTCCGCTTCAATTTTTCCCCATTTTCCTTGTATAGCTCCCTTTAGAGGTATAGGTAATCGGGCGTCCCCTGATATCTGCTCCGATTCAAGCACGGAGATCCACAAATGAACTTTTCTGCAATTCTATAAACCCTTAGGGTCAAGCTACAATAAAATATTGACAAAACGGCTCGCTTCCATTTTCCCCCATTTTCCTTGAATAGCTCCCTTTAGAGGATTACGTAATCGGGCGTCCCCTGGCATCTGCTACGATTCAGGAACGGAGATCCCCAAATGAACTTTTCTGCAATTCTATAAACCCATAGGGTCAAGTTACGAGAAAATATCCAAAAAACGGCCCGCTTCAATTTTTCCCCGTTTTCCTTGAATAGCTTCCTTTAGAGGTATACGTAATCGTGTGTCCCCTGGTATCTGCTCCAATTCAGGCACGAACATCCCGAAATGTACTTTTCTACAATTCTATAAACCCATAGGGTTAAGCTACGAGTAAATATCTACAAAACGGCCCACTTCAATTTTCCCCCATTTTCCTTCTATAGCTCCCTTTAGAGGTATACGTAATCGGGCGTCCCCTGATATCTGCTCCAATTCAGGCACGAACATCCCCAAATGAACTTTTCTGCAATTATATAAACCCATAGGGTCAAGTTGCGAGAAAATATCCAAAAAACGGTCCGCTTCAATTTTTCCCCGTTTTCCTTGAATAGCTTCCTTTAGAGGTATACGTAATCGGGTGTCCCCTGGTATCTGCTCCAATTCAGGCACGAACATCCCGAAATGAACTTTTCTACAATTCTATAAACCCATAGGGTTAAGCTACGAGTAAATATCTACAAAACGGCCCACTTCAATTTTCCCCCATTTTCCTTCTATAGCTCCCTTTAGAGGTATACGTAATGGGGCGTCCCCTGATATCTGGTCCAATTCAGGCACGAACATCCCCAAATGAACTTTTCTGCAATTATATAAACCCATAGGGTCAAGCTACGAGAAAATATCCAAAAAACGGCCCGCTTCAATGTTTCCCTATTTTCCTTATATAGCTCCCTTTAGAGGTATACGTAATCGGGTGTCCCCTGATATCTGCTCCAATTCAGGCAGGAACATCCCCAAATGAACTTTTTTACAATTCTATAAACCCATAGGGTTAAGCTACGAGTAAATATCTACAAAAAAGTCCCACTTCAATTTTCCCCTATTTTCCTTGTATAGCTCCCTTTAGAGTTATACATAATCGGGAGTCCCCTGGTATCTGCTCCGATTCAGGCACACACATCCCCAAATACACTTTTCTTCAATTCTATAAACCCATAGGGTCAACCTACGAGAAAATTTCCATAAAACGACCCGCTTCAATTTTTCCCCATTTTCCTTGTATAGCTCCCTTTAGAGGTATACGTAATCGGGCGTCCCCTGATATCTGCTCCGATTCAAGCACGGAGATCCCCAAATGAACTTTTCTGCATTTCTATAAACCCTTAGGGTCAAGCTACAATAAAATATCGAAAAAACGGCTCGCTTCAATTTTTTCCCATTTTCCTTGAATAGCTCCCTTTAGAGGATTACGTAATCGGGCGTCCCCTGGCATCTGCTACGATTCAGGCACGGACATCCCCAAATGAACTTTTCTGCAATTCTATAAACCCATAGGGTCAAGTTACGAGAAAATATCCAAAAAACGGCCCGCTTCAATTTTTCCCCGTTTTCCTTGAATAGCTTCTTTAGAGGTGTACGTAATCGGGTGTCCCCTAGTATCTGCTCCGATTCAAGCACGGACATCCCCAAATTAACTTTTCTGCAATTCTATAAACACTTAGGGTCAATCTACGAGAAAATATCCACAAAATGGCCCCCGTCAATTTTTCCCCATTTTCCTTGAATAGCTCCCTTTAGAGGTGTAATCGGGCGTCCCCTGGTATCTGCTCCGATTCAAGCACGGACATCCCCAAATGAACTTTTCTGCAATTTTATGAACCCACAGGGTCAAGCTACGAGAAAATATCCACAAAACAACCCGCTTCAATTTTTCCCCATTTGCCTTGAATAGCTCCCTTTAGAGGTATACATAATCGGGCGTCCCTTGGTATCTGCTACAATTCAGGCACGAACATCCCCAAATGAACTTTTCTGCAATTCTATAAACCCATAGGTCAAACTACGAGAAAATATTCACCAAACGGTCTGCTTCAATTTTTCCCCATTTTCCTTGTATAGCTCCCTTTAGAGTTATACATAATCGGGCGTCCCCTGGTATCTGCTCCGATTCAGGCACAGACATCCCCAAATGAACTTTTCTACAATTCTATAAACCCATAGGGTCAACCTACGAGAAAATTTCCATAAAACTGTCCGCTTCAATTTTTCCCCATTTTCCTTGTATAGCTCCCTTTAGAGGTATAGGTAATCGGGCGTCCCCTGATATCTGCTCCGATTCAAGCACGGAGATCCACAAATGAACTTTTCTGCAATTCTATAAACCCTTAGGGTCAAGCTACAATAAAATATTGACAAAACGGCTCGCTTCCATTTTCCCCCATTTTCCTTGAATAGCTCCCTTTAGAGGATTACGTAATCGGGCGTCCCCTGGCATCTGCTACGATTCAGGAACGGAGATCCCCAAATGAACTTTTCTGCAATTCTATAAACCCATAGGGTCAAGTTACGAGAAAATATCCAAAAAACGGCCCGCTTCAATTTTTCCCCGTTTTCCTTGAATAGCTTCCTTTAGAGGTATACGTAATCGTGTGTCCCCTGGTATCTGCTCCAATTCAGGCACGAACATCCCGAAATGTACTTTTCTACAATTCTATAAACCCATAGGGTTAAGCTACGAGTAAATATCTACAAAACGGCCCACTTCAATTTTCCCCCATTTTCCTTCTATAGCTCCCTTTAGAGGTATACGTAATCGGGCGTCCCCTGATATCTGCTCCAATTCAGGCACGAACATCCCCAAATGAACTTTTCTGCAATTATATAAACCCATAGGGTCAAGTTGCGAGAAAATATCCAAAAAACGGTCCGCTTCAATTTTTCCCCGTTTTCCTTGAATAGCTTCCTTTAGAGGTATACGTAATCGGGTGTCCCCTGGTATCTGCTCCAATTCAGGCACGAACATCCCGAAATGAAATTTTCTACAATTCTATAAACCCATAGGGTTAAGCTACGAGTAAATATCTACAAAACGGCCCACTTCAATTTTCCCCCATTTTCCTTCTATAGCTCCCTTTAGAGGTATACGTAATGGGGCGTCCCCTGATATCTGGTCCAATTCAGGCACGAACATCCCCAAATGAACTTTTCTGCAATTATATAAACCCATAGGGTCAAGCTACGAGAAAATATCCAAAAAACGGCCCGCTTCAATGTTTCCCTATTTTCCTTATATAGCTCCCTTTAGAGGTATACGTAATCGGGTGTCCCCTGATATCTGCTCCAATTCAGGCAGGAACATCCCCAAATGAACTTTTTTACAATTCTATAAACCCATAGGGTTAAGCTACGAGTAAATATCTACAAAAAAGTCCCACTTCAATTTTCCCCCATTTTCCTTGTATAGCTCCCTTTAGAGTTATACATAATCGGGAGTCCCCTGGTATCTGCTCCGATTCAGGCACACACATCCCCAAATACACTTTTCTTCAATTCTATAAACCCATAGGGTCAACCTACGAGAAAATTTCCATAAAACGACCCGCTTCAATTTTTCCCCATTTTCCTTGTATAGCTCCCTTTAGAGGTATACGTAATCGGGCGTCCCCTGATATCTGCTCCGATTCAAGCACGGAGATCCCCAAATGAACTTTTCTGCATTTCTATAAACCCTTAGGGTCAAGCTACAATAAAATATCGACAAAACGGCTCGCTTCAATTTTTTCCCATTTTCCTTGAATAGCTCCCTTTAGAGGATTACGTAATCAGGCGTCCCCTGGCATCTGCTACGATTCAGGCACGGACATCCCCAAATGAACTTTTCTGCAATTCTATAAACCCATAGGGTCAAGTTACGAGAAAATATCCAAAAAACGGCCCGCTTCAATTTTTCCCCGTTTTCCTTGAATAGCTTCTTTAGAGGTGTACGTAATCGGGTGTCCCCTAGTATCTGCTCCGATTCAAGCACGGACATCCCCAAATTAACTTTTCTGCAATTCTATAAACACTTAGGGTCAATCTACGAGAAAATATCCACAAAATGGCCCCCGTCAATTTTTCCCCATTTTCCTTGAATAGCTCCCTTTAGAGGTGTAATCGGGCGTCCCCTGGTATCTGCTCCGATTCAAGCACGGACATCCCCAAATGAACTTTTCTGCAATTTTATGAACCCACAGGGTCAAGCTACGAGAAAATATCCACAAAACAACCCGCTTCAATTTTTCCCCATTTGCCTTGAATAGCTCCCTTTAGAGGTATACGTAATCGGGCGTCCCTTGGTATCTGCTACAATTCAGGCACGAACATCCCCAAATGAACTTTTCTGCAATTCTATAAACCCATAGGTCAAACTACGAGAAAATATTCACCAAACGGTCTGCTTCAATTTTTCCCCATTTTCCTTGTATAGCTCCCTTTAGAGTTATACATAATCGGGCGTCCCCTGGTATCTGCTCCGATTCAGGCACAGACATCCCAAATGAACTTTTCTACAATTCTATAAACCCATAGGGTCAACCTACGAGAAAATTTCCATAAAACTGTCCGCTTCAATTTTTCCCCATTTTCCTTGTATAGCTCCCTTTAGAGGTATAGGTAATCGGGCGTCCCCTGATATCTGCTCCGATTCAAGCACGGAGATCCACAAATGAACTTTTCTGCAATTCTATAAACCCTTAGGGTCAAGCTACAATAAAATATTGACAAAACGGCTCGCTTCAATTTTCCCCCATTTTCCTTGAATAGCTCCCTTTAGAGGATTACGTAATCGGGCGTCCCCTGGCATCTGCTCCAATTCAGGCAGGAACATCCCCAAATGAACTTTTTTACAATTCTATAAACCCATAGGGTTAAGCTACGAGTAAATATCTACAAAAAAGTCCCACTTCAATTTTCCCCTATTTTCCTTGTATAGCTCCCTTTAGAGTTATACATAATCGGGCGTCCCCTGGTATCTGCTCCGATTCAAGCACGGACATCCCCAAATGAACTTTTCTGCAATTTTATGAACCCACAGGGTCAAGCTACGAGAAAATATCCACAAAACAACCCGCTTCAATTTTTCCCCATTTGCCTTGAATAGCTCCCTTTAGAGGTATACGTAATCGGGCGTCCCTTGGTATCTGCTACAATTCAGGCACGAACATCCCCAAATGAACTTTTCTGCAATTCTATAAACCCATAGGTCAAACTACGAGAAAATATCCACAAAACGGTCTGCTTCAATTTTTCCCCATTTTCCTTGTATAGCTCCCTTTAGAGTTATACATAATCGGGCGTCCCCTGGTATCTGCTCCGATTCAGGCACAGACATCCCCAAATGAACTTTTCTACAATTCTATAAACCCATAGGGTCAACCTATGAGAAAATTTCCATAAAACTGCCCGCTTCAATTTTTCCCCATTTTCCTTGTATAGCTCCCTTTAGAGGATTACGTAATCGGGCGTCCCCTGGCATCTGCTACGATTCAGGAACGGAGATCCCAAATGAACTTTTCTGCAATTCTATAAACCCATAGGGTCAAGTTACGAGAAAATCTCCAAAAAAACAGCCCGCTTCAATTTTTCCCCGTTTTCCTTGAATAACTTCCTTTAGAGGTATACGTAATCGGGTGTCCCCTGGTATCTGCTCCGATTCAAGCACGAACATCTCCAAATGAACTTTTTTGCAAATTCTATAAACCCATAGGGTTAAGTTACGAGAAAATATCCATAAAACGGCCCGCTTCAATTTTTCCCCATTTTCCTTGTATAGCTCCTTTTAGAGGTATACGTAATTGGGTGTCCCCTGATATCTGCTCCAATTCAGGCACGAACATCCCCAAATGAACTTTTCTGCAATTCTATAAACCCATAGGGTCAAGTTACGAGAAAATATCCAAAAAACGGCCCGCTTCAATTTTTCCCCGTTTTCCTTGAATAGCTTCTTTAGAGGTGTACGTAATCGGGTGTCCCCTAGTATCTGCTCCGATTCAAGCACGGACATCCCTAAATTAACTTTTCTGCAATTCTATAAACACTTAGGATCAATCTACGAGAAAATATCCACAAAACGGCCCCCGTCAAGTTTTCCCCATTTTCCTTGAATAGCTCCCTTTAGAGGTGTAATCGGGCGTCCCCTGGTATCTGCTCCGATTGAAGCACGGACATCCCCAAATGAACTTTTCTGCAATTTTATGAACCCATAGGGTCAAGCTACGAGAAAATATCCACAAAACAACCCGCTTCAATTTTTCCCCATTTGCCTTGAATAGCTCCCTTTAGAGGTATACGTAATCGGGCGTCCCTTGGTATCTGCTACAATTCAGGCACGAACATCCCCAAATGAACTTTTCTGCAATTCTATAAACCCATAGGTCAAACTACGAGAAAATATCCACAAAACGGTCTGCTTCAATTTTTCCCCATTTTCCTTGTATAGCTCCCTTTAGAGTTATAAATAATCGGGCGTTCCCTGGTATCTGCTCCGATTCAGGCACAGACATCCCCAAATGAACTTTTCTACAATTCTATAAACCCATAGGGTCAACCTATGAGAAAATTTCCATAAAACTGCCCGCTTCAATTTTTCCCCATTTTCCTTGTATAGCTCCCTTTAGAGGATTACGTAATCGGGCGTCCCCTGGCATCTGCTACGATTCAGGAACGGAGATCCCAAATGAACTTTTCTGCAATTCTATAAACCCATAGGGTCAAGTTACGAGAAAATCTCCAAAAAAATAGCCCGCTTCAATTTTTCCCCGTTTTCCTTGAATAGCTTCCTGTAGAGGTCTACGTAATCGGGTGTCCCCTGGTATCTGCTCCGATTCAAGCACGAACATCTCCAAATGAACTTTTTTGAAATTCTATAAACCCATAGGGTTAAGTTACGAGAAAATATCCATAAAACGGCCCGCTTCAATTTTTCCCCATTTTCCTTGTATAGCTCCTTTTAGAGGTATACGTAATTGGGTGTCCCCTGATATCTGCTCCAATTCAGGCACGAACATCCTGAAATGAACTTTTCTACAATTCTATAAACCCATAGGGTTAAGCTACGAGTAAATATCTACAAAACGGCCCACTTCAATTTTCCCCCATTTTCCTTGTATAGCTCCCTTTAGAGGTATACGTAATCGGGCGTCCCCTGATATCTGCTCCAATTCAGGCACGAACATCCCCAAATGAACTTTTCTGCAATTCTATAAACCCATAGGGTCAAGCTACGAGAAAATATCCAAAAAACGGCCCGCTTCAATGTTTTCCTATTTTCCTTATATAGCTCCCTTTAGAGGTATACGTAATCGGGTGTCCCCTGATATCTGCTCCAATTCAGGCAGGAACATCCCCAAATGAACTTTTTTACAATTCTATAAACCCATAGGGTTAAGCTACGAGTAAATATCTACAAAACGGCCCACTTCAATTTTCCCCCATTTTCCTTGTATAGCTCCCTTTAGAGTTATACATAATCGGGAGTCCCCTGGTATCTGCTCCGATTCAGGCACAGACATCCCCAAATAAACTTTTCTTCAATTCTATAAACCCATGGGGTCAACCTACGAGAAAATTTCCATAAAACGACCCGCTTCAATTTTTCCCCATTTTCCTTGTATAGCTCCCTTTAGAGGTATACGTAATCGGGCGTCCCCTGATATCTGCTCCGATTCAAGCACGGAGATCCCCAAATGAACTTTTCTGCATTTCTATAAACCCTTAGGGTCAAGCTACAATAAAATATCGACAAAACGGCTCGCTTCAATTTTTTCCCATTTTCCTTGAATAGCTCCCTTTAGAGGATTACGTAATCGGGCGTCCCCTGGCATCTGCTACGATTCAGGCACGGACATCCCCAATGAACTTTTCTGCAATTCTATAAACCCATAGGGTCAAGTTACGAGAAAATATCCAAAAAACGGCCCGCTTCAATTTTTCCCCGTTTTCCTTGAATAGCTTCTTTAGAGGTGTACGTAATCGGGTGTCCCCTAGTATCTGCTCCGATTCAAGCACGGACATCCCCAAATTAACTTTTCTGCAATTCTATAAACACTTAGGGTCAATCTACGAGAAAATATCCACAAAACGGCCCCCGTCAATTTTTCCCCATTTTCCTTGAATAGCTCCCTTTAGAGGTGTAATCGGGCGTCCCCTGGTATCTGCTCCGATTCAAGCACGGACATCCCCAAATGAACTTTTCTGCAATTTTATGAACCCACAGGGTCAAGCTACGAGAAAATATCCACAAAACAACCCGCTTCAATTTTTCCCCATTTGCCTTGAATAGCTCCCTTTAGAGGTATACGTAATCGGGCGTCCCTTGGTATCTGCTACAATTCAGGCACGAACATCCCCAAATGAACTTTTCTGCAATTCTATAAACCCATAGGTCAAACTACGAGAAAATATCCACAAAACGGTCTGCTTCAATTTTTCCCCATTTTCCTTGTATAGCTCCCTTTAGAGTTATACATAATCGGGCGTCCCCTGGTATCTGCTCCGATTCAGGCACAGACATCCCCAAATGAACTTTTCTACAATTCTATAAACCCATAGGGTCAACCTATGAGAAAATTTCCATAAAACTGCCTGCTTCAATTTTTCCCCATTTTCCTTGTATAGCTCCCTTTAGAGGATTACGTAATCGGGCGTCCCCGGGCATCTGCTACGATTCAGGAACGGAGATCCCAAATGAACTTTTCTGCAATTCTATAAACCCATAGGGTCAAGTTACGAGAAAATCTCCAAAAAAACAGCCCGCTTCAATTTTTCCCCGTTTTCCTTGAATAGCTTCCTTTAGAGGTATACGTAATCGGGTGTCCCCTGGTATCTGCTCCGATTCAAGCACGAACATCTCCAAATGAACTTTTTTGAAATTCTATAAACCCATAGGGTTAAGTTACGAGAAAATATCCATAAAACGGCCCGCTTCAATTTTTCCCCATTTTCCTTGTATAGCTTCTTTTAGAGGTATACGTTATTGGGTGTCCCCTGATATCTGCTCCAATTCAGGCACGAACATCCCCAAATGAACTTTTCTGCAATTCTATAAACCCATAGGGTCAAGTTACGAGAAAATATCCAAAAAACGGCCCGCTTCAATTTTTCCCCGTTTTCCTTGAATAGCTTCTTTAGAGGTGTACGTAATCGGGTGTCCCCTAGTATCTGCTCCGATTCAAGCACGGACATCCCCAAATTAACTTTTCTGCAATTCTATAAACACTTAGGGTCAATCTACGAGAAAATATCCACAAAACGGCCCCCGTCAATTTTTCCCCATTTTCCTTGAATAGCTCCCTTTAGAGGTGTAATCGGGCGTCCCCTGGTATCTGCTCCGATTCAAGCACGGACATCCCCAAATGAACTTTTCTGCAATTTTATGAACCCACAGGGTCAAGCTACGAGAAAATATCCACAAAACAACCCGCTTCAATTTTTCCCCATTTGCCTTGAATAGCTCCCTTTAGAGGTATACGTAATCGGGCGTCCCTTGGTATCTGCTACAATTCAGGCACGAACATCCCCAAATGAACTTTTCTGCAATTCTATAAACCCATAGGTCAAACTACGAGAAAATATCCACAAAACGGTCTGCTTCAATTTTTCCCCATTTTCCTTGTATAGCTCCCTTTAGAGTTATACATAATCGGGCGTCCCCTGGTATCTGCTCCGATTCAGGCACAGACATCCCCAAATGAACTTTTCTACAATTCTATAAACCCATAGGGTCAACCTATGAGAAAATTTCCATAAAACTGCCCGCTTCAATTTTTCCCCATTTTCCTTGTATAGCTCCCTTTAGAGGATTACGTAATCGGGCGTCCCCTGGCATCTGCTACGATTCAGGAACGGAGATCCCAAATGAACTTTTCTGCAATTCTATAAACCCATAGGGTCAAGTTACGAGAAAATCTCCAAAAAAACAGCCCGCTTCAATTTTTCCCCGTTTTCCTTGAATAGCTTCCTTTAGAGGTATACGTAATCGGGTGTCCCCTGGTATCTGCTCCGATTCAAGCACGAACATCTCCAAATGAAATTTTTTGAAATTCTATAAACCCATAGGGTTAAGTTACGAGAAAATATCCATAAAACGGCCCGCTTCAATTTTTCCCCATTTTCCTTGTATAGCTCCTTTTAGAGGTATACGTAATTGGGTGTCCCCTGATATCTGCTCCAATTCAGGCACGAACATCCTGAAATGAACTTTTCTACAATTCTATAAACCCATAGGGTTAAGCTACGAGTAAATATCTACAAAACGGCCCACTTCAATTTTCCCCCATTTTCCTTGTATAGCTCCCTTTAGAGGTATACGTAATCGGGCGTCCCCTGATATCTGCTCCAATTCAGGCACGACCATCCCCAAATGAACTTTTCTGCAATTCTATAAACCCATAGGGTCAAGCTACGAGAAAATATCCACAAAACGGCCCGCTTCAATTTTTCCCTATTTTCCTTGTATAGCTCCCTTTAGAGGTATACGTAATCGGGTGTCCCCTGATATCTGCTCCAATTCAGGCAGGAACATCCCCAAATGAATTTTTTTACAATTCTATAAACCCATAGGGTTAAGCTACGAGTAAATATCTACAAAACGGCCCACTTCAATTTTCCCCCATTTTCCTTGTATAGCTCCCTTTAGAGTTATACATAATCGGGCGTCCCCTGGTATCTGCTCCGATTCAGGCACAGACATCCCCAAATGAACTTTTCTTCAGTTCTATAAACCCATAGGGTCATCCTACGAGAAAATTTCCATAAAACGACCCGATTCAATTTTTCCGCATTTTCCTTGTATAGCTCCCTTTAGAGGTATACGTAATCGGGCGTCCCCTGATATCTGCTCCGATTCAAGCACGAAGATCCCCAAATGAACTTTTCTGCAATTCTATAAACCCTTAGGGTCAAGCTACAATAAAATATTGACAAAACGGCTCGCTTCAATTTTTCCCCATTTTCCTTGAATAGCTCCCTTTAGAGGATTACGTAATCGGGCGTCCCCTGGCATTTGCTATGATTCAGGAACGGAGATTCCCAAATGAACTTTTTTGCAATTCTATAAACCCATAGGGTCAAGTTACGAGAAAATATCCAAAAAACGGCCCGTTTCAATTTTTCCCAGTTTTCCTTGAATATCTTCCTTTAGAGGTATACGTAATCGGGTGTCCCCTGGCATCTTCTTCGATTCAAGCACGGACTTCTCCAAATAAACTTTTTTGAAATTCTATAAACCCATAGGGTTAAGTTACGAGAAAATATCCATAAAACGGCCCGCTTTAATTTTTCCCCATTTTCCTTGTATAGCTCCCTTTAGAGGTATACGTAATTGGGTGTCCCCTGATATCTGCTCTAATTCAGGCACGATCATCTCGAAATGAACTTTTCTACAATTCTATAAACCCATAGGGTTAAGCTACGAGTAAATATCTACAAAACGGCCCATTTCAATTTTCCCCCATTTTCCTTCTATAGCTCCCTTTAGAGGTATACGTAATCGGGCGTCCCTTGATATCTGCTCCAATTCAGGCACGAACATCCCCAAATAAACTTTTCTGCAATTCTATAAACCCATAGGGTCAAGCTACGAGAAAATATCCACAAAACGGCCCGCTTCAATTTTTCCCTCTTTTCCTTGTATAGCTCCCTTTAGAGGTATACGTAATCGGGTGTACCCTGATATCTGCTCCAATTCAGGTAGGAACATCCCCAAATGAACTTTTTTACAATTCTATAAACCCATAGGGTTAAGCTACGAGTAAATATCTACAAAACGGCCCACTTCAATTTTCCCCCATTTTCCTTGTATAGCTCCCTTTAGAGTTATACATAATCGGGCGTCCCCTGGTATCTGCTCCGATTCAGGCACAGACATCCCCAAATAAACTTTTCTTCAATTCTATAAACCCATAGGGTCAACCTATGAGAAAATTTCCATAAAACGACCCGCTTCAATTTTTCCCCATTTTCCTTGTATAGCTCCCTTTAGAGGCATACGTAATCGGGCGTCCCCTGATATCTGCTCCGATTCAAGCACGAAGATCCCCAAATGAACTTTTCTGCAATTCTATAAACCCTTAGGGTCAAGCTACAATAAAATATTGACAAAACGGCTCGCTTCAATTTTTCCCCATTTTCCTTGAATAGCTCCCTTTAGAGGATTACGTAATCGGGCGTCCCCTGGCATTTGCTATGATTCAGGAACGGAGATTCCCAAATGAACTTTTTTGCAATTCTATAAACCCATAGGGTCAAGTTACGAGAAAATATCCAAAAAACGGCCCGTTTCAATTTTTCCCAGTTTTCCTTGAATATCTTCCTTTAGAGGTATACGTAATCGGGTGTCCCCTGGCATCTTCTTCGATTCAAGCACGGACTTCTCCAAATAAACTTTTTTGAAATTCTATAAACCCATAGGGTTAAGTTACGAGAAAATATCCATAAAACGGCCCGCTTTAATTTTTCCCCATTTTCCTTGTATAGCTCCCTTTAGAGGTATACGTAATTGGGTGTCCCCTGATATCTGCTCCAATTCAGGCACGATCATCTCGAAATGAACTTTTCTACAATTCTATAAACCCATAGGATTAAGCTACGAGTAAATATCTACAAAACGGCCCATTTCAATTTTCCCCCATTTTCCTTCTATAGCTCCCTTTAGAGGTATACGTAATCGGGCGTCCCTTGATATCTGCTCCAATTCAGGCACGAACATCCCCAAATAAACTTTTCTGCAATTCTATAAACCCATAGGGTCAAGCTACGAGAAAATATCCACAAAACGGCCCGCTTCAATTTTTCCCTCTTTTCCTTGTATAGCTCCCTTTAGAGGTATTCGTAATCGGGTGTCCCTTGATATCTGCTCCAATTCAGGTAGGAACATCCCCAAATGAACTTTTTTACAATTCTATAAACCCATAGGGTTAAGCTACGAGTAAATATCTACAAAACGGCCCACTTCAATTTTCCCCCATTTTCCTTGTATAGCTCCCTTTAGAGTTATACATAATCGGGCGTCCCCTGGTATCTGCTCCGATTCAGGCACAGACATCCCCAAATAAACTTTTCTTCAATTCTATAAACCCATAGGGTCAACCTATGAGAAAATTTCCATAAAACGACCCGCTTCAATTTTTCCCCATTTTCCTTGTATAGCTCCCTTTAGAGGCATACGTAATCGGGCGTCCCCTGATATCTGCTCCGATTCAAGCACGGAGATCCCCAAATGAACTTTTCTGCAATTCTATAAACCCTTAGGGTCAAGCTACAATAAAATATCGACAAAACGGCTCGCTTCAATTTTTCCCCATTTCCCTTGAATAGCTCCCTTTAGAGGATTACGTAATCGGGCGTCCCCTGGCATCTGCTACGATTCAGGCACAGACATCCCCAAATGAACTTTTCTGCAATTCTATAAACCCATAGGGTCAAGTTACGAGAAAATATCCAAAAAACGGTCCGCTTCAATTTTTCCCCGTTTTCCTTGAATAGCTTCTTTAGAGGTGTACTTAATCGGGTGTCCCCTAGTATCTGCTCCGATTCAAGCACGGACATCCCCAAATGAATTTTTCTGCAATTCTATAAACACTTAGGGTCAACCTACGAGAAAATATCCAAAAAACGGTCCGCTTCAATTTTTCCCCGTTTTCCTTAAATAGTTTCTTTAGAGGTGTACTTAATCGGGTGTCCCCTAGTATCTGCTCCGATTCAAGCACGGACATCCCCAAATGAACTTTTCTACAATTCTATAAACACTTAGGGGTCAAGCTACGAGAAAATATCCGCAAAACGGTCCCCGTCAATTTTTCCCCATTTTCCTTGAATAGCTCCCTTTAGAGGTGTACGTAATCGGGCGTCCCATGGTATCTGCTACAATTCAGGCACGAACATCCCCAAATTAACTTTTCTGCAATTCTATAAACCCATAGGTCAAGCTACGAGAAAATATCCACAAAACGGTCTGCTTCAATTTTTCCCCATTTTCCTTGTATAGCTCCCTTTAGAGTTATACATAATCGGGCGTCCCCTGGTATCTGCTCCGATTCAGGCACAGACATCCCCAAATTAACTTTTCTACATTTCTATAAACCCATAGGGTCAACCTACGAGAAAATTTCCATAAAACTGTCCGCTTCAATTTTTCCCCATTTTCCTTGTATAGCTCCCTTTAGAGGTATAGGTAATCGGGCATCCCCTGATATCTGCTCCGATTCAAGCACGGAAATCCCCAAATGAACTTTTCTGCAATTCTATAAACCCTTAGGGTCAAGCTACAATAAAATATTGACAAAACGGCTCGCTTCAATTTTCCCCCATTTTCCTTGAATAGCTCCCTTTAGAGGATTACGTAATCGGGCATCCCCTGGCATCTGCTACGATTCAGGAACGGAGATCCCCAAATGAACTTTTCTGCAATTCTATAAACCCATAGGGTTAAGCTACGAGTAAATATCTACAAAACGGCCCACTTCAATTTTCCCCCATTTTCCTTCTATAGCTCCCTTTAGAGGTACCCGTAATCGAGCGTCCCTTGATATCTGCTCCAATTCAGGCACGAACATCCCCAAATGAACTTTTCTGCAATTATATAAACCCATAGGGTCAAGCTACGAGAAAATATCCACAAAACGGCCCGTTTCAATTTTTCCCTCTTTTCCTTGTATAGCTAACTTTAGAGGTATACGTAATCGGGTGTCCCCTGATATCTGCTCCAATTCAGGCAGGAACATCCCCAAATGAACTTTTTTACAATTCTATAAACCCATAGGGTTAAGCTACGAGTAAATATCTACAAAACGGCCCACTTCAATTTTCCCCCATTTTCCTTGTATAGCTCCCTTTAGAGTTATACATAATCGGGCGTCCCCTGGTATCTGCTCCGATTCAGGCACAGACATCCCCAAATAAACTTTTCTTCAATTCTATAAACCCATAGGGTCAACCTATGAGAAAATTTCCATAAAACGACCCGCTTCAATTTTTCCCCATTTTCCTTGTATAGCTCCCTTTAGAGGCATACGTAATCGGGCGTCCCCTGATATCTGCTCCGATTCAAGCACGGAGATCCCCAAATGAACTTTTCTGCAATTCTATAAACCCTTAGGGTCAAGCTACAATAAAATATCGACAAAACGGCTCGCTTCAATTTTTCCCCATTTCCCTTGAATAGCTCCCTTTAGAGGATTACGTAATCGGGCGTCCCCTGGCATCTGCTACGATTCAGGCACAGACATCCCCAAATGAACTTTTCTGCAATTCTATAAACCCATAGGGTCAAGTTACGAGAAAATATCCAAAAAACGGTCCGCTTCAATTTTTCCCCGTTTTCCTTGAATAGCTTCTTTAGAGGTGTACTTAATCGGGTGTCCCCTAGTATCTGCTCCGATTCAAGCACGGACATCCCCAAATGAATTTTTCTGCAATTCTATAAACACTTAGGGTCAACCTACGAGAAAATATCCAAAAAACGGTCCGCTTCAATTTTTCCCCGTTTTCCTTAAATAGTTTCTTTAGAGGTGTACTTAATCGGGTGTCCCCTAGTATCTGCTCCGATTCAAGCACGGACATCCCCAAATGAACTTTTCTACAATTCTATAAACACTTAGGGGTCAAGCTACGAGAAAATATCCGCAAAACGGTCCCCGTCAATTTTTCCCCATTTTCCTTGAATAGCTCCCTTTAGAGGTGTACGTAATCGGGCGTCCCATGGTATCTGCTACAATTCAGGCACGAACATCCCCAAATTAACTTTTCTGCAATTCTATAAACCCATAGGTCAAGCTACGAGAAAATATCCACAAAACGGTCTGCTTCAATTTTTCCCCATTTTCCTTGTATAGCTCCCTTTAGAGTTATACATAATCGGGCGTCCCCTGGTATCTGCTCCGATTCAGGCACAGACATCCCCAAATTAACTTTTCTACATTTCTATAAACCCATAGGGTCAACCTACGAGAAAATTTCCATAAAACTGTCCGCTTCAATTTTTCCCCATTTTCCTTGTATAGCTCCCTTTAGAGGTATAGGTAATCGGGCATCCCCTGATATCTGCTCCGATTCAAGCACGGAAATCCCCAAATGAACTTTTCTGCAATTCTATAAACCCTTAGGGTCAAGCTACAATAAAATATTGACAAAACGGCTCGCTTCAATTTTCCCCCATTTTCCTTGAATAGCTCCCTTTAGAGGATTACGTAATCGGGCATCCCCTGGCATCTGCTACGATTCAGGAACGGAGATCCCCAAATGAACTTTTCTGCAATTCTATAAACCCATAGGGTTAAGCTACGAGTAAATATCTACAAAACGGCCCACTTCAATTTTCCCCCATTTTCCTTCTATAGCTCCCTTTAGAGGTACCCGTAATCGAGCGTCCCTTGATATCTGCTCCAATTCAGGCACGAACATCCCCAAATGAACTTTTCTGCAATTATATAAACCCATAGGGTCAAGCTACGAGAAAATATCCACAAAACGGCCCGTTTCAATTTTTCCCTCTTTTCCTTGTATAGCTAACTTTAGAGGTATACGTAATCGGGTGTCCCCTGATATCTGCTCCAATTCAGGCAGGAACATCCCCAAATGAACTTTTTTACAATTCTATAAACCCATAGGGTTAAGCTACGAGTAAATATCTACAAAACGGCCCACTTCAATTTTCCCCCATTTTCCTTGTATAGCTCCCTTTAGAGTTATACATAATCGGGCGTCCCCTGGTATCTGCTCCGATTCAGGCACAGACATCCCCAAATAAACTTTTCTTCAATTCTATAAACCCATAGGGTCAACCTATGAGAAAATTTCCATAAAACGACCCGCTTCAATTTTTCCCCATTTTCCTTGTATAGCTCCCTTTAGAGGTATACGTAATCGGGCGTCCCCTGATATCTGCTCCGATTCAAGCACGGAGATCCCTAAATGAACTTTTCTGCAATTCTATAAACCCTTAGGGTCAAGCTACAATAAAATATCGACAAAACGACTCGCTTCAATTTTTCCCCATTTTCCTTGAATAGCTCCCTTTAGAGGATTACGTAATCGGGCGTCCCCTGGTATCTGCTACGATTCAGGCACAGACATCCCCAAATGAACTTTTCTGCAATTCTATAAACCCATAGGGTCAAGTTACGAGAAAATATCCAAAAAACGGTCCGCTTCAATTTTTCCCCGTTTTCCTTGAATAGCTTCTTTAGAGGTGTACTTAATCGGGTGACCCCTAGTATCTGCTCCGATTCAAGCACGGACATCCCCAAATGAAATTTTCTGCAATTCTATAAACACTTAGGGTCAAGCTACGAGAAAATATTCAAAAAACGGTCCGCTTCAATTTTTCCCCGTTTTCCTTGAATAGCTTCTTTAGAGGTGTACTTAATCGGGTGTCCCCTAGTATCTGCTCCGATTCAAGCACGGACATCCCCAAATGAACTTTTCTGCAATTCTATAAACACTTAGGGTCAAGCTACGAGAAAATATCCGCAAAACGGTCCCCGTCAATTTTTCCCCATTTTCCTTGAATAGCTCCCTTTAGAGGTGTACGTAATCGGGCGTCCCTTGGTATCTGCTACAATTCAGGCACGAACATCCCCAAATGAACTTTTCTGCAATTCGATAAACCCATAGGTCAAGCTACGAGAAAATATCCACAAAACGGTCTGCTTCAATTTTTCCCCATTTTCCTTGTATAGCTCCCTTTAGAGTTATACATAAGCGGGCGTCCCCTGGTATCTGCTCCGATTCAGGCACAGACATCCCCAAATGAACTTTTCTACATTTCTATAAACCCATAGGGTCAACCTACGAGAAAATTTCCATAAAACTGTCCGCTTCAATTTTTCCCCATTTTCCTTGTATAGCTCCCTTTAGAGGTATAGGTAATCGGGCATCCCCTGATATCTGCTCCGATTCAAGCACGGAAATCCCCAAATGAACTTTTCTGCAATTCTATAAACCCTTAGGGTCAAGCTACAATAAAATATTGACAAAACGGCTCGCTTCAATTTTCCCCCATTTTCCTTGAATAGCTCCCTTTAGAGGATTACGTAATCGGGTGTCCCCTGGCATCTGCTACGATTCAGGAACGGAGATCCCCAAATGAACTTTTCTGCAATTCTATAAACCCATAGGGTCAAGTTATGAGAAAATATCCAAAAAATGGCCCGCTTCAATTTTTCCCCGTTTTCCTTGAATAGCTTCCTTTAGAGGTATACGTAATCGGGTGTCCCCTGGTATCTGCTCCAATTCAGGCACGAACATCCCGAAATGAAATTTTCTACAATTCTATAAACCCATAGGGTTAAGCTACGAGTAAATATCTACAAAACGGCCCACTTCAATTTTCCCCCATTTTCCTTCTATAGCTCCCTTTAGAGGTATACGTAATAGGGCGTCCCCTGATATCTGCTCCAATTCAGGCACGAACATCCCCAAATGAACTTTTCTGCAATTCTATAAACCCATAGGGTCAAGCTACGAGAAAATATCCACAAAATGGCCCGCTTCAATTTTTCCCTATTTTCCTTATATAGCTCCCTTTAGAGGTATACGTAATCGGGTGTCCCCTGATATCTGCTCCAATTCAGGCAGGAACATCCCCAAATGAACTTTTTTACAATTCTATTAACCCATAGGGTTAAGCTACGAGTAAATATCTACAAAACGGCCCACTTCAATTTTCCCCCATTTTCCTTGTATAGCTCCCTTTAGAGTTATACATAATCGGTCGTCCCCTGGTATCTGCTCCGATTCAGGCACAGACATCCCCAAATAAACTTTTCTTCAATTCTATAAACCCATAGGGTCAACCTACGAGAAAATTTCCATAAAACTACTCGCTTCAATTTTTCCCCATTTTCCTTGTATAGCTCCCTTTAGAGGTATACGTAATCGGGCGTCCCCTGATATCTGCTCCGATTCAAGCACGGAGATCCCCAAATGAACTTTTCTGCAATTCTATAAACCCTTAGGGTCAAGCTACAATAAAATATCGACAAAACGGCTCGCTTCAATTTTTTCCTATTTTCCTTGAATAGCTCCCTTTAGAGGATTACGTAATCGGGCGTCCCCTGGCATCTGCTACGATTCAGGCACGGACATCCCCAAATGAACTTTTCTGCAATTCTATAAACCCATAGGGTCAAGTTACGAGAACATATCCAAAAAACGGCCCGCTTCAATTTTTACCCGTTTTCCTTGAATAGCTTCTTTAGAGGTGTACGTAATCGGGTGTCCCCTAGTATCTGCTCCGATTCAAGCACGGACATCCCCAAATGAACTTTTCTGCAATTCTATAAACACTTAGGGTCAAGCTACGAGAAAATATCCACAAAACGGCCCCCGTCAATTTTTCCCCATTTTCCTTGAATAGCTCCCTTTAGAGGTGTAATCGGGCGTCCCCTAGTATCTTCTCCGATTCAAGCACGGACATCCCCAAATGAACTTTTCTGCAATTCTATAAACCCATAGGGTCAAGCTACGAGAAAATATCCACAAAACAGCCCGCTTCAATTTTTCCCCATTTTCCTTGAATAGCTCCCTTTAGAGGTATACGTAATCGGGCGTCCCTTGGTATCTGCTACAATTCAGGCACGAACATCCCCAAATGAACTTTTCTACAATTCTATAAACCCATAGGTCAAGCTACGAGAAAATATCCACAAAACGGTCTTCTTCAATTTTTCCCCATTTTCCTTGTATAGCTCCCTTTAGAGTTATACATAATCGGGTGTCCCCTGGTATCTGCTCCGATTCAGGCACAGACATCCCCAAATGAACTTTTCTACAATTCTATAAACCCATAGGGTCAACCTACGAGAAAATTTCCATAAAACTGCCGGCTTCAATTTTTCCCCATTTTCCTTGTATAGCTCCCTTTAGAGGTATACGTAATCGGGCGTCCCCTGATATCTGCTCCGATTCAAGCACGGAGATCCCCAAATGAACTTTTCTACAATTCTATAAACCCTTAGGGTCAAGCTACAATAAAATATTGACAAAACGGCTCGCTTCAATTTTCCCCCATTTTCCTTGAATAGCTCCCTTTAGAGGATTACGTAATCGGGCGTCCCCTGGCATCTGCTACGATTCAGGAACGGAGATCCCAAATGAACTTTTCTGCAATTCTATAAACCCATAGGGTGAAGTTACGAGAAAATATCCAAAAAACAGCCCGCTTCAATTTTTCCCCGTTTTCCTTGAATAGCTTCCTTTAGAGGTATACGTAATCGGGTGTCCCCAGGTATCTGCTCCGATTCAAGCACGAACATCTCCAAATGAACTTTTTTGAAATTCTATTAACCCATAGGGTTAAGTTACGAGAAAATATCAATAAAACGGCCCGCTTTAATTTTTCCCCATTTTCCTTGTATAGCTCCTTTTAGAGGTATACGTAATTGGGTGTCCCCTGATATCTGCTCCAATTCAGGCACGAACATCCCGAAATGAACTTTTCTACAATTCTATAAACCCATAGGGTTAAGCTACGAGTAAATATCTACAAAATGGCCCACTTCAATTTTCCCCCATTTTCCTTGTATAGCTCCCTTTAGAGGTATACGTAATCGGGCGTCCCCTGATATCTGCTCCAATTCAGGCACGAACATCCCCAAATGAACTTTTCTGCAATTCTATAAACCCATAGGGTCAAGCTACGAGAAAATATCCACAAAACGGCCCGCTTCAATTTTTCCCTATTTTCCTTGTATAGCTCCCTTTAGAGGTATACGTAATCGGGTGTCCCCTGATATCTGCTCCAATTCAGGCAGGAACATCCCCAAATGAACTTTTTTACAATTCTATAAACCCATAGGATTAAGCTACGAGTAAATATCTACAAAACGGCCCACTTCAGTTTTCCCCCATTTTCCTTGTATAGCTCCCTTTAGAGTTATACATAATCGGGCGTCCCCTGGTATCTGCTCCGATTCAGGCACAGACATCCTCAAATGAACTTTTCTTCAATTCTATAAACCCATAGGGTCAACCTACGAGAAAATTTCCATAAAACGACCCGCTTCAATTTTTCCCCATTTTCCTTGTATAGCTCCCTTTAGAGGTATACGTAATCGGGCGTCCCCTGATATCTGCTCCGATTCAAGCACGGAGATCCCCAAATGAACTTTTCTACAATTCTATAAACCCTTAGGGTCAAGCTACAATAAAATATTGACAAAACGGCTCGCTTCAATTTTCCCCAATTTTCCTTGAATAGCTCCCTTTAGAGGATTACGTAATCGGGCGTCCCCTGGCATCTGCTACGATTCAGGAACGGAGATCCCAAATGAACTTTTCTGCAATTCTATAAACCCATAGGGTGAAGTTACGAGAAAATATCCAAATAATAGCCCGCTTCAATTTTTCCCCGTTTTCCTTGAATATCTTCCTTTAGAGGTATACGTAATCGGGTGTCCCCTGGTATCTGCTCCGATTCAAGCACGAACATCTCCAAATGAACTTTTTTGAAATTCTATAAACCCATAGGGTTAAGTTATGAGAAAATATCCATAAAACGGCCCGCTTTAATTTTTCCCCATTTTCCTTGTATAGCTCCTTTTAGAGGTATACGTAATTGGGTGTCCCCTGATATCTGCTCCAATTCAGGCACGAACATCCTGAAATGAACTTTTCTACAATTCTATAAACCCATAGGGTTAAGCTACGAGTAAATATCTACAAAACGGCCCACTTCAATTTTCCCCCATTTTCCTTGTATAGCTCCGTTTAGAGGTATACGTAATCGGGCGTCCCCTGATATCTGCTCCAATTCAGGCACGAACATCCCCAAATGAACTTTTCTGCAATTCTATAAACCCATAGGGTCAAGCTACGAGAAAATATCCACAAAACGGCCCGCTTCAATTTTTCCCTATTTTCCTTGTATAGCTCCCTTTAGAGGTATACGTAATCTGGTGTCCCTGATATCGGCTCCAATTCAGGCAGGAACATCCCCAAATGAACTTTTTTACAATTCTATAAACCCATAGGGTTAAGCTACGAGTAAATATCTACAAAACGGCCCACTTCAATTTTCCCCCATTTTCCTTGTATAGCTCCCTTTAGAGTTATACATAATCGGGCGTCCCCTGGTATCTGCTCCGATTCAGGCACAGACATCCCCAAATGAACTTTTCTTCAATTCTATAAACCCATAGGGTCAACCTACGAGAAAATTTCCATAAAACGACCCACTTCAATTTTTCCCCATTTTCCTTGTATAGCTCCCTTTAGAGGTATATGTAATCGGGCGTCCCCTGATATCTGCTCCGATTCAAGCACGGAGATCCCCAAATGAACTTTTCTGCAATTCTATAAACCCTTAGGGTCAAGCTACAATAAAATATCGACAAAACGGCTCGCTTCAATTTTTCCCCATTTTCCTTGAATAGATTCCTTTAGAGGATTACGTAATCGGGCGTCCCTTGGCATCTGCTACGATTCAGGCGCGGACATCCCCAAATGAACTTTTCTGCAATTCTATAACCATAGGGTCAAGTTATGAGAAAATATCCAAAAAACGGCCCGCTTCAATTTTTCTCTGTTTTCCTTGAATAACATCTTTAGAGGTGTACGTAATCGGGTGTCCCCTAGTATCTGCTCCGATTCAAGCACGGACATCCCCAAATGAACTTTTCTGCAATTCTATAAACACTTAGGGTCAAGCTACGAGAAAATATCCACAAAACGGCCCCCGTCAATTTTTCCCCATTTTCCTTGAATAGCTCCCTTTAGAGGTGTAATCGGGTGTCCCCTGGTATCTGCTCCGATTCAGGCACAAACATCCCCAAATGAACTTTTCTGCAATTCTATAAACCCATAGGGTCAACCTACGAGAAAATTTCCATAAAACGGCCCGCTTCAATTTTTCCCTATTTTCCTTGTATAGCTCCCTTTAGAGGTATACGTAATCGGGCGTCCCCTGATATCTGCTCCGATTCAAGCACGGAGATCCCTAAATGAACTTTTCTGCAATTCTATAAACCCTTAGGGTCAAGCTACAATAAAATATTGACAAAATGGCTCGCTTCAATTTTCCCCCATTTTCCTTGAATAGCTCCCTTTAGAGGATTACGTAATCGGGCGTCCCCTGGCATCTGCTACGATTCAGGAACGGAGATCCCCAAATGAACTTTTCTGCAATTCTATAAACCCATAGGGTCAAGTTACGAGAAAATATCCAAAAAACGGCCCGGTTCAATTTTTCCCCGTTTTCCTTGAATAGCTTCCTTTAGAGGTATACGTAATCGGGTGTCCCCTGGTATCTGCTCCAATTCCGGCACGAACATCCCGAAATGAACTTTTCTACAATTCTATAAACCCATAGGGTTAAGCTACGAGTAAATATCTACAAAACGGCCCACTTCAATTTTCCCCCATTTTCCTTCTATAGCTCCCTTTAGAGGTATACGTAATCGGGCGTCCCCTGATATCTGCTCCAATTCAGGCACGAACATCCCCAAATGAACTTTTCTGCAATTCTATAAACCCATAGGGTCAAGCTACGAGAAAATATCCACAAAACGGCCCGCTTCAATTTTTCCCTATTTTCCTTATATAGCTCCCTTTAGAGGTATACGTAATCGGGTGTCCCCTGATATCTGCTCCAATTCAGGCAGGAACATCCCCAAATGAACTTTTTTACAATTCTATAAACCCATAGGGTTAAGCTACGAGTAAATATCTACGAAACGACCCACTTCAATTTTCCCCCATTTTCCTTGTATAGCTCCCTTTAGAGTTATACATAATCGGGCGTCCCCTGGTATCTGCTCCGATTCAGGCACAGACATCCCCAAATAAACTTTTCTTCAATTCTATAAACCCATAGGGTCAACCTACGAGAAAATTTCCATAAAACGACCCGCTTCAATTTTTCCCCATTTTCCTTGTATAGCTCCCTTTAGAGGTATACGTAATCGGGTGTCCCCTGATATCTGCTCCGATTCAAGCACGGAGATCCCCAAATGAACTTTTCTGCAAGTCTATAAACCCTAAGGGTCAATCTACAATAAAATATCGACAAAACGGCTCGCTTCAATTTTTTCCCATTTTCCTTGAATAGCTCCCTTTCGAGGATTACGTAATCGGGCGTCCCCTGGAATCTGCTACGATTCAGGCACGGACATCCCCAAATGAACTTTTCTGCAATTCTATAAACCCATAGGGTCAAGTTACGAGAAAATATCCAAAAAACGGCCCGCTTCAATTTTTCCCCGTTTTCCTTGAATAGCTTCTTTAGAGGTGTACGTAATTGGGTGTCCCCTAGTATCTGCTCCGATTCAAGCACGGACATCCCCAAATGAACTTTTCTGCAATTCTAAAAACCCATAGGGTCAAGCTACGAGAAAATATCCACAAAACAGCCCGCTTCAATTTTTCCCCATTTTCCTTGAATAGCTCCCTTTAGAGGTATACGTAATCGGGCGTCCCTTGGTATCTGCTACAATTCAGGCACGAACATCCCCAAATGAACTTTTCTGCAATTCTATAAACCCATAGGTCAAGCTACGAGAAAATATCCACAAAACGGTCTTCTTCAATTTTTCCCCATTTTCCTTGTATAGCTCCCTTTAGAGTTATACATAATCGGGCATCCCCTGGTATCTGCTCCGATTCAGGCACAGACATCCCCAAATGAACTTTTCTACAATTCTATAAACCCATAGGGTCAACCTACGAGAAAATTTCCATAAAACTGCCCGCTTCAATTTTTCCCCATTTTCCTTGTGTAGCTCCCTTTAGAGGTATACGTAATCGGGCGTCCCCAGATATCTGCTCCGATTCAAGCACGGAGATCCCCAAATGAACTTTTCTACAATTCTATAAACCCATAGGGTTAAGCTACGAGTAAATATCTACAAAACGGCCCACTTCAATTTTCCCCCATTTTCCTTGTATAGCTCCCTTTAGAGGTATACGTAATCGGGCGTCCCCTGATATCTGCTCCAATTCAGGCACGAACATCCCCAAATGAACTTTTCTGCAATTCTATAAACCCATAGGGTCAAGCTACGAGAAAATATCCACAAAACGGCCCGCTTCAATTTTTCCCTATTTTCCTTGTATAGCTCCCTTTAGAGGTATACGTAATCGGGTGTCCCCTGATATCTGCTCCAATTCAGGCAGGAACATCCCCAAATGAACTTTTTTACAATTATATAAACCCATAGGGTTAAGCTACGAGTAAATATCTACAAAACGGCCCACTTCAATTTTCCCCCATTTTCCTTGTATAGCTCCCTTTAGAGTTATACATAATCGGGCGTCCCTTGGTATCTGCTCCGATTCCGGCACAGACATCCCCAAATGAACTTTTCTTCAATTCTATAAACCCATAGGGTCAACCTATGAGAAAATTTCCATAAAACGACCCGCTTCAATTTTTCTCCATTTTACTTGTATAGCTCCCTTTAGAGGTATACGTAATCGGGCGTCCCCTGATATCTGCTCCGATTCAAGCACGGAGATCCCCAAATGAACTTTTATGCAATTCTATAAACCCTTAGGGTCAAGCTACAATAAAATATCGACAAAACGACTCGCTTCAATCTTTCCCCATTTTCCTTGAATAGCTTCCTTTAGAGGATTACGTAATCGGGCGTCCCCTGGCATCTGCTACGATTCAGGTGCGGACATCCCCAAATGAACTTTTCTACAATTCTATAAACACTTAGGGTCAAGCTACGAGAAAATATCCACAAAACGGCCCCCGTCAATTTTTCGACATTTTCCTTGAATAGCTCCCTTTAGAGGTGTAATCGGGTGTCCCCTGGTATCTGCTCCGATTCAGGCACAGACATCCCCAAATGAACTTTTCTGCAATTCTATAAACCCATAGGGTCAACCTACGAGAAAATTTCCATAAAATGGTCCGCTTCAATTTTCCCCATTTTCCTTGTGTAGCTCCCTTTAGAGGTATACGTAATCGGGCGTCCCCTGATATCTGCTCCAATTCAAGCACGGAGATCCCTAAATGAACTTTTCTGTAATTCTATAAACCCTTAGGGTCAAGCTACAATAAAATATTGACAAAACGGCTCGCTTCAATTTTCCCCCATTTTCCTTGAATAGCTCCCTTTAGAGGATTACGTAATCGGGCGTCCCCTGGCATCTGCTACGATTCAGGAACGGAGATCCCAAAATGAACTTTTCTGCAATTCTATAAACCCATAGGGTCAAGTTACGAGAAAATATCCAAAAAACGGCCCGCTTCAATTTTTCCCCGTTTTCCTTGAATAGCTTCCTTTAGAGGTATACGTAATCGGGTGTCCCCTGGTATCTGCTCCGATTCAAGCACGGACATCTCCAAATGAACTTTTTTGAAATTCTATAAACCCATAGGGTTAAGTTACGAGAAAATATCCATAAAACGGCCCACTTTAATTTTTCCCCATTTTCCTTGTATAGCTCCCTTTAGAGGTATACGTAATTGGGTGTCCCCTGACATCTGCTCCAATTCAGGCACGAACATCCCGAAATGAACTTTTCTACAATTCTATAAACCTATAGGGTTAAGCTACGAGTAAATATCTACAAAATGGCCCACTTCAATTTTCCCACATTTTCCTTGTATAGCTCCCTTTAGAGGTATACGTAATCCGGCGTCCCCTGATATCTGCTCCAATTCAGGCACGAACATCCCCAAATGAAATTTTCTGCAATTCTATAAACCCATAGGGTCAAGCTACGAGAAAATATCCACAAAATGGCCCGCTTCAATTTTTCCCTATTTTCCTTGTATAGCTCCCTTTAGAGGTATACGTAATCGGGTGTCCCCTGATATCTGCTCCAATTCAGGCAGGAACATCCCCAAATGAAATTTTTTACAACTCTATAAACCCATAGGGTTAAGCTACGAGTAAATATCTACAAAACGGCCCACTTCAATTTCCCCCCATTTTCCTTGTATAGCTCCCTTTAGAGTTATACATAATCGGGCGTCCCCTGGTATCTGCTCCGATTCAGGCACATACATCCCCAAATGAACTTTTCTTCAATTCTATAAACCCATAGGGTCAACCTACGAGAAAATTTCCATAAAACGACCCGCTTCCATTTTTCCCCATTTTCCTTGTATAGCTCCCTTTAGAGGTATACGTAATCGGGCGTCCCCTGATATCTGCTCCGATTCAAGCACGGAGATCCCCAAATGAACTTTTCTGCAATTCTATAAACCCTTAGGGTCAAGCTACAATAAAATATCGACAAAACAGCCCGCTTCAATTTTTCCCCATTTTCCTTGAATAGCTCCCTTTAGAGGTATACGTAATCGGGCGTCCCTTGGTATCTGCTACAATTCAGGCACGAACATCCCCAAATGAACTTTTCTACAATTCTATAAACCCATAGGTCAAGCTACGAGAAAATATCCACAAAACGGTCTGCTTCAATTTTTCGCTACCCTTTAGAGGTATACGTAATCGGGCGTCCCCTGATATCTGCTCCAATTCAGGCACGAACATCCCCAAATAAACTTTTCTGCAATTCTATAAAGCCATAGGGTCAAGCTACTGGAAAATATCCACAAAATGGCCCGCTTCAATTTTTCCATATTTTCCTTGTATAGCTCCCTTTAGAGGTATACGTAATCGGGTGTCCCCTGATATCTGCTCCTATTCATGCACGAACATCCCAAAATGAACTTTTCTGCAATTCTATAAACCCATAGGGTCAGACTACAAGAAAAAATCCACAAAAAGGCCCGCTTCAATTTTTCCCCATTTTTCCTTGTATAACTGCTTTTAGAGATATACGTAACTGGGGGTCCCTGGTATTTGCTCTGATTAAGGTCCGAACTACGAGAAAATATCCACAAAATAGCCCGCTTCAATTTCTTCTCATTTTCCTTGTATAGCGGCCTTTAGAGATATACGTAACCGGGGTCCCCTAGTATCTGCTCTGATTTAGGGTCGAATCGCCCTAAATGAAGTTTTCTACAATTCTATAAACCCATCGGGTCAAATTATGTGAAAATACCAACAAAACGGCCAACTTCAATTTTCCCCATTTTCCATGTATAGATGCATTTAGAGGTATACATAACTGTGGGGTCCCCTGGTATCTGCTCCGACTCTGGCCCGGACAGCCCCAAATGTAGTTTTCTTCAATTATATAAACCCATAGGGTCAAATTATGTGAAAATACCCACAAAATGGTCTGCTTCAATTTTTTCCATTTTCCTTGTATAGATGCCTTTAGAGATATACGTAACCGGGGGTCCCTGTTACCTACTCTGATTTAGGGCCGGACAGCCCTAAATGAAGGTCAAATTATGTGAAAATACCCACAAAGTGGTCCGCTTCAATTTTCCCCCGTTTTCCTTGTATAGCGACCTCTGTGTACATAACTATGGGGTCCCCTGGTATCTGCTCCGATTCAGGCTCAGACAGCCCCAAATGAAGTTATCTGCAATTCTATAAACCCATATGGTCAAATTTACGTGAAAATATCCACAAAATAGCCCGCTTCAATTTTTCCCCATTTTCTTTGTATAATTGCCTTTAAAGATATACGTAATCGAGAATCCCTAGTATCATCCCCGATTCAGGCTCGGACAACCCCAAATGAAGTTTTGTGCAATTCTATAAACCCATAGGGTCAAACTAAGAGAAAATATTCACCAAATGGCCCCCTTCAATTTTCCTTCGTTTTCCTTGTATAGCTGCCTTTAGAGATATACATAACCGAGGGTCCCGTGGTATCTGCTCTATTCAGGACCGGACATCCCCAAATGAAGTTTTATACAATTCTATAAACCCATAGGGTCAAATTACATGAAAATATCCACAAAATAGCCCGCTTCAATTTTTCCCGGTTTTCTTTGTATAGCTGCCTTTAGAGATATACGTAATCGGGGATCCCCTGGTATCAGCTCCGATTCAGGCTCGGACAACCCCAAATGAAATTTTATGCAATTCTATAAACCCATAGGGTCAAACTACGAGAAAATATCCACAAAATGTCCCGCTTCAATTTTTCCCCATTTTTCCTTGTATAGCTGCTTTTAGAGATATACGTAACCGGGGGTCCCTGGTATGTGCTCCGATTCAGGTCCGGACAGCCCCAAATGATGTTTTCTTCAATTCTAAAAACCCATTGGGTCAAATTATGTGAAAATACCCACAAAATGGCCCGCTTCAATTTTTCCCCGTTTTCCTTGTATAGCTGCCTTTAGAGATATACGTAATCGGGGGTCCCCTGGTATCAGCTCCGATTAAGGGTCGGACAACCCCAAATTAATTTTTTTGCAATTCTACAAGCCCACATGGTTAAACTACGAGAAAATATCCACAAAAAGGTCCGCTTCAATTTTCCCCCATTTTTCCTTGTATAGCTGCTTTTAGAGATATACGTAACTGGGGGTCCCTGGTATCTGCTCCGATTCAGGTCCGGACAGCCCCAAATGAAGTTTTTTTCAATTCTATAAACCAATAGGGTCACGACCAAACTTGATATGATCCCTTTTGCAAAATTGTTTGTTAGATACAAGCTTGGAGCACCCCTCCCCTCCACCTTGAATGTTATGGCTCTGGACCCCCAATCGAACGAGTTGATCAATGCAGAGGTTCTTGTTACTTACCCTAATAAACCCCATTTCTGTGAGTACTGCAATTCCCTGGGACAGCCCTCTGTGGCTTGCCCTAATGTCTCTAAATCCTGGGTTCATAAATCTTCGGAAGGAACGCCTTGCAATGTTGACTCCAAAGGTGGGAATTTGAACTCTCCCCTGGATTCCCCTACTCTTTTGCCTGAAGCTAACTCTTCTTGTCAGGTCTCTGCCCCTGTTCTTGCAACATGTGCTCCTAGTGATGCCATTGAAGGGTTTTGGGCATGAAAACGCAATGGAAAAACACGTAAAAATAGAAAATAACGAAACCCTCTACAGGATCCATGCGAACGCGATATTTAATTCGTGAACAGAATTGTTTACCTTTAAGAAGCTTTACGATTTGGTTGACAGATGGAGGTCCTTTGCTATGATCACCACGTATCCCGCCTTGCGATATACGTCTCTAATCAATCCACATGAACGCCCGATCGTCCAACGATCACCGAAGTTGGTACCAGCCAAAAACTGCCCTCGGAAATCTCTCTCTCTCTCTCTAGCCTCTCTTGGATGTAGAGCAGCTAGGGTTTTTAAAGAAAAACTTATTTTTCAATGAACCCTAAAACAATACATCTTAATGTATTTATATGGAGAGAATTCTGGGCCTATACCTAATCTGATTGGGCTTCCAAAACCCAATCTGATTATTAGTAGTATTATTTATTATATTCGAATTATTATATAATTAATCAAGTTCTACTTAATTAATCCAATAATTCAATATAATAATAATTCAATTAAATTCGAAATTTAATTAATGCTCCGTTTAAAACGTTCTTTGTGTGTGACCCTTTAGGTTATTATTACGTTGGCAATAATTTTAATATCTCATAATAAAATTATAAACAATGAGCGGCATCTAGTAATACATCATTGCTACCCAAGTAATAATAATAATTGGTGATCCAATTAAACCTTTAATGAATAATGTTCCATGTAATATAATCCTTTTAACCTTATATTATAGATTAAACTCGAGGCATGGTTTATGTCATCCTCTTCAACATTTAATCCCGGCTTACTTGATCGATGAGTAGACTATTAAACAAATCACAATTTGAGCATGGTCATGCATTTCATAGTCTCACTCAATCAAGAGGCCAATAATATCACTCCTAAAATAGGAGGGTTAAATCCTATATCTATCATTCATATTTCTCATATGATTCATAATATACCCAATGTCCACCTTTATCATTACCCGGTCAAAGGTAACTTTGAGTAGAATCAAAGTATATTAATTCTCATATAGAAATATAATGATTTCAAGTCTAAGGATCATTACACCATTATCATTGTGAGAATTGCTTATGACACTTGATAACATTTACCATGAAGAATTCACACGGTGGGTCTATCCAGTGCCATGTTCTGCTAACATGCACTTATGTCTTTGACTTTAGTATCACTGTACTTATGACCAATGAGATGTGGTCATCAGTCAACAAACATACTAGTCTTAATGCATTATTATTGTCCTCAAATAATAATACTCGACTAGGGATCTCTTTAGGATTATAAACACTATTCATATAATCTCATTTCTAAGTCACATACTTAGAGATATAGAATTCATGCTTATATTCCAAGGACATTTATTATTCTAACATTAATATCGCAGTAAATAAAGACATAATAAATAATTGAAAGAAAATCCATAGGACATATTTATTAATAATCAAAATGTCTTCCCTAAGAACATTATAGTATTGTCTCTAGGGCACAAGTACTAACAGCCATCGGGATGGAGTCCTCTACCCCTCCTCCAGAGTGGCAATTAGTCTCTAAGAATAGGAGTGTATCCCCTGCATCTGTATCGTTCTCGGATACTTCTCCTATTCCTGGGAATACCTTCCAATCTTTAATGGTAGTAGACGAAATGGATGCTCATATTTTAGCAAATGACATTCGTAAAGTTCAGGCCAAAGGTTCTAAAAAGTTGAAGAAAAATCTGGGGAAGTCTTCCCCTACCCCTCCTCCTATGTAATTTTATGGTTAGAGTGTGCTCTTACAATATTATGGGTCTAAATAAAAGCGTAAAGAAGTCTGATCTGCATTCTTTTTTGGTGGGCAATGGCATTTCCCTTACTGGTATTTTGGAAACGAAAATTAAACAATCTAAATCAGCTGTTGGGTTTCGTCAAGTTCATAATTTCTGGCATTGGGTAGCAAACTACCAACACCATACTGCTGGGCGTATTTAGGTAGGTTGGAATCCATTGATTTGGAATGTTTTTGTTGAAAGTAGTTCAGACCAATTCTTAAATTGTAAGGCCACTTTACTTTCTTCTAATGTTGTTATTTATTTTACGTTTATTTATGCTTCTAACTGCCCTGTAAATAGACTTAAACTTTGGTCCGATCTTGCTGCATTTAATACCTCAAACATAGACCCGGCAATTTTCGACACGACACGAAAACACGACACGAAACGACACGAAAATTTAGTGTTTGGGTTTCCATTTTTAGTACACGAAACGAAAGTATACGAACACGAAAGTATACGACCGAGATTTAGTGTCGGGTTTGGGTTTACCCTTCAAGTAAACGACACGACACGAAGTACACGAAATAAATAAATAAATTAATTAAATTAATTAATATATATATATATATGTAATATTTTTTAACATAATATAAAACTTTATGTTAAATTTTATGACATACGTTTAATTCACAAATATGAAGACTTGAAGTAGTTTTATTTGAACTTTGAAGATGTATAATGTATTGTTAATTCTGGATTTCTGGTGACATGAACTGTTAAAGCATTTCGTGTACAGATTCGTGTTAATTTCGTTTCGTTATCGGTTCGTTTCGTTTCGTTTCGTTTCGTTATCGGTTCGTTTCGTTTCGTTCCGTGTAAACGAAAACTACACAAATAATCTCGTGTCGTTTCGTGTCGTTTCGTGTTTTTACCGTGTCGTGTTCGTGTCTGGATTTTGGGTACACGAAATTATTTCGTGTCGTTTTCGGGTTGACATTTCATGTACACGAAACACGAAAGTACACGACACGAAAGTACACGACACGAACGAATTGCCAGGTCTACTCAAACATCCCTTGGTCCTTGTTGGGGGACTTCAATACTATCCAAAGCCTTACTGAAACTGCTGGGGGAAATGACAAATGGACCTGTGATATGCAACTGTTTAAAGACTTTCTGGTCAAATTAGGTCTTGAGGATATCCGGGCTTCAGGCACCTTTCATACATGGTGGAACAGACAGAGACAAAGACCTATTACCAGGAAGATTGATCGGATTTTAGGGGACCATGAGTGGTTTTCTCAAATACATAATGCTGATTGTCTCTTCACTCCTTGGGGGCTTTCAGATCACAGTGTAGCCATTCTTAATATCCAAGAGATAAGGCAGTCTACTCCTAGGCCTTTCCTGTTCTTTAATTTCTGGCTGGAGCACCCATCCTTCGTTACTGTTGTCAAAGAGGCTTGGGGAACAAATGTTAAAGGGAACCCTTTCTATGTCTTTCATTAGAAGCTTCAGTTGGTTAAAAAGAAGCTAATCCAACTTAACAAACACCTGGGAACGGCTGAAGCACAGGTAAATGATACCAGAGCTGGTATATGTACCGTCCAAGCATCTATCCTGGATAATCCCAACAGGACTGATCTTATCGATCAGGAAAAGGCCTTGACTTCCAAGCTTTGGCAGTTATTACACGTTCAAGAGAGTGTTCAACACCAAAAATCTAGAGTCCAATGGCTTGCCCTTGGGGATCAAAACACCAATTACTTCCATAAGAAAGTCTCTAGCAACTGGAACCAGAATAAAATCTTGTCCTTAGTTGACAGTTCTAGAAGGGTCATAACTAGTGAAAGTGAGATTCAAAATGAAGCTCTTCTTTATTTTAAGAGGTTATTCTCCAATAATATCTCTTATCCTGGTATTGAAAGCCTACAATCCCATGACTTATCTAGGATCTCGGATAACCAGGCCCAAACCATAACTCTTAAGGTGTAAGATGTTGAAATTTATAACTCGCTTAAATCCATGAAGAAGAACAAATCCCCTGGCCCAGATGGCTTCAATGTTAATTTCTTCTTGGGTACTTGGGATATTATTGGTGCTGGCTTCTTGAAGGCGGTTCATTACTTTCTTGCTACAGGTACAATGCCACATTACATCAATGCTACTACGATTGCTTTGATCCCAAAAACAAAGAATCCCTCTACTATGGCTGATTTTCGCCATATTTCTTGTTGTAACACCATGTATAAATGCATTACTAAGATCTTAGCTGCTAGACTTAGTGTTATTCTCCCTAGCATAATTGATAAATCCCAGGCAGCGTTTGTTAAAGGTAGGAGCATTTCAGACAATATCTTGGTTGCTCAAGAGGTCATGCAAAGGTATTCTTCAAATTTAGGGGTCGCGAGTGTTGCTTTCAAAATGGATCTACACAAAGACTTTGACTCCCTTAATTGGCAGTTCATTATTGATATCTTAATTCTTAGAGGCTTTCCATTCCCATTCGTCCAGTGGATCCACTCTTGTATTTCCACTCCACGGTTCTCTGTCAAAGTTAATGGTAGTCATGTATTTTGCTAGTTCTAGAGGGATTAGGCAAGGGGATCCCTTGTCACCTCTTTTGTTTGTTCTCGCCATGGATGTTCTCTCTAGCATGCTAAACAAAGTCCAACAAGAAGTCTATTTTGTTTTCACGCCCATGCAGCCAATATTAATATGAACCATCTATGCTTTGCGAATGATCTTTTTATGTTCAGTCATGGTGATAGTGGTTCAGTTGATCTCTTAATGAATACCCTAGATATCTTCTACTCTTTCTCAGGGCTTAAAGCCAACCCCTCTAAGAGTAACTGCTATCTTTCTAATCCCCCGCATGGTTTTGAGAATTGGATCCTCCAGACTTACTCTATCACGGTTGGGACCCTTCTTGCAAAATTCTTAGGAGTGCCTCTTACTACCAAGAAACTGTCCAAAAGAGATTGTCTTCCTTTGATTGAGGAAATTTTGGGTCGTATTAATTCCTGGACTAATCACTTTCTGTCCTTTGCGGGTCGCCTCTTGCTTATTAAAGCTGTTCTTCATGCCATCCAATCTTTTTGGTGTGCCCATTTTATTCTACCCAAAGGGGTCATCAAGACTATTCAATCGCTTTTCTCTAAATTCCTTTGGAATGGGAATGCTTCGAGTAAAAAAGTAAAGGTCAAGTGGAAATCTATTTCTCTTCCCTTAAGAGAGGGAGGTCTGGGCATCAAAGATGTTTTAGAATGGAACCATGCCCTAATTCTTAAACATCTTATTTCTATAATCAATCCCGGGACTCACTCCTTATGGGCAGCCTGGATCCGTAACTCGGTTCTCCGGGGTTCTTCCTTCTGGTCTTTTGTGCAACCTAGACAATGCTCTTGGATCCTTAAGAAAGTCTTGAAGTTGAGAGAAGTTGCTATGCCTCATATCTCTTACCATATTGGTAATGGTCTCAACACCTTCCTTTGGTTTGATCTGTGGTATAATAACAGGCCTCTTTGTCATTCCTTACATGATCCCATGATCTCCCATGCTCGTTTACCTTGTAATGCGAAGGTAGGAGTTTTAATTCAAGCCAATGGTTGGGTTCTCCCCCTCTCAAATTACCACAACTTACTGGCATGGAAGCTTAGCTTCGATTATGATACTCCCTTTAACATCTCTATGGGCGATACTATCAAGTGGGGTGGGATTTCCTGTTATAAACTCAAGGTATCCCATATTTGGGACAACATTCGTATCACTGGTGGAATTCCCCCTTGGACAGCTAGTGTTTGGCATAAGCTCATGGTTCCTAGATACTCGTTTCTCCACTGGTTGATTATGCATAACAAGGTTTCCACTCTTTGTAAGTTTCCACATGGGGGGTTGTGGCTGATACTCACTGCTATTTCTGCATAAATGGCATGGAAAACCAGGGTCACTTGTTCTTAGAATGCCCATTTGTGCAGGAGGTCTTCACTCACATTATTCAAGGTCGATGTAATAGGTTACCATCTTCTTGGGCTTTGCTTCAATTTGAACTCGAGAATTTCAATAGCAGTGACATTAAACATGCTATTCGAGTTCTTATTTTTCAGATTGGGAGTTACATTATCTGGAGAGAACGCAACAGCAGGTTTCACAACTCAGGATGCAACACACCTCAGATTCTGTCAAGGCAGGGATCCCAATTGCTTAGATGCAGATTATTGTCTTCGGTTTGGTTTGCAAAGGAGTGTATTAAAAATAGTTCCCTAACTAATTGGACTAGAGATGTGTAGTTAGTTTTTAGATGTTTTATTCCTTTAGTAGGTTTATTTTGTTGTTTTAGTCCTGGGCATGTCTAGGACTATGTCTGGATTGTATTCCCTCCTTATTTTTTCTTTCCTTTTAATGCACAAAAATTTTAGCAAAAAAAAAACTATGAGAATATATCCACAAAACCGCCCGCTTCAATTTCTTCCCATTTTCCTTGTATAGCTGCCTTTAGAGATATACGTAACCGGGGGTCCCCTAGTATCTGCTCTGATTTAGGGCCGGACAGCCCTAAATTAAGTTTTCTACAATTCTATAAACCCATCGGGTCAAATTATATGAAAATACCAACAAAACGGCCAACTTCAATTTTCCCCAGTTTCCATGTTTAGTTACCTTTAGAGGTATACGTAACTGTGAGGTCCACTGGTATCTGCTCCGATTCTGACCCAGACAGCCCCAAATGAAATTTTTCTTCAATTCTATAAACCCATAGGGTCATATTATGTGAAAATACCCACAAAATGGCCCGCTTCAATTTTTTTCCATTTTGATTGTATAGCTGCCTTTAGAGATATACGTAACCAGGGGTCCCTGGTACCTACTCTGATTTAGGTCCGGACAGCCTTAAATGAAGGTCAAATTATGTGAAAATACCCACAAAGTGGTCCGCTTCAATTTTTCCCCGTTTTCCTTGTATAGTTGCCTCTATATACGTAACTGTGGGGTCCCCTGGTATCTGCTCCGATTCAGGCTCAGACAGCCCCAAATGAAGTTATCTGCAATTCTATAAACCCATATAGTCAAATTACGTGAAAATATCCACAAAATAGCCCGCTTCAATTTTTCCCCGTTTTCTTTGTATAGTTGCCTTTAAAGATATACGTAATCGGGGATCCCCCAAATGAAGTTTTGTGCAATTCTATAAACCCATAGGGTCAAACTAAGAGAAAATATCCATAAATTGGACCGTTTCAATTTTCCCCGTTTTCCTTGTATAGCTGCCTTTAGAGATATACATAACCGAGGGTCCCGTGGTATATGCTCGATTTAGGCCCGGACATCCCCAAATGAAGTTTTATACAATTTTATAAACCTAGAGGGTCAAATTATGTGAAAATACCCACAAAATGGACCGCTTCAATTTTTCCCAATTTTCCTTGTATAGCTGCCTTTAGAGGTATAAGTTACCGTGGGGTACCGTGGTATCTGCTCAATTCATGCCCAGCCATCCACAAATGAAGTTTTCTTCAATTCTATAAACCCATAGGGTCAAATTATGTGAAAATATACACAAAATAGCTCGCTTCAATTTTTCCCCGTTTTCTTTGTATAGCTGCCTTTAGAGATATACGTAATCAGGGATCCCCTGGTATCAGCTCCGATTCAGGCTTGCCCAACCCCAAATGAAATTTTATGCAATTCTATAAACCCATAGGGTCAAACTACGAGAAAATATCCAAAAAATGGCCCGCTTCAATTTTTCCCCATTTTTCCTTGTATAGCTGCTTTTAGAGATATACGTAACCGGGGGTCCCTGGTATCTGCTCCGATTCAGGTCCGGACATCCCCAAATGATGTTTTCTTCAATTCTATAAACCCATAGGGTCAAATTATGTGAAAATACCCACAAAATGGCGTGCTTCAATTTTTCCCCGTTTTCCTTGTATAGCTGCCTTTAGAGATATACGTAATCGGGGGTCCACTGGTATCAACTCCGATTCAGGCTCGGACAACCCCAAATGAATTTTTCTGCAATTCTATAAACCCATAGGGTCAAACTACGAGAAAATATCCACAAAAAGGTCCGCTTCAATTTTTCTCCATTTTTCCTTGTATAGCTGCTTTTAGAGATATACGTAACTGGGGGTCCCTGGTATCTACTCTGATTCAGGTCCGGACATCCCCAAATGAAGTTTTCTTCAATTCTATAAACCCATAGGGTTAAACTATGAGAAAATATCCACAAAACAGTCTGCTTCAATTTCTTCCCATTTTCCTTATATAAGCTGCCTTTAGAGATATACGTAACCGGGGGTACCCTAGTATCTGCTCTGATTTAGGGCCGAACAGCCCTAAATGAAGTTTTCTACAATTCTGTAAACCCATCGAGTCAAATTATGTGAAAATACCCACAAAATGGCCAACTTCAATTTTCCTCATTTTCCATGTATAGCTGCCTTTAGAGGTATACGTAACTGTGAGGTCCACTAGTATCTGCTCCGATCTGGCCCAGACGGCCACAAATGAAGTTTTCTTCAATTCTATAAACCCATAGGGTCAAACTACGAGAAAATATCCACAAAACAGCCCGCTTCAATTTCTTCCCATTTTCCTTGTATTGCTGCCTTTAGAGATATACGTAACCGGGGTCCCATAGTATCTGCTCTGATTTAGGGCCGAAACGCCCTAAATGAAGTTTTCTACAATTCTATTAAACCCATCGGGTCAAATTATATGAAGATACCCACAAAATGGCCAACTTCAATTTCCCCCGTTTTCCATGTATAGATGCCTTTAGAAGTATACGTAACTGTGGGGTCCCCTGGTATCTGCTCCGATTTTGGCCCGGACGGCCCCAAATGAAGTTTTCTTCAATTCTATAAACCCATAGGGTCAAATTACGTGAAAATATCCACAAAACAGCCCGTTTCAATTCTCCCCATTTTCTTTGTATAGCTGCCTTTAGAGATTTACGTAATCGGGGGTCCCCGGGTATAAGCTCCCATTCTGGCTTGGAAAACCCCAAGTGAAGTTTTCTCCAATTCTATAAACCAATAGGGTCAAACTACGAGAAAATATCCACAAAATGGTCCGCTTCAAATTTTCCCCATTTTTTCTTGTATAGCTGCTTTTAGAGATATACGTAACCAGAGGTCCCTATCATCTGCTCTGATTCAAGTCCGGACATCTCCAAATGAAGTTTTCTTCAATTCTATAAACCTATCGGGTCCAATTATGTGAAAATTGTCACAAAATGGCCAGCTTCAATTTTTCCTCGTTTTCCTTGTATAGCTGCCTTTAGAGGTATACGTAACTGTGGGATCCCCTAGTATCTGCTCCGATTCAGGCCCGTACATCCCCAAATGAAATTTTCTTGAATTCTATAAACCCATAGGGTCAAATTACGTAAAAATGTCCACAAAACAGCCCGCTTCAATTTTCCCCATTTTCTTTGTATAGCTGCTTGGAGAGATATACGTAATCGGGGGTCCCTTGGTATCAGCTCCGATTCAGGCTCGTACAACCCCAAATGAAGTTTTCTGCAATTCTATAAACCCATATGGTCAAATTACGAGAAAATATCCACAAATTGGCCCGCTTCAATTTTTCCCCATTTTTTCTTGTATAGCTGCTTTTAGATATATACGTAACCGGGGTCCTTGGTATCTGCTTCGATTCAGGTCCGGACAGCCCCAAATGAAGTTTTCTTCAATTATATAAACCCACAGGGTCAAATAATGTGAAAATATCCACAAAAAGGCCCGCTACAATTTTTTCCCATTTTGCTTGTATAGCTGCCTTTAGAGATATACGTAATCGGGAGTCCCTGGTACCTGCTCTAATTTAGAGTCGGACAACCCTAAATGAAGGTCAAATTATGTGAAAATACCCACAAAGTGGTCCGCTTCAATTTTTCCCCGTTTTCCTTGTATAGCTGCCTTTAGAGGTATACGTAACTGTGGGGTCCCCTGGTATCATCTCTGATTCAGGCTCGGACAGCCCCAAATGAAGTTTTCTGCAATTCTATAAACCCATATGGTCAAATTACGTGAAAATATCCACAAAATAGCCCGCTTCAATTTTTCACCATTTTCTTTGTATAGTTGCCTTTAAAGATATACATAATCGGGGATCCCCTGGTATAATCCCCGATTCAGGCTCGGACAACCCCCTGTTGCCCAGTAATACTCTATTGTAGAAGGGGGGTTGAATACAATAGTATAAGATAATCGACTTCTTAATGTATATATCACAAATATGAAAGAAAGATAATAGCTTTATTAAATCTGATATAAAACTGTTACAAACTCTCTCAAGAAATTCTGATGTTCTTGAGAGCTGCTAGCTTACAAAAACTCTCTCAAGAAATTCTATGTTCTTAAGAGCTTCTATTCGATTATGTTCCCCTTATGTGTTGTACATAAATCGAAACCAAAACTGTGTTTATATACTACACAGCTTCTCTATCAATGATAAGTCCTAATCAATTACAAAGATTGAAACCTATCCATAATTGATAGCTACATACTACAAACCAGGAACCGACAAAATAAACTTCCATGTTTTAACTAGACTCCAAATATAACTCGAAGTAGGAATCCTGATCAGCTTCCAGTCCTGATGATCAATCCTGATCCCAGTCCTGATATGTATCTCAATCCTAACGACCATGTAATCCTGATGACGTCAGCAATCCTGATCAGTTGAGTCTAGCTCCTGACGATCATTGAATTCTGAACTAACAATCTCCCCCAATCTCATACTTTGTGAAATAAAGTATAGATTCCTAAGATTCAATGATGTCAAAAACATATATACAAAATGTACAGAATCTGCAGCAACAACTTATCTGTTTAAATTCTTTGATAGAACAGATTCATCTTCAAGAAGTTGGGTAACAAATTTTCTTCTTTTTCTTCAAGAATTTGAATCAGTCTTTCCTTAAGATTTCTGAGTTCTTCATCTTCCTCATTAATCTGGTAGATAGCTGCTCTGAGATTCAATATGGAGTTTCTCTGAAGACTATGCTCTTCAAGCAAAAGATAAGCAATTTCCTTCCCATCAGGATTGAGAGTAAGATGAGTCATGCCAAAATTTACTTCTTTAACAGCAGTACCCCTTTGCATTTCCACATCCTAACCTCTTTGATTTAGGTACATGGGAGTGTAATTACCATTGAAATTACTGTTTCCATCCAGTCTTCTTCTTATTGTTGACAAAATCATGTCACTCCATTCTTTGCATATTTGATTCTTCGATCTCAAAAGATAATGAACATATTTCAGTTCCTGTGTAGTTTTCATCAGCAGATCTTGAATAAATAAAATCTTCATACTACCATCTTTCATGAAGTACAGAAGCTTTTCTTTCTTGTCAAAACCATCATGACAATCTATAACTATATCAACAGCTAGTAAATTGTTCAGGTTTTCAGAAGTTAAAGTACCTCCAATTTCAGTTAAGGAGTAAGGATCAACATATGGCATATTTATATATTCAGCATCCCTGTGTCCAATACCTCCTCTTGAATTACTTGTCAATTGCTTCAGATTTGAAAACATCTTTAACCAGAGTGCTTTTGATCTAACCATCCCAGATAAATCAACAACACTTGAAGCGCTTGTAATAATTCCTCCAGACTGAAAATTGATAAGTGTATCACAACTTAATGTGCTAATATGTTTCCACTTCTTATCCTTTTCCTTTTCAAAGGCATAGCTTCTTTCCAGTGAAGATTCTTGTCTGCTTGGGTTCCTCCACACTCTTCTGTTTGAGAGTTTAAGCCTTTGTACATAGAGATTGAAATCTCTATTTGTTGATCTTGTAATTTCTCTTCTTCTGGCTTCATCTACTTCCTTGTTGTGAGAATCAACCACAATAGATAAAATTATCAAGTCAATCTCTTGCAGAATTTCAGAATCATCAGGATCTTGAATATCATCAGGAACAACATCAGGATTAGATTCTTCAATTTGATTTGTATTACAGAGAGTTGATTTTCTTGATTTTCTTCTCAATTCAGGTTCTTCTTCAATATTTCCATCATCACCAAAAGTAGATCTGTCAGGAACTACTAGAGTTTGAATATGTTCAGGAATTTCTTCAATTCTTAACCCTCGAGACCTTGTCTGTCTAGGTATTGTTTGAGTTGAAGAACCTCTTCTACTTCTTCTAGCTCCTCTCCTACCTCTGCCTCCTCTACCTCTAGCAGGAGCAGGGTTATTAAAGCGTTCCATCATTTCTCTCTGTTGTCTTAAGAATTCTTCATGTGAGAGATCAGGATATTCTTCACTTGCTGTAGAGAGTGCTTTTCTTGCATATAATTGTTGAACTCTTTTATCAGTGTGATATAGAGTAACAATTCTGCCATCTTTTGTAGAAAACTTCTGGAATAAATTTGATGCATCTTCAGGATTATCAATAATCACATCGTCACCACCTTCAGGAATTGTAGCAAGAGTATGTCCATGACCAGGTGTCAGGATTTGTTCTTCCGTCTGGATCTGAGATTGCACCAACGTTCTTACTGTCTTAACTCCAGAATCAGAAACATGAGTTGACTGCGTTGTTTGACTTTGTGAAGTTTGAATTGTAGACTTCATAATAGCAGCATCAGAGGTTTCTCCTTGTATCACTTTGTCACAACCATCATCTCCAGTATCATCATCATTATTCCTTAATACTAGATCAGGTGTGCATTTTGTCCGACTAACCTTCTCCCCCTTTTTGACATCAGGATTTGACAATAAATTCAAAATTAAGGAAAGAGAGGCTTGAATGCCAGTTACCTTGGTATCCAGAGAATCAATCCTTCTGTTGATAGAGGTTTGTTCAGAAATAACAGATTTCACTTGGGATTCTACTACCCTTAGCTGAAAAGCAGTAGGCACCTTTGTAAAATTTTGAGAAATATCATTCCTCACCAACTCAGTTGAATTCTTGATAGAATCAATCTCACTTTTTAGACTTTTGGATAACAGAGTTGTAGCCTTCAGATGATTCTTCAAGTCTTGATTCTCTATAGATTTCACTACATCATAGGCATGTTCCAAAGCAGAAGAATAACTTACAGATTCAGCATATCTGTGCCATGAATTGTTCCATTCATTCTGTCTAAGTGCCTCAACAGGATTAAAGGAAGGAATAGAAAAATCTTGTCTCTGATCTTTCCCAGTGGAAGCTTTGACAGCCATATATGTACTTGATGAACCAAAATTAGTTCCAAGACTAATTTTGAGTGTTGTAGCAAGCTGTTCCTTCTCTTTTCGATTCTCATCATCATCACTATCATCAGAGTCATCATCATCAGTACTATGAGTATCATCAGGATCAGGAATAACTATACCTTTCATTTTATCCTGTGAATCTGTGATAGGATGATCCATTGGTCTTGAACGAAGTGGCTGAATCAGGATAGGTTCAACATCAGGAGCACCACTAGCGTTAGGATGAACACCGTCAGGATTTGATATGCTTGCATCAGTATTTGCTACCAATGGTTCTTGTGGAGCTTGAGGTTCAGAAGCTTCTTCAACACTTTGAGTCAAAGGTTCTTGTGTGCTTCCCTCATTGACAGTGTCCTCGACCAATCTTTGAACTTCATCTGCACCAGAAATCCCTTGAGCATTGTCAGGAAATTTCTCAGAAACTGTAGCTTGGCCTGCATCTTCACTTTGAGAAGATGGTTCTTGTGTAGCTGGAATGTAGATGTCTTCATTCTCCCTTTGAGAAAATGGTTCTTGTGGGACCATTCCACTAGCTAAGCCTTCACTCAAACTTTGATTGAGTGGTTCTTGTGTGGCTGGATCATCAGAAAGAGCTGCTGAACCACTTTGAGGTTCAGGTTCTTGTGGGCTTGATCCTTTCAGTTTCTTCTGTCTCTGATAGACTAACTCTTCTGCCTTCCTTAGCTTTTCCATTGGATGTTTTATCCCAAGATTGGAAGCAGCAGCACCATACTTCTCCCATGAAATATCAATATGTCTTTTTGTTGGAGAGTCCTTTGCTGGAGAGTCTGAAATATTAACCACTTGACTTGGTGCAGCATCAGGAATACTAACATCAGGATTTGCTTGAGCAGTTGAAACTGATTGCTCATTCAGAATCGAAGTGTCCTGTACATCAGTATCCTGCTTCTTTTCTAAAGGAATATGATACCTGCTTTTTGATAACTTCTTTTTCTTCTGTGGTGTAGACAATTGAACCACAGCTGCAGTAGCAGTATCAGCAACTTCCTTATTCACATTCATCACAGAGGATATAGGTAAATCATCCTCTGAGTCAGTCTCATCCCTGAGCACTAACTTTCTTTTAACAGAAATAGCCTCACCTCTCTTTGTAGCTTTCTTCACCAGGACCCCTTGTACACCCCCTTGTAACTTCTTTTTAGTGATAGGTGTAGAGGAAAAGTCCTTTGAACCTGATTGCCTTCCTGACACATCAGTTCTAGCTGACTTCTTTGCTTTTACAACTAAAGTCTTTTGAGAGACATTAGAGGTGGCAGTTGACTGTTTAGACTGTTTAGGATGAATGATTGGGTTAGGAACAAGGTGTGATTGGCCTTGCCCCATAGCATTATAAATTAAACCATAACAAGTAGGCATTTTCCTATGTAAGAAAAACCTAACCTCATCAGGAATAAAAGCATTTCCTATGAAACCATTTGCCTTATCAGGATTGAAAAACGCAAAAAATTTAATATGAAGTAAAATAAAATTTTATTTATGAAAACAAAATTTATTTTGACAATCCTGATAAATGCTGTTTTTTTAAAAAAAAATGATTACAAAACAAATAGCATAATACCCATGTAACCATTCTTACCAATTACCAAGGCAAAGTAATTATGAGAAACTGAACAGTCGCCTCGATAAACAAAAATGACCTGCATCCTTAACACACATTCTCTATAAAATAGAACTGTTAAGCATAACATCATATATCTATAAAACACAAACCCTCTCCAGAGAAAAACTTACGAAAACCTTTCACCTTCTTTGTTTTTCAATGGCTGCCAACCAACAACAAAACGACTTACCTGATCAAGAACTCGATGAATTAGAAATAATCTGGCAGGAGTTGGATCAGATGCTTGCAGAAATTGCAGAAGATGAAGAGCCTCAACCAGTTCCTGACCCTCAGGAACACGAAGCCTTTGTTAACGCAATGGCCGATGTGCTGTTGCACAATTTCCAGCAGGCCAATCCTGACTGGAATCCGCTTGATAACCTCATCTATGAAGAGGATGAGGATGATGAAGAGGATGAGGATGAAGATGATGAAGAGCTCGTCCGAGAGCTTGAGAAAAGAAAGAAAAGAATCCGTGATGCTTGTATGTCATGCAAGTTGGAGGCACGGAAGCGTCCCGGTGGTCACGGTGACGATCCGCCTTCAAGTAAATCAGCTCCTCTTCTTGTCTCTTAAGGATGGAACAAGAGAAGCCCTAGATGGATCAAAGCCTGGTTATGATCCATCAGGAGTGTTCATGCTTATTTGCAGGGCACGTGTTCCTGAGTAGAAAAGTAGACTAGGAAAAGAATATGTAATTTCCATTTTCATTTGTAAAGAATCTTCAAGATTTAATGAAAACTATCAATTTGCTCAATTGTTCTTGTCCTTCTTACTTTTCCTGCACAATTTGTTAGTAACACTGCATTTGATACATAATATAACGAATAGTAATCACTGACAAAAATATAATTGTAATTGAAAATTAAGACTTAATAACTTAATCAAAGACTAAGTAATGATCTTATTTGTCAGAGTTTACCAGGAGTGTTGTTGACAAATTGTCTTAGAACTTGTGGTTTTCATACCAGCTTCAATATCTGAGCATCAGGATTTGACCAGTTGACTTCCTGTCAGGATAACACCCTATCAGGATTTGATCAAAGAAAACATACCTTTCTGAATAACCATCAGGATTTGACAGTTATCAGGATTTCCTCTCTGTAGCTTTCCTCATAAATTCTCAAAGTTCATCATTCCAAGTTCATTCACCAATTTATTGAAAGTAGCTTCAGGTAGTGGCTTGGTGAATATATCAGCTAGTTGTTGATCAGTAGGAACAAAGTGAAGTTCAATTGTTCCTTCCAGAACTTGTTCTCTTATGAAGTGATATCGAATACTGATGTGTTTAGTAAGAGAATGTTGAACTGGATTTCCTGTCATTGCAATAGCACTTTGGTTATCACAATAAATAGGGATTTTTGAGTATGACAGGCCATAATCTAACAACTGATTTCTCATCCACATTATCTGAGCACAACAACTTCCTGCAGCAATGTACTCAGCTTCTGCAGTTGAAGTGGAAATGGATTTTTGCTTTTTACTGAACCATGAAACTAGTCTTCCACCCAAAAACTGACAGCTTCCTGAAGTACTTTTCCTATCTATTTTGCATCCTGCAAAATCAGCATCTGAATAACCACACAACCCAAAATCTGATTCCCTTGCATACCAAAGGCCAAGTGAAGAAGTGCCTTTGAGATATCTGAAAATTCTTTTGACTGCAATCAGATGGGGTTCTCTAGGTTTTGCTTAAAATCTTGCACACAGACAGGTTGCAAACATGATATCTGGTCTACTTGCAGTGAGATACAATAAAGAGCCAATCATTCCTCTGTAGTGAGTTACATCTACCTCAGCACCTTGATCAGGATCAAGTTTGGTAGCTGTAGCTATGGGAGTTGTAGTAGGAGAACTATCTTGCATGTTAAACCTTGTCAATAAATTCCTTGTATATTTAGACTGATTGATAAAAATCCCTTCATCAGTCTATTTAACTTGAAGACCAAGAAAGTAACTCATTTCTCCCATCATGCTCATTTGATATCTTGACTGCATAAGCTTGGAAAACTTTTCACAAAGCTTATTGTTTGTTGACCCAAAAATGATATCATCAACATAAATCTGAACTAACAACAAGTCCTTACCATGATTCAAATAAAATAGAGTTTTATCAATAGCACCTCTTTTGAATCCACTTTCCAGTAAGAATAGAGCTAAAGTTTCATTCCATGCTCTTGGAGCTTGCTTTAGTCCATAAAGTGCCTTATCCAATCTGTAGACATGATCTGGATATTTAGGATCAATGAAACCAGGAGGTTGCTCAACATAGACTTCTTCCTCCAGTTCTCCATTTAAGAAAGCACTTTTAACATCCATCTGGAAAACCTTGAATTTCTTATGTGCTGCATAAGCAAGAAATATCCTGATGGCTTCTAGTCTTGCAACAGGAGCAAACGTTTCATCATAATCAATTCCCTCTTGTTGAGAATACCCCTTTGCAACTAGTCTTGCTTTGTTTCTGATTATTACTCCATCAGAATCAGTCTTGTTCTTGAAAATCCATTTTGTACCAACAATTGATCTATTCTTTGGTCTTGGTACCAGTTTCCAGACTTCATTTCTTTCAAATTCATTCAGTTCCTCTTGCATTGCAGTAACCCAATCAGCATCTTTAAGTGCATCTTCAACTTTCTTTGGCTCCTCGGATAGAAAGTTATTGTATAGACATTCATTCTGAGTTGTACTTCTTGTTTGAACACCTGCATCAGGATCCCCAATGATCAAATCAGGAGTATGACTTGCAGTCCATTTCCTTGCTGGTGTTAAATTGTTTCTTGATGTAGATGCTCTCCCTGGATTGGTGTTATCTTGATTTGAAGAACTTGCTTGTATTGAAGCTCCCCCTGAATTATTGCTATTTCCTCCTGATAAGTTATCAGGATCATCACTTGAATCAGTATCTGAAGAATTCTGTCATGATGGTGTTAAGACTATTGCTTCCTAGTACACCACTAAAGATGTAATTCCTTGGTTCAAGGTCTATTCCTTCATTTAATTTCTTAAATTCTAGAATTTTACCTTTTTTATAAATGTGCGGGTGCACATTCGAAGGGTTTTTACTCATAATTACTACAGATGATCCAGTTTCTGACATAAGTCATCAACTCTTCTGGAAACACTATGAAGTAATTCTTTATTAGAAGAAGATGAAGATTCACCAATTTCTAATCTATTTCCCCTGAAACTCTTTCTAGGTTTTTGTCCTAGAATGGGTTTGTTCTTAGCAATATCAATTTCCCAAGAATTATCTATCGGACTGATATCTGAGAATTGCTTCTCCTCTATAGATCCAATTTCTGAGAATACATCGTCTAATTCAATATATTCATTTTTCTTGTAGTCAATACTATGATGACTATTGGTTAAAGCATAAGCAACAACATACGTTATGCTAAATACTTTATCTCCAGAATTCATCAGATTGTGCCTTTCAAAATCATGCACAAAAGATAATATCTGATCAATATTTTTCGTATCTAAACTAAAACCAAATTTAGGATAGACAGTAAACATGAATTTTTGGTATGCTAAATTTCCTCTAGCAGCACCTAAAATGCAGTCTCTACGGTCGTTGATTCTGTTATCTATTAAAGCCATTTTAATAGGAGAATCAATTCCTTCTTGAAATTCTGCTTTAAGCAAAATTTTTATAGCTCCTAAGTGGGTTATCAGTATCAAATCCTATAAAGGATTGATCTCTGAGATAGAAGAAAAATTCTTCATCAGTGATTCTAGATGTAAATTTAGAATATTTAATAGTCCAAGGAAGGACTGAACTATGATTAAAGTTAATCATGCGTTTGCTGTATTAAATCAAAAAGTGTATATTTTGAATTAATAGAGTTCTAGACATGGTTCATGTGTACCTGATCCAGAGCTTATATCCGCCAAAGATTGCAAGATGAAATAAATTTCTTCTTTCATCAACATACCATTATCCAAGGATGCATCTTGTTTTCCCTAAACGGCCACCTGCCTAAGCAGTACTAACCCAGCGACGCCTTACTCCCTCCAGGAACTAACGGAAATATTGTAAAAGAACTCACTTTTATTCAATCACAAAATCTTATTACAGGCGCTGGATAGAAACTAGTATCCAGGGCATACACACTACTACATTGCTAGAACCCTTAATGGGTTTACTCACTCATTATTTTGCTGGACTCTGAAAGGTTTGTACAGTGTTTATGGTGAGCTAAAAATTCGATGCCTACAACTGAAATGAACTCCTCCTTTTATAGCATAAGGAAAGAGGATCTATACAAAGTTTTCATACATCATTGTATGCGTCATTGTATATTATTGTTGCACTTTAAAGACAAGATTTCTTATCTTCTCCTTTGGCGTGCTTAAAAGTAGATTCCTTTCTACTTTTCTTTGTTGGCCACTATCTTTTTGTCCACTTCCTTAGTTGTTTTTAGTGGAAAAGTAGTTTGTCTTTGGTGGAAAGTGCTTTTCTTTTCAAAAACGATTTCCAGCCGTTGCTTTGAAGACAAATCCTATTTCTGGGGTCTCCATTATTTGCTTTCCAGCAGCTTTGTCTGGTCCAAATATTTGACAATTGAGGTTAATGCCAAATTTTTCTATCTCCTTTTGCTTTTTCCTGCAAAAGAATTCTTTGTGAGCTCCCACAGCATCTTTGTGTAGAAGTTGCCGTCTGAAAGCTACCACCTTGCTGTAATCTTCTTCACTTAATCCTTTGTGAGAGTAAGAAGTAATTAAAGCATGAGTAGTTGCGAGGTTAACTTTTAGTTTATCCTCTTTTTGGATGTTGAATAATTTATTGATTAAAATCAATAATTTATTCTCTGCCATTTCTCTTAAGTCTTGTTTCTCCAGAGTGGATTCCATAACTTGACTTGGAGAGTAGACCTTTTCTTTTACGGTTCCAACCTGAACATAGTGAAAAGGCTGGTTCGCCGGACAGTCATATTCCTCTTCATTTTCCCAACAGATAATTGTGTTGGTGGTTTTGATGAATATTCCGATGTCCTGGTTCTTAAGACACTTCTTTTTGTATGTCTTAACCGTATCTCTGAATTCTTTCGGGAATTTAGCTATTTCCAGAAGGTTATTGGAAGGATAAACCTGAGCTAATATTCCGTATCGGTACGCCTCATAAACCATTTCAGGGTTGGCGTTTGGATAGAAATTAAAGTAGCTGACGTTCTTCTTATCGGTTGTAAAGAAGTGATCTTCTACAAATTCCTTTTCTGTGGCAAGCCTGCCAATTTGATAAAGATACTTGAATTCTGAATAGCGAATATCATCGGTATCCTCGTCTGTTTGAATTAGCGGTGTCTGCTGATTCTTTGGAAGTGAACCCAGAACTATTTTGCTCGAGGTTTTTTCCTTTGTCAAGGCTCCTTTGTAGGTTGGTTGTAAAGCTTCTGCTGAACTGATCAACTCTAGAGGTGGCTTGAACTCTTGTGTAGTATAAATGCCTGCTGCAACTTTTGCTTCAGTGAACGATTTATACTTCTTATGCTTGATTCCTGAGAATCCTTTTACGGCTTTCTCAGCAATATCCCATGTAGTGTATATTCTTGCATTAGGACCATTAAAAACTACATAGTAGGCTTTTGGGCCTTTGAACCTGTTAGGGACAGCTGAAGTTTGACCTTCAGTCTTATTAGGGATTTGAATTCCCCCGTTAGGCTTTAGAAATAAATCTAAAGTGGTTTCTAACGTTGTTGAGGTTTGTACCTCTGACTGGATTTTTAGTAAATCCACAACTTTAAACGGATTTGAGATTTCTTTACCTGGAGCCGTTTGCTCAGGAATAGCCTCATATTGATTCATTTCTAAATATGGTGATGAAGTAACCATTTGCTGTGAAGATTGCTCTTCAGTTTGAATTTTTACCAAATTCACAGGTATCAACGGATTTGATATGCCTTTACCGGTAGCCGTTTGCTCCGGGCTAGTTTCAGATTCTTTCATTTCTGAAGAAGGTTCTGAAATTTCCTTTTGTGGGTCAGAAGATGAATATCTCCTTTCCAAATACATTTCTGCACGAATAACTCCGAGTTTTTCTTGCAGAAGCTGAATTTTCTTCATTACAATAGTTTCTTGTAATGCTAATCTCTCCATGGCTATAAGCTTATGGTTTTCTCATAGAAAGAGATTTTTGTATAGGCAAAGAAGCCTTTTGTGTATAGAAGGGTTTGAGTGAAGAATTGTTTGTGAGTTCTTCATTCAGAATTCCTCTGTATTTATAGCCTGAAAAGGCTTTGGATTCCTGTAAAAACAGTGTAAAGCATCACATCAGTGTTTAAGATGTGTTTACCTGATTTTTCTGGAATTCCCTTGTTAAAAAGTCTGCTAAGCAGTTTTTAACTCCTTCAATGTGTTGAACATCAAAGCTATAGCGAGATAGCCATTGTTGCCATCTGACTAATCTTCCTTGCTTATTATCTCCCTGTAACTTAATACGAAGAAAATAAGTGAAGTTTTTATTATCAGTTCTAACCAGAAATTTAACTGGAGTTAGATAAATAGAAAACTTATTAATTACTCTAATGACTGCAAGATACTCTTTTTCATTTGAGTGATAGTTCTTTTCTGCGTCTTTAAAGCTTCCTGAAGCATATCTGCATATTAATTCCTTATCGGAATTAACTGCTTTGAGTACTCCTCCCCAGTATTCTCCCGAGGCGTCGGTCTCAATGATAAGCTTATCATCCGGTTCTGGATGATAGAGTTTTGGAAAACTCTTTAGATTCTTTTTCACCTTGTTAATATAACTGGTGTCTGAATCTTTCCATTCCCATGCTACGTCTTTCCTTAGCTTTGCCTGTAAAGGAGCTCGTATAGATGCAAGTTTGGGAATATAATCAGAAGCATAAGTTAATATACCTAAAAACCTTTGCAACTGTTTTTTGTCTTCAATCTTATCCGGGAATTTATGAATATGTTCCAGGATATGTATCTGAGGACAATGAGTTCCTTGATCAATTTCTAATCCTAAGAAATTAATCTTTGTCTTAAAGATTTGAGCTTTCTTTTTAGACAAAATAATACCAAGTAATTGGCATTTCTTTAGTACCGCTGCTAAATGCTTGAGATGATCCTGTTCATTATTACTAAAAATAAGAATATCATCAACATAAACACAACAGAATTTTTCAAAGGACCTGAATGCATTTTGCATATGTCTTTGAAATATGGATGGTGCTTGTTTGAGTCCAAACGGTACGACTATCCATTGATAATGTCCTTGGGGACATGTAAATGCTGTCAATAGCTGTGATTCTTCATCTAGCAATACCTGCCAAAATCCAGATTTACAGTCTAATGAACTGAATATTTTCTTACCTCTAATAAGGGTGAGTAATTCATCCTTATTTGGAAGGTTATGGCTGTCTCCTATGGTGGCTTCATTGATTGCCTTGTAGTTGACTACCATTCTTTTCTTTCCTCTTCTCCTTTCGGCTTCATTTTCTACCAAAAATGCTGGAGACATATGAGGTGATTTACTAGGTATGATGATTTTCATATCTAGTAGCTCCTGAATTTGTTTACCAAATTCTTCTCGATCTTGCGGACTGTACTTCATAGGCTTAACCTTGATTACTGTCTTGGGATCTCTGAGCTTGATGCTTGCCTTCATCCAATGCTTGGTCTTGGTTGGATCCAAGGGATTTTCTGAGCAAACTGAATCTAATAATTTCTCAATTATAGATTTTTTATTAATGTCAAGAACTAAATTTTTACAAATAAAATTTAATTCTTTAAACTGTTTGATGCTTTCTTTCCCCCTCTCTAAAAGTTGAGTTATATAATTGGGGCTAATATTAAGAGCATCAGGTTTGGTTTTCTTAGAATTCTTTTTCATAAATTCAAGAAATCCTTTAACACCAACCTGTCTGGCTGATCTTACCTTGTTGACATATATTTCTTCTCCTGAGAGAGTTAATATAATCATTCTTGTATATTGGGTAAAAGGACCATACAATTGACAAAAATTATTGCCTAAGATAAGGTCAATACCTGATTCTTGTTGATATATTGTAGGAATATGAAATATTTCTCCTGCAATTAATATATCAAGATTTTTACATACCTTGGTAAGGGTAATGTGATTTCCATTTGCTATGGATACCCTTATAGGCTTTTCTGCATTAACCCAATGTTCTTCTGGGATAACGTATTTACTTGCTATACATAAGCTTGCACCTGTATCGATATAGCAATGTAATTCTATTCTTTTATATCCAGCAAATTTTACTATACCTGAGATATAAATAGAATTTGGATTAGTGATATTGGGCATCACTAATTCTTCTACTTCTTCATTCTGAATCTGAGGAAGTGAATTCATTAGTTTCCGAATCTTCTGGTCCGGGATCTAATTCTTCTATTAGTATGTACACTTCTTGTACATCTTCATAGGGATCTTCAATAGGAATAAATCCTAAAGAGTATACCTATTCAAGCATTCGGGCTTTTCCTTCCTGCTTTTTCCTATTAGGGCACTCATTTGCATAGTGTCCTTCTTCATTGCAAATCCAACACCTGCAATTTTTCTTGCCTTTTGGGCAAAACTTTTGTTTTTCGTTAAAAAAATTCTTAACAAATTTTTTCTTAACGTATTTACCTGGTTTGAAGGGCTTCTTCTTCCTGACAAACCTGTATTTAGTCGTATGTTTATACGTCTTTTTGTTGGAGGACTTTTGGGTCTTCCTGCATCCATAATCTGATGGTTGCTCGATAATCTTATCACAACATCTTTTGCTAAAAGATTTCAGTTGCTTCTGTTTTCTAGTTAAGTCACAAATCTTACTGATTTCTTCCTTAACTATTTTGTGAGCATAACCAAGGCTAAACTCTTCAATCCCAGTAGCTTCACTAGTGAATCTATCTAGAGATTTTTCTCCAATTAAGGGGATTTTAAGAAGGTAGTCACGAACAAACTTCTTATAATCATCCTTATCATTTAACTGATATAGATATTTTTCATAATCACCAAAGAACTGATCAAGAAAACATATATTGCACAGTTGCATATTAGTAAGCATGGATTTTGCATTACTAACCATTTTTTCTAGTTCTAAACTTTTGTTAGAAGCAAGGTTTATTCCTAAGAACATAGTATAGATTGCATCTATAACTTTTTCATAGGCAAGTATGGGATTCATTACTGGTTCCCAAGCAGTGTTTTTAATCAAACTATTAACAACACCTGTGGTCTTATGTTCCATTAATAACAAAACTGTGTTATAATCATCATAAGCATCACTATTAGTCTGAATTATCAAACTTATTTCTTGAGCCCATTTGTCAATGAGTTCTTTTCTATTATTTTTACCATCAATATTCAAGATATTGCTACCATAAATATTGTACGTATTTTTTGATTCTGTAGTAGGATAGAAATCACCTTTTCTTTTCTTACTACTTGAGAATTTTTCTTCTGGTGGTGGTTGACCTCCTGAAGATTCTCCTGTTTCCTTCTTCGAAGATTCTCCTGTTTCTTCTTTTGGAGAAGGTGTTTGATTGTTCATTTTGAAATTTTCGGAAAAAACTTCATCTTCTGAACTATCAGTTTTCAAACTATCAGTTTCTGAATTATCAGTTTCTGGTTCTTGAGTTTCTTCAAGATCATCTGATTCTTCTGCAGAGCTGAAAGTTTCAATAACATTAAGAGTTTCATTAAGACCAAATAAAGTTTTTAACTTACTGTTGGTCTCTATCTCTTTATTGGCAATAGATTCATCAGCTATTTCCATTAATCTGATTGCTTCTTCTAGGATGTCAACATTGTCATCCGTAATCTGCAATTCTTCATTTTCTAGATTTCTCCAGAAAATTTCTTCTACTGCTTTCATGTAACTCATGTTGATTTCTCAAATGGCCATGATATACTCTCAGTATTCTTTCCAGTACCCATTTCTTCATTTCCCACGTTGAAATTTGGATAACTGTATTTCAAGGGTTTCTTGAGTTTTTCATCTGGAATGATGATTTTTCTGTTTGATGTACCTGTCTTAAGAACATCCAGAATTTCTTTATTTCAAGGACAATCATGAATTATTGATTTTACTTCAGTGATTACCTTTGCTGCAGCTGCTTCAATATTATCTGTAATACGATTAGCTTGCTGGGTCTTAAGCAACTTAAGAATTTCTTCTAATTGCGGCTTAATATTCTTTTCAAAATCTTCTAACAAATCCTTAATGCTCATCCTATGATTTTCTTAAGGTATTCTTTGATTCCGTTAAGCTTCAAATCAAGAGCTTCATTGTCATACTTAGAATTTCTAAGTTGAGCTATTTGTGCTTCAAATCCTTCGATTTTAGCATTTTGTCTTACTAAAAGTTTTTTAATGTCTTTTAGTATTTCTATTTCTGTGTCACTGCCTTTTTTAACATGAGTAAAATATCTGTTATAGATGGTAGGTGATTTAGAAAGTTTTTCACTGGGATCTTTACTAAGTCCAAAATAGGATAGTAAATTGTAAATCCCTAGTAAACATCTACCTGTAATCTGATTAAGATTATTGGTAGCCGAAACAATGGTGTTAAGACTATTGCTTCCTAGTACACCACTAAAGATGTAATTCCTTGGTTCAAGGTCTATTCCTTCATTTAATTTCTTAAATTCTAGAATTTTACCTTTTTTATAAATGTGCGGGTGCACATTCGAAGGGTTTTTACTCATAATTACTACAGATGATCCAGTTTCTGACATAAGTCATCAACTCTTCTGGAAACACTATGAAGTAATTCTTTATTAGAAGAAGATGAAGATTCACCAATTTCTAATCTATTTCCCCTGAAACTCTTTCTAGGTTTTTGTCCTAGAATGGGTTTGTTCTTAAATTTCCAAGATGTTGGCTTGAAAACCTTTTTCATTTTCAGAAAACTCGATTTCCAAATTATTCTGAGTTTCCTCAGAGTTTTCCTCAGGATGTGTTTTATCTAAAACATTCATTTTAAATAAAAACAAGGCTCTGATACTAGCACTAATAGAAGTATCACTATTGATTGCATCATCAGTATTTGCACCATCAGCATCTGGTGTGTCATTAGGATTTGGTGACCCATCAGGATCTGATGTATTGACAGGATCTGATTCACTTTCTTCAGGTTCCTTGGTAGCTTCATTTTCAAAAATCAATATATCATGAGAGTCTTCATTGATTCCAGCTATCTTCTTGTCATCAAAAGATACATGTATTGACTCCATGACAGTCCTTGTCCTCAAATTAAAAACTCTGAAGGCTCTTGATGCAGGATAGCCTATGAAAATTCCTTCATCAGCCTTTGTTTCAAATTTCCCTAGCTGTTCAGGATGAGTTCTGAGAACAAAACATTTACAGCCAAACACATGCAGATGCTTTAGACTTGGTTTCTTTTCCTTGAGTGACTGATAAGGAGTAACACCATGTCTGTTTATTAATGTGAGATTTTGAGTGTAGCATGCTGTGTTGACTGCTTCTGCCCAGAAATATGTAGGTAATTTTGCTTCTTCCAATATAGTTCTGCCAGCTTCAATAAGAGTTCTATTTTTCCTTTCAACTACTCCATTTTGCTGAGGTGTGCCAGGAGCAGAGAATTGTTGAATGATTCCTTTGTATTTGCAGAACTCTTCCATATTTGAATTCTTAAATTCAGTACCATTATCACTTCTCAGTATCTTGACTTTGTACTTTGTGGTTGTCTCAATCATTCTTACATGATCCAACAGAACTTCAGGAGTCTCATCTTTTCTGTGCAGAAAATACACCCAGGTGAATCTAGAATATTCATCAACAATTACAAGAGTGTACCTTTTCTTACTGATGGTCATGATGTTGACTGGACCAAATAGATCAAGATGTAGCATGTGATATGGTTCTCCAATAGAGGATTCTGATTTACTCTGGAATGATGTCCTTCTTTGTTTTGCTTTCTGACATGCATCACAGAGTCCATCAGGAGTATATAACACTTTTGGTAATCCTCTCACTAAATCTTTCTTAACCAACTCATTGATATTGCTGAAGTTGAGATGAGAAAGCTTCTTGTGCCAATTCCAACTTTCATCTACTGAAGCTTTACTGATCAGACAGGTAGGGGAGTCATCAGTATTTGATTGAATGTTGGCTTCATATATGTTACCATGCCTGTAGCCAGTCAGTGCTATCTTGCTTGTTGCTTTACTGACTACTTCACAATGAGTGGAATAGAAGTTGACATGATAACCTCTGTCAGTGATTTGACTAATACTCAACAGGTTGTGTTTTAGTCCCTTCACTAGAGCTACTTTTTCAATGATGACATTTCCAATGATTATATTGCCATATCCCAAGGTTTGTCCAATGTTGCCATCTCCATAAGACACAATTGGGCCAGCTTTTTCCTCATATTCTGATAACAGGGCTTTGTTTCCAGTCATGTGCACAGAACATCCACTATCCATGACTAACACATTTTTCTTTTTACCCTGCAATCAGAATAGAAACACACTAGTTAGAATATTTAGGAACCCATACTTGTTGGGTTCCTTTTCCATGCAATTTATTAACTTTCACAGCAGAAGACTTTCTGACCTTAGCAGTCCTGACATGATTTACTTCATCAGGATTTGCTTTGTCAGTATCAGTATTAATAAAAGCATGTTCCAACTTGACATTCTTAATGCTACCAGAGTTTGCACTATTTTTATCAACTTTAGGCAATGGATCATAAAAGTTATAGTACAACTCATGATAATTTTTACAAGTATAAATAGAATGCCATATACTACCACAATGAAAACAGGACTTCTGTGGTTTATAAAATACTGATCTATTCCTAACATCAGACTTAGGAATATCAGTAATCTTCTTCTTACTCTTCTTACAATCAATAGCAAGATGATTAGAGTTACCACAGTTAAAACAACACTTTCTAGGTGCATTTGGGATATATTTGTAACCATTCTCTTTGTTGATCCCAACTTTACCATTCCTGTTTCTCTTAACAGTAGATTCCTTTTTCTTATCTGTCACCTCACAGATTTTATCCTTAAGCTGTTTCTGAGACAATAGACCTACATTCTTAATGACTTTATTCAAGACAGGTTTAGACTTTATGATTTTAATTCCTTGAGTAGAAGTAGATCCCTTTTCAAAAGTAGAATTGGAATCCTTACCAAAAACAAAATTAACAGGAGTAATCTTAGATTTGGTTGCATCTATAACATGTCTATAGGTCTTTGGACTGACTGTCTCATCAATGACAATTTTCTCTTTCAATTTCTTATCCTCATCTGACTTATATCCTAGACACTCTTTCCAATTCTTAGAGGTATTAATCTCATGAAATTTCCTACCAGAGTCTGTCCAGGTTCTGATTTTCTCATTAGCATTTTCAAGTTCCTTTTCAAGAGCAGTACATTTGGATTTCATCTCTAAATACATGTGATTCACATTATCACATTCTTTCTGTACTTCTTGCATACGAGAAAATTCAGCTTCTAGTATATCATTCCTTTTTCTAAGTTCAGACATCTCAGATAAGATCCTAGTATTTTCAGCAGTTTGACTTCTAAAGCTAATATGTAATGACTTTAGAAAACGTCTTAACTCAGAAGAATTATCAGTATCAAAATCAAAGTTAGTATTTAGTACCTTATCATCAGGAGCAGCAGTTACATCAGCATTGGCCATTAGAGCATAGTTGACCACCTCAGTATCAGATTCTGAGGAAGAGTCCATCCAATCCTTGCTTGATGTGATAAATGCCTTTGTCTTCTTGCACTCAGAAGCAAAGTGACCCATACCATTGCACTTGTAGCATCTAACTTTTGACTTGTCAAATTTGCTACCCTTGCTGTCCTTTTTGATATACTTATCTTTGTTTGGATTGAAAGCCTTTTTCTGAAAGTTGCCTTGTCTTCTATTCTTCCTGAACTTCATCCTTCTGATGTTTCTGACAATCATAGCAACCATCTCTTCCATGTCTGAGTCAGAAGAATCATCATCAGTATTGGCATCAGCATTGCCATCAGTATCTGATGAAGAGTTATCAGGATCTGACTCAACTATTCTTGTTTTACTTCTAGAGACCTCCATAGCTTTTCCTTTTGATTTAGCCTCTGCTTTCAAAGCAATTGATTTTGCCTTGCTGCTTTTCTTGTTCTTTCTCTGTTGAACTTCAAGATCATGAGTTCTTAGCATCCCATAGACTTCATCAAGAGACACAGTGTTAAGATCATACTGATGTCTAATGATCGAGGTCTGAGTGTCCCATTCTTCAGGTAAAGCTCTTAGAAACTTGGTGTTTGAATCTTCAGTTTCATATTCCTTGTCAACTAAAGATAAACTGTTCAATAGTGTCAGAAATCTATCATATAGATCAGTTAGGCTCTCATCGGGTCTTGCATCAAATTGTTCATATTCTTGAATCAAAAGAGCCCTTCTGTTTTTCTTGACAGATGCAGATCCCTGGCACTGAGTTTCCAAAGTATCCCAGATTTCTTTTGAAGACTTGCATGCAATCACTCTGTTTGACATGACATCATCAAGACTACTGTGTAAGATATTCTTTATCTTTGGTTCCCTGAGTACATGAGCTTTTTCTTCTGGAGTCCATTCACTTTTAGCCTTGACCACATAATGTTCAGGTATTGTATCTGTTCGTTCTACAATCCTTGTAGGAATATATGGTCCATCACGAATCCTGTCCAAATAGTCAGGATCCATAGCCTCCAGGTACATCAGCATCTTTACCCTCCATGTTGGATATTCTGATTTCTTCAAGATGGGAATCTTCATGCTTTCATACTTGGTTGTCGACATCTTTAGATCGTATCTGATTCAGAATTAAATCAGTTTGCTCTGATACCAATTGTTGCCCAGTAATACTCTATTGTAGAAGGGGGGTTGAATACAATAGTATAAGATAATCGACTTCTTAATGTATATATCACAAATATGAAAGAAAGATAACAACTTTATTAAATCTGATATAAAACTGTTACAAACTCTCTCAAGAAATTCTGATGTTCTTGAGAGCTGCTAGCTTAAAAAAACTCTCTCAAGAAATTCTATGTTCTTAAGAGCTTCTATTCGATCATGTTCCCCTTATGTGTTGTACATAAATCGAAACCAAAACTGTGTTTATATACTACACAGCTTCTCTATCAATGATAAGTCCTAATCAATTACAAAGATTGAAACCTATCCATAATTGATAGCTACATACTACAAACCAGGAACCGACAGAATAAACTTCCATGTTTTAACTAGACTCCAAATATAACTCGAAGTAGGAATCCTGATCAGCTTCCAGTCCTGATGATCAATCCTGATCCCAGTCCTGATATGTATCTCAATCCTGACGACCATGTAATCCTGATGACGTCAGCAATCCTGATCAGTTGAGTCTAGCTCCTGACGATCATTGAATTCTGAACTAACACCCCCAATTGAAGTTTTGTGCAATTCTATAAACCCATAGGGTCAAACTAAGAGAAAATATCCACAAAATTGCCCGCTTCAATTTTCCCCCGTTTTCCTTGTATAGCTGCCTTTAGAGATATACATAACCGAGGGTCCCGTGGTATCTGCTCGATTCAGACCCGGAAATCCCCAAATGAAGATTTATACTATTTTATAAACCCATAGGGCAAAATTATGTAAAAATACCCACAAAATGGACCGCTTCAATTTTTCTCAATTTTCCTTGTATAGCTGCCTTTAGAGGTATACGTAACCGTGGGGTCCCATGGTATCTGCTTGATTTAGGCCCGGACATCCCCAAATGAAATTTTCTTCAATTCTATAAACCCATAGGGTCAAATTACGTGAAAATATCCACAAAATAGCACACTTCAATTTTTCCCCATTTTCTTTGTATAGCTGCCTTTAGAGATATACGTAATTGGGGATCCCCTGGTATCAGCTCCGATTCAGGCTCGGACAACACCAAATGAAGTTTTCTACAATTCTATAAACCCATCGGGTCAAACTACGAGTAAATATCCACAAAATGTTTCGAGCACATAAACGCAACGGAAAACGTGAAAGTAAACCAAAATTCGAAACCCCTCTGCAGGATCCATGCGAAAACAAAAGATTTAATTCAGAGATTAAGAACAAATACCTTAAGAAGCTTTAATAGTTCATTAATGGAAGATTAATGGAGATCCAAAGCTTGTTCAATCACCATGTATCTCGCTTTCGCGATCTACACTCCACGTTATCCACACGAACGCTTTTCTTGAAGGATTGATGTGTACTAGCACCCGAAAACTGTTTCTTTCTCTCTCTCTCTCTTTTCTTGCTCTCATAAGCGGCTAGGGTTTTAATATAAAAACGTTTTTCACCATTAAAATCAGCCCTCTTTGAGAGTTTTTATATAGAAAGGAAAAAATAAATTTTCTAATTATAATCCAATTATAATAAAATACTAATCCGAAATTCCAATTTATTACTTATAAATAGAATAAATTACTTATTTAAATTTAAATTCATAATTTAAATTATTTTTCCTTCAAACGTTCTTTGTGTGTGACCATGTAGGTTATTATTACGTTGGTAACAATTTTATTAACTAATTAAAATTGTAAACAATGAGAGGCATCTAGTAATACATCATTGCCACCCAAGTAATAATAATTAAATCGGTGATTCGATTAAGCCTTTCGTGAATAATGTTCCATGTAATATAATCCCTTTAACCTTAATATTATAGATTAAACTCGAGGCATGTAATGTGTCATCCTCTTCATAATTTAATCTTAGTTTTCTTGATCGATGAGTAGACTATTAAATCAAATCAACATTTGAGCACGGCCGTGCATTTCTTAGTCTCACTCAAACAAGAGGCCAATAATATCGCTCCTAAAATTAGGAGGGTTAAATCCCATCTAGATCATTCATATTTCTCATACGATTCATAATATACCCAATGTCCACTTTTATCATCACCCGGTCAAAGGTAACTTTTAATGTAATCAAAGTATATTAATTCTCGTATAAAAATATAATGATTTCAGGTCTAAGGATCATTACACCATTATCACGGTGAGAATTACTTATGACACTATTAACGTGTGTAATCTCACGGCGGGTCAATCCAGTGTCATGTACTCTTACATGCACCTATGTTTTGACTTTAGTATCACCATACCTATGACCAATGAGATGTGGTCATCAGTCAACAAACATACTAGTTTCTATGCATTATTATTGTCCTTAAATAATAACACTCGACTAGGGATATTTAGGAATAAAGATACTATTCATATAATCTCATTTTTAAGTCACATACCTAAAGATATCGAATACGTATCATAATTCCAAGGACATTTATTATGCTAACATTTATAACACAGTAAATAAAGACATAATAAAATAATAATAATAATCAATAAAACATAATTTATAATAATAAAATGTTTTCTTTAAAACATAAAAGTATTGTCTCTAGAGCACTAATACTAAAAATCTCCCACTTGCACTGGAGCCAATATCCCATGTATCCAATACATTTGGAACTAGTGTGACTTACATGCTTCTGCTGCGACAAAGCCTTAGTCAGTGGTTCTGCAATATTATCAATAGTATGCACTTTACATATAAGTATATCTCCTTGATCATTAATCTCACTAATAAGGTGATATGGCCTTAGTAAATTCCCAAAACATCCTCTTTGGCTACTTCACTAGTATCAATATACTAAGGCTCGATTGTAGAATCATTTACGGTTCTTGTTGTGAACTATTCTAGCTTACAACACATCTATTTAGACAAAACACAAATCCAGACTAAGACACAAAACCGTCCTGTCTATCTAGAAACTAACATCCGTGTAACATTTTACATCCAGCTTCCCATCTCCTCCATATACCAAGAATGAGTCTTTAGTCCTCTTCAGGCACTTAAGAATATTCTTGATTCCAATCAAGTGACCATCACTTGGATTAGACTGGTACCTGCTCATCATGCTTAAAGCATATGAGACATCATGACGAGTACATATCATCACATATATTATGAAACCAATTTACGAAGCATATAGAACTATACTAATGTGGTCCATATCATCCAATGATTTTAGACCATTTATTTTGAGATCACTATCTCATAGACATGGGAACATTTCCCTTTTAGCCTTTTTGCATCCCTAATTGGTGCAATACATTGTCAATGTATATACTCTGACTTAAGCCAAAAAATCTCCGTGATCTATCTCTATAGATCCTGATCCCTAATATATAGGACACATCTGCTAAGTCTTTCATCAAGAAACTATTTCTCTACCAAGTCTTAACAGTCTGTTGAGAAAGAATGTCATTCCTTATTTGTACTATATATCATCTACATATGATACTAGGAATGCCACATGGCTCCCACTAACCTTCTTGTAAACACACGGTTCATCTTCATTTTGAATAGAGCCAAACTATTTGACTATTTCATCAAAACGTATATTCCATCTCCTCGAAGCTTACTTTAATCCATAAATGGATCGACTTATCTTATAAACCATTCTAGCAAAACTTGGATCTACAAAACCTTCAGGTTGTGTCATGTAGACAACCTCTTCAACGCTCCCATTTAAGAAAGTAGTCTTGACATCCATTTGCCAGATTTCGTAGTCATAGTAAGCAAGCAAAATCCTGATGGACTTGACCATTGCCACTGGTGAGAAAGTTTCATCATTGTCAATACCATGAATTTACTTGAAATCTTTTGCCAACAGTCGTGCCTTATAGGTCTGTACATTACTATCCATGTCAGCTTTCTTCTTGAAAACGCACTTCCACCTTATAGGTTTTACCCCTTTAGGTGGATCAACCAAAGTCCATACTTGGTTTTTCATACATCGAAACCATCTTAGATTTCATGGCCTCCTGCCAACTTTTAGATCGTGGAATGTTCATAGCGTCTTGGTAGGTAAGACGCTCATTATCATTATTCACAAGCATTACATCACCATCCTGAGTCAAGAGAAATTCATAATATCTCTCGGACTCATGGTGAATCCTACCAGACCTATGAACAACCTGTGTTTCTTGAACAGTATTGTCATTAACATTTTCTTGTACATTCTGCTCTTGTTCCAACTTCGGTTCAATGTTATCTCGTGGTTCTCGATACTCATCGAGATCTATTTTCCTCCCACTATCTCTTTTAGAAAGAAATTCTCTCTCAAGAAATACAGCAGTCCAAGCAACAAACAATTTGTTCTCTAGAGGATTAAAGAACTAATACCCATTTTTTTTTAATTTGGTATCCCACAAAATTACATTTATCTGATTTTGGTCCTAGCTTGTCAGAGGTTAAATGTTTCACAAACGCTTTGCATCCCCTAATTTTCATAAATGACATGCTATAACTTTTCTCAGTCCACATCTTATATGGTGTCTCCCGAACCGTTTTAGTAGGAACACAGTTTAGTGCACCTGTCTCTAAGGTATAACCCCGGAAACTTATTGGAAGATCCACTTGACTCATCATCCATCGCACTATGTCCAAAATAATGTGATTTCAGCTCTTAGAAACTCCTTTCATTGAACCTTTTTACTTCAACTTAATATTTTTAAACTTTTCAAACAATTTGGATTTGTTCATCAAAAGATATTTATATCCGTATCTACTGACATCATCAGTGAGCGTTATGAAGTAGTAAAATCTACCTCTGCCATCGTACGTATATGACCACATACATCACCATGTATAAGTCCTAATCGTTCGATGGCCCTTTCACCATTTTCAGTAAAAGGGGCTTTTGTCCTTTTGCCAAATAAATCGAGATTCACATTCTTCGTATGATTCATAAACAAACTTATCCAATCATCCATCATTATGTAAATTGGAAATGCGTTTCTTATAATATGGCCTTAATTACAGTGCCAAAGGTAATGTTTGATTTGAGTCATTTTAGAACATATAAATTGTTAACTAATTGTGCAACATCATTAACCTTTTCATTGAAATGTAATAAACAACAATAGTTATATATACAATTAAAATGAAAAACCTTTCTTGTCCATACAAGAAACCAATATAATGTCTCTACTCTTAGAGGCACATAGTTACAATTATCAAGTTCTAAACTTAGCCTTATATGCAAAATTAAGTAGCGAGTTACTTCAATTAGAGCAACAACTTTTGCTCCAATTCTAACCCGAAACCTGAAGCTTGACCCTCACCGGTCTTCTTCTTAGATCTTCCAAATAAGCATGACAGTTTAACTTCCAGTCTTTTGGTTTTCCACAGAAGCGACAATCGTCTTCTTTAATTAGCAACACCTCATTTAGGCAACAAAACCTCTTTGGGATTGGACTTTAATATGGCTATAGAATTAGATCAAATGTTCTTCTTTCAATTCCATTTTCCTTTCCCATTCACATTCCTACATTCACCATCATTATGGGAGTAGTCCATGTATTTATCATGTTGCTTACAACAGTTCTCAACTTGCTTCACAACTTAGTGGGTGTTAGGTGTATCTCATTTATTTCGTTGTTCACTAACTAATTGAGAATAGTTATTGTTCAAAGATTTGTATGATCAAATCATTCTGAGTCTCTAGACCAATCTTGAAACCCAAAAAAATAATAATTAAGGTACTAACTTGAAAACGAACTTGTTTCTTGAGATAGTACATACTTAGTTTCATGAAAGTATTAAGTGATTAACCTCGGATATTTTGACTATGTATAGATCGCCGGATTAACCCGAGGCACACTACCCCTACCTCACCACCAGGCAAGTTTTCAAAACCTATGCTTACAGTTGTTGTGATAATAAACTGTTTTCATATATGGTATGCAAATGAGAAGTATAAATGTTTTATTCCCAAGTACATTGCGATATATAAATTGCATGCTTGTCTTCGAACTGCTATATATAGTGATACTCGAGGTTATGATTTAATTATGGGCTTCTAAACTAAATATGAGACATTAGTTAGAAGCCATGTTTTTATAAATTCCCTAGGTAAGGGCGTATGATTTTATTCTTTAAACCGAAAGCAATTATATTTTTTTGTATATGTTAACGATTATTTTTTCGATAAAGATATCGGATAACTGTTATTTGAGGTTTATTTATTTAATGAATATTATTTTTGAATATTCTTTTAAGGTTTATTTATTTAATGAATATTATTTTGAATATTCATTTAATCCTTATTTATTTAATGAATATTATTTTGAATATTCATTTAAGGTTTATTTATTTAATGAATATTATTTTTGAATATTCATTTGAGGTTTATTTATTTAGTGAATATTATTTTTGAATATTCATTTAATCCTTATTTATTTAATGAATATTATTTTTTTTGAATATTCATTTAATCATTATTTACTTAATGAATATTATTTTCGAATCTTCGTTTAAGGTTTACTTATTTAATAAATATTATTCGATTATTTATTAAATACTTTTAACACGCTTCAAAAATGAGAAATGTTATTTAAAGTTTATCCTCGACCTTCAATAATTACGAAGGATACTCTAAGCTGTATTATTAATTATTTCTAAATCAAAAAGAGGTTCCCAAACACTGTTGTTCCATTTAAATCTGTCTTTTAAGAGGATTTAAATGCTCTCTCAACTATCAAAAATATGGGAAACCTGATTTAAGTGACTGCTACTCATTTTAAACTCTCAACTCAAAACTGTCAGGGGACAGATATTTTCTCGGAGCAATTTAATTGCTGCAAGTCAAATGTTGTGTTACCACCTCAACGATCGAGGGGTAAATTGATGGAACACGTCGATATCCATTAACAAGCATCGCTTGGGAAATATTGGAGAATCTTCCTTTCCAACCTAGATATAACTACTTAGTGGAGTCGTATCAACAAGTATTACACTTGGGGAAAGGAGGACGATCTTTACGTTTCAGAGTCATGGATTTCATCCGAACTAGGAGTGGTGTAAGTGGTCCAGTTGCGCCGACCCATCCATTTTATTGCCCCAAATGGGCCGGGAGATCCGGGAAGGCAGTAGACAATGTCAGGCTGTCGTGATTCTTCCATCTACATGTAGAGAACATATTTTTGTTGTACGACCTGCTACTGATCATAGTAAGGTTGGTACGACGGGCGCGGTAGCAACTCCGGTATTGGTTCATCATCCAATTTGGATAATTCTGCAACATGTATTGAAAGGGACTAAGGGTAACCCCCTTAGTACAGGTTTACCGATCATGTTGGCAGAGGGTCGAAAAGTTTTCAAAGAAAATGAAGTTGCAATAAATCCTTGTAACTTCATCTTTTATTTTATGAGTTATGACTCTGATAAAACCTTACTCCGATTATATATGCATAAGTGGATTTTGGGTTACGGAAACATTATATTAATTTTCCTCGTAACTTCATCTTTTATGTTATACTAGTCTCTTATCCATTAAAGGCATAACATGTGGTTACAAAGATATTTTCGAACTGTTATATACTGATGATTTATCATAAACTATTTTGGTGGGCTCTATTGCTCACCCTTGCTTTATTTATTTATATCACAACAACAGCTAGAGCAGATGTCCCGTAACAGGCACACTCTGCGCAAGCAGGTAGCAGCCATCAGAGATCTACCCGCTAATGTCGTAGCCGCCATAGCTGAGGTAGTAGAAATCAGTAGTCTAAGCTACAGCTTTTGTGTATCAGACTTATTTATATTTATGATTAATGTAGGCAACGGCAAGAACCATTAGTGTACTCTGTAATCTTTTGGGTTTGTAATAACTTATAACTTGTGGATCCTATGACTAGATACTTATTCTAATTTCATCTCTGGGACTATAACTAGTTGTGTGTGTGTGGTGTTGTTATTACGCGGTCACAGCATGCAGTTTAATTGTTTTGATTCAAGTGCAAGTATTATTGATGGAAATTGAGACCGTAACGACCGGATCCCCGACCCCGGATCTGGGGCTGTTACAGAAATGGTATCAGAGCGTGAGAGTTATTGTAACACCCCTGTCCCACATCGAGGAGATTTGGGACTTTTGTTCAGTTTATAAGGCAAAATACTACTACTAATTAGCACCAACAAAATCATGATCTTTTGGGGGCCTGTGGTGGGCTTGTCGTTACCCAAGTTGGCTGCGTTTGGGCCAGTAGGCTTCAGCTTATTCGGACTCGGAATCGGGACTTGACCCGATTTTCGAAAAAGACTCGGGATTTGACCCGGGTTATCACATATGGTATCAGAGCCGACTCTCGAAAGCTTGATGCATCAAGTTGCCGGAGGTGGGGCCACGAAGGCTGGTGGTATTATCTCACAATGGACAAAGGTCCGGAGGTGGGGACACGAAGCCAACCGGTATTATCCTACAATGGCTAGAGAGGAATGATCTTGGAACCTATGGGTTATCCGTTCAGGCTTGACGAGGACGTCAAGAGTTTAAGTGGGGGAGTTTGTAACACCCCTGTCCCACATCGAGGAGATTTGGGACTTCTGTTCAGTTTATAAGGCAAAATACTACTACTAATTAGCACCAACAAAATCATGATCTTTTGGGGGCCTGTGGTGGGCTTGTCATTACCCAAGTTGGTTGTGTTTGGGCCAGTAGGCTTCGGCTTATTCGGACTCAGAATCGGGACTTGACCCGATTTTCGAAAAAGACTCGGGATTTGACCCGGGTTATCACAGTTATAAACCCCAGAGATGATGCGACGTTACAATAATAAATTCACTAAGATAATAAGAACTCTTGCCAAGTTCGATTAAAACCCTTACGGGAACTTTAATATCATGATAGTAACATAGTTCATTATTGTGTAGGCGAGCGACATCTCTGACCCTGAGACTTTCGAGAGACAGCATGATGAGGACTTGCTCCGGACTACAGATCCATACTATGAGGATTTTGAGGAGGAGGACCCGGAGGAGGTCCAGGCAGATGCGGACACTGAGGTTGTTGAGGATTCTGATGATGAGGATCCAGAGGAGGACCAGACTCCACTTCCTACTGAGAGAGCCCCTACCCCTTCACCACTGCCTTTGAGCCCTTCCCTTGATGATTTTGAGGAGCTTACCCCTGAGCCACAGCAGACAGAGGCTGCACCACCAGCAGACCTGGTTACCCCACCTCATGTTCCGATAGAGGGGATACCAGTGTGTGCATAACTGGACGGTGGGCAGAGTTCAGTCAGAGTTGGTAGTGGCTGAGGCTAGACTAGCAGAGTCACAGATGCAGCTAGCAGCAGAGAGAGCTGCCAGGATTGTACGCCAGGGCGGCGGGAGGTCTGTGCCCCCTCGAGCTGCTCGGAGGGCGATGACTCGCATTGAGCTGAGGGCACGGATGAGGATTCGAGCTTTGCCTACTTATGGCAATGGCAGGTTATCCAGGATTGATGCTGAGGAGATTTTCCGTATAGCTATGGCGAGGGTGAGGGCATTGGGCCGCACAAGTGGCTGATTTCAGAGTTGGTGATGTAGTAGTCTAGTCTTTTAGTCATGTACGGACATAGTAGTGCCGATTTTTGTGGGATTGTTCCATTGTATATAGTATCCCTTTTCTTGACTAGATGGATAGACCATGTATTTCACTTTTGACCAGATGTTGATAGGACGGTTGTCCCTGTAAACTATCGATGTTGACTCAGACTATGTATCTTTGGTACCATGTATATATTTGTTTTCTGTCAGTTGAATCCAGTCCTGTTGTGATGCGATCACAAGTTTATTATACTGTTGTCTGTACTATTATGATTAAATTGTGATAAAATATAGAACTGCGGGAGTCTACTTCCAATTATGTAACGACCGTACAAGAGAAAAATCTGTAACTAGGTGAATGAACCTAATATGAAATTTTCCAAATTTTCAGTAAGATGCCTCCACGAAGAATGAGAACTAGGGCTAACCCCCATGAATCTGAGGATCAAGAAAGCCACAACCAAAATAGGGAAGACCCTGAAAATGAGGAAGAGATAGATGAAGATTATAATGAGCAGGACGACTCCCAGTATGGAGAGGCAGATGAATCCTTTTTCACTGCGGAATTTGAGGCTGAAGAAGAAGTTGAAGAGGAACAAGGAATAGAGAACCAGGGTGGAGACCCCATGGGTCAGTTCATGAATCTACTCAGGCAAAATTTGGACCGTTATCCCCAACCACCCCAAGGAAACAACAACACTGTGGCAAACTCTTTCAGGGCCTTTAAGTCACTCAAGCCCCCAGAATTCCAAGGATCGGCTGACCCAGTAGAGGCAAGAGCCTGGGTAAAGGAAATGGAAAAGTCCTTTGAGATTTTAAGCATTGAGGAGGCACAGAAGACTGTTTTCGCCACTTACCTTCTGAAAGGAGAGGCCAACTATTGGTGGGAGGCCAAGAAGAACATGGAGACGGACGCTATCATAACTTGGGAAAGGTTTAAACAACTGTTTCTAGAGAAGTATTTCCCAAGGTTTATGAAGACTCAAACGGAACTTAAGTTTTTAGAACTGAAGCAGAGTAACCTATCAGTGGCTGATTATGAGGCAAAATTTACCGAGCTATCAAGGTTTGTGCTAGAGTTTGTAGATACCGAAGAGAAGAAAGCTAATAGGTTTCAACAAGGGTTGAAGCAGTGGATCCAGAATCGCGTGGCAGTCTTGGAGATTGCCGACTATGCCACATTGGTGCAAAAGGCTTCAATCGTGGAAGCAGGGAGTGATCAGATGCAGAGGGAAAGAGAAAAAGGGGGGATAAAAAGGAAACATGCAAGTATGGGTGGAGATCTGCAGGAGGAAACCCCCCAAATAGGTTTAACCGCGGGGCAGTCTCCCTACCTGTAAGGAATATGGGTTTCAGGCGACCCGTGAGCGCAAGCGTAAACCAGGGCGGCAACCCATCAGGAGTATCCCACTCCCACCAATCTCGACCCCCATTACCAGTATGTACAACTTGTGGGAGTAAACATCCCGGTGTGTGCAAGCAGAAACAGACAACCTGTTTTAAGTGTGGACGAGTGGGCCATTATGCTAATTTTTGTACCGCAGCTAACCCTAGCGTCAACAGAAACCCCACTTGTTTTCAGTGTGGACGTCAAGGTCATATGAAGAAGGATTGCCCCATGAACCGACCCACAGCATCAGGGGCAAGCAAAGCTGCCTCCAACAAGCCACCAACTGCTAGGACTTTCAACATGACAGTACAGGATGCCGTGAGGAACACGGATGTGATAGCAGGTACCTTTTCTCTGAATTCAGTTAGCGCAAATGTTTTATTTGATTCTGGAGCAACTAAATCTTTTATATCGAGGGATTTTGCGCATAAATTGAAACTTAAAGCCCAACCGTTAAGGGATTCCCTACAAGTAGAAATAGCTAACCACGAAATAGTCCCAGTTAATCAGATTCACCCCAACTGCAAATTGGAAATAGGGGAACAGTCTTTTTGTGTGGATTTGATTCATTTTAAATTAGGAGAATTTGATGTCATTTTGGGGATGGATTGGTTGTCTCGCAATAACGCACAGATAGATTGTAAAGGGAAAAAGGTTAGATTAAATACCCTAGGGAAGAAGGAGGTAGTGTTTAAGGAAATGAAACAGACACAGAAATTTCTAACCATGGCGCAAACCAAGAGATTGTTACGAAAAGGAAACGAGGCTTACTTAGCTTATGTTGTAGACACCCAGAGGGAGGTGCCCAGTTTACAGGACATTCCAGTAGTCAATGAGTTCGAAGACGTGTTTCCACAAGATCTTCCAGGATTACCACCCGATAGGGTAATTGAGTTTGCTATTGAGTTAACCCCGGGGACGGCGCCAGTTTCGAAGGCCCCGTACCGGTTAGCCCCAGTAGAAATGAAAGAGCTAGCTACCCAGTTACAACAACTGTTGGAGAAGGGTATGATCAGACCCAGTGTGTCGTCGTGGGGGGCACCAGTGTTGTTTGTTAAGAAGAAGGATGGGAGTATGAGGTTATGCATCGACTACCGAGAGTTGAACAAACTAACTATAAAGAATAAGTACCTATTGCCCAGGATAGACGATTTGTTCGACCAGCTAAAGGATGCCGTGTACTTCTCTAAAATTGACCTGAGAACCGGATATCACCAATTGAAGATTAAACCCGAAGATATCCCAAAGACTGCATTCCGTACCAGATATGGACATTATGAGTTCTTGGTGATGTCGTTTGGATTGACCAATGCCCCAGCAGCTTTCATGGATTTGATGAATAGGGTGTTCAAGAAGTATTTGGACGAGTTCGTTATAGTTTTCATCGATGATATTCTTACCTACTCAAAGACAAAGGCAGAACATGCAGAACATTTGAGGATAGCCCTAGGAATACTCAGGAAAGAACAATTGTATGCCAAATTTGCAAAGTGTGAATTCTGGCGAAATGAGGTTCAGTTTTTAGGACACGTGATCAATAAGGAGGGAGTGTTGGTTGACTCCTCCAAGATAGAGGCAGTTTCAAACTGGGAACGGCCGACCACACCAACAGAGGTAAGGAGTTTCATAGGATTAGCAGGGTATTATAGAAGATTTGTTAAGGATTTTGCGAAAATCGCAGCCCCGTTAACCCGACTTACCCGTAAAACTGAGAAATTTGAATGGACGGAAAAGTGCGAGAATAGTTTCCAAGAACTAAAGAAAAGATTGGTGACTGCCCCTGTGTTGGCATTGCCAGATGGAAAAGGAGATTTCGTGATTTACATTGATGCTTCGCATAAGGGATTAGGGTGCGTGCTGATGCAGCACGGTAAGGTAATCGCGTATGCATCAAGACAATTGAAGGAATATGAGATTCGATATCCTACTCACGACCTAGAACTAGCAGCAGTAGTTTTCGCTTTAAAGATTTGGAGGCACTACTTGTATGGAGAGAAGTGCGAGATTTACACTGACCATAAGAGCCTCAAGTACATTTTTACCCAAAAGGAGCTCAACATGCGCCAGAGAAGATGGTTAGAGCTGATCAAAGATTATGACTGTGAGATTCTTTATCACCCAGGGAAAGCCAATGTGGTGGCTGACGCCCTTAGTAGGAAAGAGAGACTCAAGATGATAATGTCTTCAGAAGAGCTGATTAGAGAATTTGAAAAGATGGAAATATAAGTGAAGGTAACCGGAGACGGTACCGAAAGGCTGTTTGAGATTTCACTGCAGCCAGAGTTGTTAGAAAAGATCAGAAGATGTCAAGAAAGAATGATGAGTGAAGACAGACAGTCAATGACAGGAGAAGAGATCCACACTGTCAAGGATGATAAAGGAATAATGAGGTATACTTACCGAATATGGGTTCCGAATGTTCGAGAACTAAAGGACGAGATTTTACACGAGAGTCACAGTTCAAGGTATTCAATTCACCCAGGAAGCACCAAGATGTATGGGGATTTGAAGGAATACTACTGGTGGCCTAACATGAAAAAGGACGTAGCAGAGTGGGTAAGCAGATGCTTGACCTGCCAACGAGTGAAAATGGAACACCAGAGACCCAATGGGCTTTTACGACCCCTAGAGATTCCCGAATGGAAATGGGAACACCTAGCCATGGACTTCGTAGTAGGTTTACCAAGGACCAAGGCCAATCATGACACCATATGGGTAATCATAGACAGACTGACGAAGTCAGCTCACTTTCTTCCGATCAACGAAAGGTACACTGTCGACAAACTAGTGGATATTTACTTGAAAGAAATAGTGGTGCGACACGGAGTCCCAGTCGCCATAGTATCTGACCGAGATCCCAGATTTAACTCCAGATTTTGGAGAAGCTTCCAAGAATGTGTAGGAACCCGGTTCAACATGAGTACTGCCTATCACCCGCAAACAGACAGACAAAGTGAAAGGACCATCCAAACACTAGAGGATATGTTAAGAATCTGTGCTATAGACTTTAAAGGAAGTTGGGATGATCACCTACCACTGATTGAGTTTTCCTACAACAATAGTTTTAATGCAAGCATAGGAATGCCGCCTTACGAGGCCCTTTATGGAAGAAGATGTCGATCTCCCTTGTATTGGGATGAAGTTGGAGAGCGAAAGATGCTTGGGCCCGAAGTGGTCCAACGGACCAAGGACATAGTAGACCTAATCAGAGGACGGCTGGTAGCAGCCCAAGATAGACAAAAGAAGTATGCTGATTTGGCCCGGAAGGACAAGGAATATGAAGTGGGAGACCTAGTGTTCTTAAAGGTATCTCATTGGAAAGGTTTGATGAGGTTCGGAAAGAAGGGAAAACTGAGTCCTAGATACATTGGACCATTTGAGATCTTAAGACGTATTGGAAAGCTAGCATATGAGCTAGCATTACCCCCAAACCTGCAACAAGTGCATAATGTGTTTCATGTTTCAATGCTGAGGAAATACAACCCAGATGCTAAGCAAATAGTGGAATACGAACACGTAGACATGCAGTCAGACCTAACCTATGTGGAGCAACATGTGAAAATCATAGATCAAAAGGAACAAGTGCTCCGGAACAAGGTCATCAAGCTAGTCAGAGTTTTGTGGCAAAACCATAATGTGGAAGAATCAACCTGGGAACTAGCAAGTGCTATGCTGGAAAAGTACCCCCATTTGTTTTCAAACTGATTCCGGGACGGAATCCTTTTAAGGAGGGGAGACTGTAATATCCCCAAATTTTGTACTTATTTAAGAACTATTGATGAATAGTAACTTTTGTTAAAAAACCACTGATGAATAGTAACTTTTTCATTTAAAAAGTTTTCAGACCACCCTATGTACGGGACGGTATAATGAACTTTCAAAGTCGTATTAGTGATCTACGATGTAAATGAAGGAATGCAAAAGCTGTCAGAATCAGAAAAATAGCATTTCTGTTTTCTCCGAAATTTCACCAATAACCGATGGATTAATCATTATTTGAAAATATTGGAGGATTTAAATTATCAATTCCATGGATATGGATTTAATAAAAGAATTATTAATGTCAAGGACGGTTATGGTAAACTACTTCGATAGAACACTTAAGAAACCCTGCGAACATTCTACGAGATTAAGCGGTGACGGAACAACGCGACGCTTACAGGATTAAATATAGGCATGAAAGTAACATGTAACAAGATTGATCCAAGGAATGCAACAATTGTAGCATCCATGTGAAAGGAAACAAACTAGTAAAGCTGCTTTGCCACCCAGACATCTCATTGCTCGACAAGTGTCCCGATGATGAGGCAAAAATGTGATGACTCACCATTTGACTACAAAATATCACACTTTATCAAATCAACCAAGGCAAGAACCCCTCATTTCTTCCATTCGGCCCTTTTGAAGAAAAGAAGGATACTTTTTCAAGGATCAATCTTCCACTCATCCATAAATCATGATCTTGGATTCTAAAGCTTCCATATTTCCAAACTAAGGTATTCTCTTAATCTTAGCATCATCCATTGAGGTTAACATATTCAAATCCTTGATTGAAGATGAGAGTGAATAGTGAAATGAATAGTAATCTTTTGTGTTCTTGATTTTGTTCTTAAGGATTAAGCTTGTTAAGGTTTATTCAAAGCTCAAGGAAGGATTATAAACTATTGTTAGTATACATCAAGAATCAAGGAAGGTATAAACTCTTGAAACCCTTAGTTATAAATGGATTTATATGGTTAGTTTTAAGTATAGTTTAGTTAGTATGATCATAAGGATGATTGATTGATTTTGATGAAAGTTTGATGTTGTTTTGAGGATGAATAAGTAGATGTTGGTTTTGACTATGGTTGATGATGGTTATGGATTAGTAATGATGTTGAGGGATTGACTTGATGATTTGGTTGGATTGATCATGTAAAGTTTATGATTAAACTTTGGAATCATTAAAACATAGCCGTTATAATGCCTGATTTCCCTTAACCTTGTTTTGTTTGTGATATTCGAACATAATGACTTCTGTCCAAGATCACCACTGCCCAATATAGTGTAGGTCTTGTTTCAAGGTTCGTTTTGGTGCGAAGATCATGTGAATCCGATTTACGGTTTAGGAGAAACAAGTATTTTAGTAAAGGATGTTTCGCGAAACAAAACTATACCACTTAGCCAACTTTGAGGCAATGATCAACCCCCTTAAGCGACTTATTAGAATGTGAAACTTTGTGCTAACATGATAGGTATGTTTAGGAAGACCCTCGAAAATATTTCGTGTTAAAAGGATTTAATCTCTATTTTATACAAATGCGTGAGCGAGCATGCGCGAGTGGAAGTTCTTAAGGAGTTAACTTGAAATCGAACTTGTTTCTTGAGATAGTACATACTTAGTTTCATGAAAGTATTAAGTGATTAACCTCGGATATTTTGACTATGTATAGATCGCCGGATTAACCCGAGACACACTACCCCTACCTCACCACCAGGCAAGTTTTCAAAACCTATGCTTACTGTTGTTGTGATAATAAACTGTTTTCATATATGGTATGCAAATGAGAAGTATAAATGTTTGATTCCCAAGTACATTGCGATATATAAATTGCATGCTTGTCTTCGAACTGCTATATATACTGATACTCGAGTTTATGATTTAATTATGGGCTTCTAAGCTAAATATGAGATATTAGGTAGAAGCCAGGTTTTTATAAATGCCCTAGGTAAGGGCGTATAATTTTATTCTTTAAACCGAAAGCAATTATATTTTTTTGTATATGTTAACGATTATTTTTCCGATAAGGATATCAGATAACTGTTATTTGAGGTTTATTTATTTAATGAATATTATTTTTGAATATTCATTTAAGGTTTATTTATTTAATGAATATTATTTTGAATATTCATTTAATCCTTATTTATTTAATGAATATCATTTTGAATATTCATTTGAGGTTTATTTATTTAATGAATATTATTTTTGAATATTCATTTAATCCTTATTTATTTAATGAATATTATTTTTTTTGAATATTCATTTAATCATTATTTACTTAATGAATATTATTTTCAAATCTTCGTTTAAGGTTTACTTATTTAATAAATATTATTCGATTATTTATTAAATACTTTTAACACGCTTTAAAAATGAGAAATGTTATTTAAAGTTTATCCTCGACCTTCAATAATTACGAAGGATACTCTAAGCTGTATTATTAATTCTTTTTAAATCAAAAGGAGGTTCCCAAACACTGTTTTTCCATTTAAATCTGTCTTTTAAGAGGATTTAAATGCTCGCTCAACTATCAAAAATATGGGAAACCTGATTTAAGTGACTGCTACTCATTTTAAACTCTCAACTCAAAACTGTCAGGGGACAGATATTTTCTCGGAGCAATTTAATTGCTGCAAGTCAAATGTTGTGTTACCACCTCAACGATCGAGGGGTAAATTGATGGAACAAGTCGATATCCATTAACAAGCATCGCTTGGGAAATATTGGAGAATCTTCCTTTCCAACCTAGATATAACTACTTAGTGGAGTCGTATCAACAAGTATTACACTTGCGGAAAGGAGGACGATCTTTACGTTTCAGAGTCATGGATTTCATCCGAACTAGGAGTGGTGTAAGTGGTCCAGTTGCGCCGACCCATCCATTTTATTGCTCCAAATGGGCCGGGAGATCCGGGAAGGCAGTAGACAATGTCAGGCTGTCGTGATTCTTCCATCTACATGTAGAGAACATATTTTTGTTGTACGACCTGCTACTGATCATAGTAAGGTTGGTACGACGGGAGCGGTAACAACTCCGGTATTGGTTCATCATCCAATTTGGATAATTCTGGAACATGTATTGAAAGGGACTAAGGGTAACCCCCTTAGTACAGGTTTACCGATCATGTTGGCAGAGGGTCGAAAAGTTTTCAAAGAAAATGAAGTTGCAATAAATCCTTGTAACTTCATCTTTTATTTTATGAGTTATGACTCTGATAAAACCTTACTCTGATTATATATGCATAAGTGGATTTTGGGTTACGGAAACATTATATTAATTTTCCTCGTAACTTCATCTTTTATGTTATACTAGTGTAACACCCGAGTCCCACATCGAGGAGATTTGGGACTTCTGTTCAGTTTATAAGACAAAGTACTACTACTAACTAGCACCAACACAATCATGATATTTTGGGGGCCTGTGGTGGGCTAGTCGTTACCCAAGTTGGTTGCATTTGGGCCAGTAGGCTTCGGCTTATTCGGACTCGGAATCGGGATTTGACCGGATTTTCGAAAAAGGCTCGGGATTTGACCCGGGTTGTCACATATGGTATCAGAGCCGACTCTCAAAAGCTTGTCGAGGCAAGTTGCCGGAGGTGGGGACACGAAGGCTGGTGGTATAATCCCACAATGGACAGAGATCCGGAGGTGGGGACACGAAGCCAGCCGGTATTATCCCACAATGGATAGGGAGGAACGATCTTGGAACCTATGGGCTATCCGTTCAGGCTTGACGAGGACGTCAAGAGTTTAAGTGGGGGAGTTTGTAACACCCCAGTCCCACATCGAGGAGATTTGGGACTTCTGTTCAGTTTATAAGACAAAGTACTACTACTAACTAGCACCAACACAATCATGATATTTTGGGGGCCTGTGGTGGGCTAGTCGTTACCCAAGTTGGCTGCGTTTGGGCCAGTAGGCTTCGGCTTATTCGGACTCGGAATCGGGATTTGACCGGATTTTCGAAAAAGGCTCGGGATTTGACCCGGGTTGTCACAACTAGTCTCTTATCCGTTAAAGGCATAACATGTGGTTAAAAAGATATTTTCGAACTATTATATACTGATGATTTATCATAAACTATTTTGGTGGGCTCTATTGCTCACCCTTGCTTTATTTATTTATATCACAACAACAGCTAGAGCAGATGTCCCGCAACAGGCATACTCTGCGCAAGCAGGTAGCAGCCGTCAGAGATCTACCCGCTGATGTCGTAGCCGCCATAGCTGAGGTAGTAGAAATCAGTAGTCTAAGCTACAGCTTTTGTGTATCAGACTTATTTATATTTATTATTAATGTAAGCAACGGCAAGAACCATTAGTGTACTCTGTAATCTTTTGGGTTTGTAATAACTTACAACTTGTGGATCCTATGACTAGATACTTATTCCAATTTCTTCTCTGGGACTATAACTAGTTGTGTGTGTGTGGTGTTGTTATTGCGGGGTCACAGCATGGAGTTTAATTGTTTTGATTCAAGTGCAAGTATTATTGATGGAAATTGAGACCGTAACGACCGGATCCCCGACCCCGGATCTGGAGCTGTTACACATCTCCTAAGTATTTCATCAAGAAAGATCAAACTAAGAATATCTGATCGAAGATTCTGAAACATGGTGAAATAATAATTAATAGTTTGTAAGTAATAAGATTATACTGGAAAGTGATTAATGAAGAGCAAGAAGAAGAAAGCTAAATCTTGGAGAATGGGAGGAGATGAAGTGAATTTGGTTTTTTTCTTATCCTACACAGCTCGCCTGAAAAGCAATCTAGACTGTTGGACTTCTAAATAGAGATTTATATTTCTGTGAAAAATTATCATGTTTATTAGATACTTAACTTGTAAATTTGAGCATAATGATTACATGCAAACACTTAATTCCAAACATACATAATTGTCTCAAACAAACACTTAATTTTATGAGAGAGATAAAAAAAGAAATATAATCAAATCGCCTCATAAATTAATAGTCATTTGTGAACATAAGGAATTTATAAGCCAGCAAACCAAACATTTATATAATCAAACAGACCGAACCTTTTATTGTCAAACCAAAACATAGTTCAAACCAATCCAAACTATTTAGAATCCAAAATATTTAGAATAGATCAAATACTGAAAAACCACTCGAAATTGAAACAATAAAAACAAAGCAATAGAAATAACAGTAATCAACTCCAAATAAGACTTGATGTAGTCGACGCTTTAAACGCATCAAGACCATCAAAATACTTCCAAAGCATCGATATGAGCTACTTCTTCTGTTAGATAACATAAAAACTTTAGAAGTTTGTACGAATATCTAAGAATTTATATACATAATGCTTGAAACAATGATGCTATATAGCAGGATAAATGTGAATACCGTTTTAATCTTCTTGGTGGTAGATTTTGCTGATCCTGGAGTATTCTTACCATCAGATAATTCGACAACATTGTTCTTATACAAATGAAATATAAGTAAAAAATTTATAATTTTTTATGAATGTAAACAGTAAGAAAGAAGAGTAAAATATGTGTAAATCAATATTAATATTAATATATGATTAATATAAAAACAATACTAACATCTGCAAACATCGAAGCATCTGGATAAGTCGTCGTTGTTTGAGGCATTGAAGAATTTGGACTTGCAGAGTCAAATGCATCAGTTGCGTAATAGAGACGACTGCCTGATTTTATATTGTCCTCATTAAGTTGTATCTTCAGCTTAAGTTCTTTTCCATTAATCTCTTTAATCTTTGGATGGACAGGAATTCCTGACTGCTAGATCAAAATAGAGATAAGTTTTATCAAGTGTTTCCTTTAGGATAAACATTGTAAAAGATGGTACCATATTGTCAAAAAAAAATGTGATAAGTTTAATTAGCTAGCCTTTATCATCTCAGATTGCATCTCAGATTGCATCTTGGATGCAGTCATGCTAGTCAAACGCCTGGTAGCACGATCCATTAGAATAAAGTTATAAGCCTCACTGGAATCTTCTGCAAGGATGACAATCATATACCTAAAAAACAGAAAAACATGGATACAGTCTTAACAAATTCTATTTTTAAATGTAGCTGGAGAATTGATTACTTTGGTGATTGAAAGTCATTATATTTCGATCACATACCTCTTCTCTGGAACTGGAATAGTTTTGTTTGTGCAATTGGTACACGTTAGCTTTCCCTGTACCTTTTCAACTTCTCCTTCGCAATCACTACAGCTGTTATCCAATTTGCTTCTTCAACATTTTGAACCTTGACAATGCAGAAGAAGTGTTTCCGCATGAAAACACGTTATATTAGTCGTTTAATTATAACAAATAACTTTATTATAATATTTGGCAAATAATATGCCTTTGTGGTAGTTAGTAAGAAACCTTAATGAACTGCATTTCATTCTTTTCACTGAATTCTTTCAAATCCAGGGTTTCTATAACCTTCTGCACAACAGGTCATGTGGTGTTCCAGTGCTTTGTTGACTAACAGTGTAACCTTCTTCTTCCAACCTTCAGTGGTTTAATAAACAACAAAGGTTATATCGTAGACGTATCCAAAAATATATGTAGAATATGATATCTAAGAAGCATTAAATATGATTACCTATAGTGCATTGCAACAACTGAGTCACTGTCCATGTTTAAGTACAATTTTGATGATGGCAGTGAACTAATTTTTTTTTTTGTTGCTAAATTTAAAATTTTATAGAAGACAAAAAAGTACATAATCAAGGGGCATACCCCGCGAAAAAAAGAACAGCTAGCTACGCTAGAACTCAAATAACAACCAAACGGTAAACAAATCTAACCATGATACAAACAAAGAAAACTGCTCTCACATAAATTAATACAGAAGGGGAATAAGGGATGGGTCCCTTGCAGCTTGTCTTTGAAATTTTTTACGAGTAAACAATTTCTGACGAATCATGCTTTTAATCTGGAAGGATAGTTGCACCGTTTGTCTTGGCTTTCCACTACCATGCATTCTGCAATTACGCTCCTGCCAAATGTGATAAATAACCACCGAGATAAACAGCCCTCCCAAGCATTTCCGGAAGTTTGAGGTTGTCCCAAGATTGAACTGACCTAGCTGCCATTCACTCCATGAGAACGAGATAGGGACTGGACTGCATTGAAGAATAAGATTGGTATATGGACAGGTAGTAAAAAGATGCTCTGTGGTTTCATCATTGCAATTACAAAGCAAACAACCTGCATCAACATTCATGTTGAAAGAAATCATACGATCTTTAGTTAATAGCCTCGCTTTTAAGGCCAGCCACATGAAGAAAGCACACTTAGGAATTGCAAAAGGGTGCCAAACAGAACAGACCCAGGGAGGGGCTTGAGCAGTGGCTCTGATGGAGTTCCAAATGAGAGATAAGTTAACCTGTTTATGCTATTCCCAAAGCACGACATCAAAGTTGGATATTCGGGCAGTAGATAAAAGATGACGTAACTCAATAATGTAAACATGATTTGATGTACGAGGAACCCACCTACCATCCTCCTGGAACTCTCGAATACAGGCTGAATGAGAGGATTCTGCAATCGAAGTAATAGAAGCTCCCCATCGGGCAAGAAAACTACAGTTTTAAAGCCAGGGGTCATGCCACATGTTGAACTGAGATGAAGGGCCTATATCATAGCTGAGATGACGTCTTGCTTCTCCCCGAAGATTTAGAATCTGTCTAACAGTCCACGAGCTACCAGTGGGGATATTAGTTGACCAGAAAAACTTATTTTTTAGAAGACAACAATGGAACCAATGGACCCAAAGAGAAGAAAAATTTCCACTTGCAATACTCCAAATCTGCAAGAGAATGGCTGCTCTATTCCGCTCATGAAGGTTTAACAGCCCCAAACCACATTCAGCTTTTGGAAGGCAACAGTCAGTCCATGACACCTTGTGTTGACATTTAGCATCATGTTTCCCACCCCAAAGGAAATGCGAAAAAAAAGATTGGATCTTATTAAGAACACTCTTGGGAAGGAATAAGTAGGTAGTCCAGTAGCCTAGGATGCCCATTAGGACTGAACTTAACAGTTGTAGCCGGCCCGAAAACCGTAGAAACTTATTAGTCCAAGAATCAATACGGTGGCACAACCGCTGAAGCAACAAATCACAGTCCCTAGCTTTAACAGCCAAAGTAATTAGGGGAAGACCTAGATACTTGATGGGAAGAGTACCTTGCTAAAAACCGAGGAAGCCAAGGTTTGATGAATAACATCCTGAGGGACATTACAGAAAAAACATTCGCTCTTTCCAGGATTAGGGTGGAGCCCCGAGGGACCTGAGAAATGAGTCACTGATTGGAGCATAGCAGATATAGAATCTGTATCACCCTTGCAGAAAAGAAACATGTCATCTGCAAAGATTAAATGACTAAGGTGAAGCTCCTTTGTACGCCAATGATAAGTGAAATTTGGGCTTTGCTGGAGATCAAGCTTCAAATACGAAGAAAGAGCTTCCATTCCGATTACAAATAAGTAGGGGGAGATCGGGTCTCCTTGTCGAAGCCCATATTTACTTCTAAAGAAGCCCTTTAAAGACCCATTGATTTTTAAGGAAATCATGCAACTCGTAACACAAGTACGAACCCAGTTCAAGAATTGAGGAGGGAAGCCCATTCTATGCATTACAGTAAACAGAAGAGACCAATTCATGGTGTCAAAAGCTTTATGAATATCTAGTTTAATGGCACACCTGGGGGGCCCCAAATCTTTATGGTAGTCTCGACATAAGGACTGGGCAAGATGAATGTTGTCCCCAATACTGTGGTGTGGAACAAAAGTTGACTGATTGACAGAGATGATAGAGGGCAGAACCTGCTTCAATCTTGCTGCCAAGAGCTTTGTGATGCACTTATAGAGAGTGTTACAGCATGAGATGGGCCTGTATTGCCTAAGGTTAGTGGCATTATCAGTCTTCGGCACCAAGGTAATAGCCATAGAGTTTATAGCTCGAGGAAGATGTAGAGTGTTAAAATAGTAGAGCACAGCACGAGTGACTGTCTCCCCTACAACTAGCCAAGCAACAAGATAGAACTCAGGAGAGAACCCGTCAGGGCCAGGGCTTTTATGTTTAGCCATGGATTTCAAACATTGCAGGACCTCATTCGGAGAGAAATCGACCACCAACAAATCCTTTTGGACAGAGGAAAGTTGGGGCAAAGAGATGTTTTCGTCTAAAGCTGCAACATTAGATTCAATACCCAGGATTGACTTGAAGTAATCTACTGCTAGATTCGATATGTCACTATGAGATGTATATGTAATCCCAGAATCATCTTCCAAGTGCAGAATCTTATTAGAATTCCACCTACTTTGACAAGAGTTGAAAAAGAAACGATTATTACCATCTCCAATATTGAGCCAGTTAACCCTTGCCTTTTGTTTGAGAAAAATCTCCTCCTTGTTCAAAGCATCCATAAGAATAGAGCTCAAACGAGTTTCTTCGTCAAAATCCCCAGGATTTGGAACACGAGGCATATTATCTTGATATTGAAGAAGGGAGTAGTTACGAGCAACTAACACAGCGTCTTGTAAATTCCCTCCTTCCTTGTTGAGTAGAATGAGAGCAGCCTTGACCTTTTTTAGTTTGCTAGTGAGAACAAACCAGGGATCCCCAGTGATATTTTCATTCCAGACTGTAGCAACCGCCTCCAGGAACTTTGGATTAAGAAGGACATGATTGAACACTTGAAACGGCTTGTTAAGTTTCACAGCAGAATTACCCAGCTCCACAGTAATCGGACAGTGGTCTGACAAACCCCTTGGTAAGATATTGGCAAAAGACATCGAAAGGGAGCTAAGCCATGTAGAATTCACTAGGGCACGATCAAGCTTCTTTTGGATAGGGTTACATTTGTTACTATCCCACCAAGTGAGAGAACTCCCAAAGTAACGCAGGTCTGTGGCTTCTATATCCTCCAAAAAATCTTTGAATTCCTGCATACCAATAGTAAAATGCATAGCCCCACCCTCAATCTCATTTACATTCAAACAGACATTAAAATCTCCCAGCAAAATCCAGGGAGGGCAAGTCCCATTAGAAGTAATACTGGATCTGAACTGCAGAAGCTCATTCCATAACAGCCGCCTTTCTTCATGGGTGTTTAAAGCATAAACAAACGAGCCAAAAAAACTCATATTTGAGTCAATATGCTTAGCAGAGCATGAAATGTGTTGACTGCTTTGAATTAACCTCTTGACCTGCCATTGCTAGGGTCCCATCCCACCCAAACACGACCATTGTAATGATTGTCATAGTTAAACAACCAAGAGAACCTTGAAGAAATAGATGACGAAATGAAATCCGCCGAATCTTTTTTAACATGAGTTTCCAAGAGGGCTACAAGGTCTATATTTTTATTGTGAATGAAATCCTTAGCAAAGGAAATCTTATTATTTAGCCCCCTAATATTATAGGAACAAAAAACCATTAATTTCTAAAAAATTAATGAGATGGGGAACGAGTCCCCCCATACCTCCTTGCGTTCTTATTCTTCCCCTTGTTGAGAGACTTGGATAGAGCAGAATAGATAGGAAGCTTAATTGCAGTAGATGTTGAAGAATTTGGTTTGGAGCCACGAGTGGGCGAGAGTTTAGATTTCCTAGATAGAATAGTAGTCCAGCCATTCTCCCCCTTAGTACTTTCTGGGCAATTTCCATCTACTGTCTTTGATACGGCAGCCTGAGTGTCCTGCACAGTAGCTGTATCCGTCTGCTTTGTATTGTCACCACTAGCCTTTGGAGGCTCATTTTGTTCATGCTCTTTCACTTCCACTGTTTCCTTACTTGGTAATGGAGGTGTCTCTTTCCTCACCCATTGTCTCAAGACATTAGGGCAAGCCCCAATAACGTGCCCCAAGGATTTACACGCACTACAAACAAGAGGCTTTGAGGGGTAACTAACTTTCACTTCCTCAATATGCTTCATCTCCGTAAAAGGATCCAGAACCTCCACTTCAATTTTTGTAGGCAGCTCGTCTCCTATTTTATATTCCACACAAAGTTTTGCAAATGGAAGGATCTCCAATTTTGAAGTCATGTCATCTGCTGAAAGGGGATTACCAATTACACTTCCCGGAAAACTCAAACCATCCCGAGTCCAATAGCAATCTGGAATATTTTCAAATTTAACCCAAAGTGGCATAGTAGATTTCTCTCCCACTTTTGAACCCCAAGCGTGAACCAACATAGGCTTGGCGTCAAGGTACCAGGTACCATTCGACAATGCAGAATGCATATTAGCAATCGTATCAAACTTGAAAATATAAGTGCGAGGATGTTTTTGGGAGATATGCACCAATCCTTTTTTATCCCAGACATTATGCGCAAAAGCAGCAACTTTAGAGAAAGGAGGGGCTCCTCGCGTAAAAGGTCCCACAATACAAGTTTTAAATTTATTGTTACCTTGCCTCAAGACCTCTTCCGGTGGGGAGACAATTTTCACTCCCGGGGGCATTGGGACATAATCGAAGGACAAATTGTTAATAGGGGAGGTTGCCTGTTTTACCACCTGAGACCTAGTCGCTTTGGAAGGTTCTGTAGCTTCCACCACTACATTTAATTCCTCTAATGCGTTCCTAGGAACAACACTGGCACCTGGAGAGCTACCATGAATCTTGCCTTCATTAGTAACGTGAACTGAGTCAGACAAATCCTCAAGCACATTGTGAGCATCTTTAACTCCAGACACCCCTACCGCTTCTGTACAGTTAACATTCTGCTTAGTGAACACCGGTAACCCAAATTCATCTCTCCCATTGATGAATTTTGAAGAGTCAGAGATGCCAGAATTAAACTCCACTCTTTCATTTAGGGCCTCTTTCTCTAACTCAACCAAAGAGATTCCCTTTTTGGCTAGCATTCTCTGCATTTCTTGATATTTCAGTCGTAGTGCGACGAGTTCATTCCTTCTTCCCGATTAACTGAAAACGCAGCTTTAGCTGCTCTGTTTACCGATTCGGTTTTGAGTTTAGCTCTGTCATCTTCATAAAAGAAACCCTCCTCCTCAGAGGAGACTTCCAAATTTTTCTCCACCGAAATACCCCTGGAGCTACTAGGCACACTAGAAACCTGGGGTGCTTCCACTACAACCTCCAGGTGACTATGGTCAATTTTGTCGCTTATCAAGTCTTGAAACACATCATCTGCTACCTCAAATGGCATAACAAACCCGTCCAAACCAAACTCCAAAGTGGCTCCATCATGGTCCAAAGGAACTCCGTCAGAGTTTACATTCGAATCTTGTGAACCCATCTTCAAAAAAAGAAAAAAAAAGAAATATATATATATATATATATATATATATATATATATATATAAGAAATATAGTGTTTAGGTTTAAGAAAGAGGGGACTAGGGATTCACGAAAGTAATTAATAGATCTGGTGGGATTTTGTGTGTAAGAGGAAGAGTAAATCCAAGAAAGAGGCGACTGAATTAGGGTTCTAACCTAGAGAGAAGGGAGAGGAAATTTCTAGAGAGAGAAACATCTTTTTTAAAAAGGGGTTTTGTGGATTGGTCGAAATCCGTGAACTAATTTGAACTAAACCTAAACAATTTAACAAAGAATGAAAAAAAATATAAATATACTAAAATATTTCATAATATTTCATAATTTTAAAAATAATTAACTTACTCTTATAAGTTTTTAGCCTCGTGCTAGTCACAATTGCAATGACTAGAGTTTCAACAACTTTATTGTAATCATTTTCAGCTTTGACGGCAAGATCACCCCAAATAGTGACCTTTTGTGAGTTCCTAAAGAATATACGTAACTTAGCTAAATTTGATGAGAAACATAAGCAATGAATGCATGGATGAAAATATAAGAATATGTTTTGAAATTTTCACCTCCCATCAGTGATTCTAAACCTCACAATGTTCCTTTGGCCAAATTTTGTCTTGATTGAACTGACATGTTCAAAATCCTCAACCACTCCAATGATGTCTATTACATGCACCAAAGAAATATTGTAGCTGACTACGGGAGATATTCAGGATATTCAGAAATATAATGAAATATGATAGTATAAATTTAATTGTAATTACCAATTTAAGTATAAGAACCTGTTGAATATTCAGGATATTCATCATTTGGACAATTACTTGCAATACTGAATAAATCTCCAAGGTCTACAAACTCAAACTTGTGCAATGGTATCATAAAGTCATCCTCTGTTAATTTCTGGACAGTGGTTGAAGGAGGGAAATTAATCAAAAAATTTAACGAAACTGGCTTCAAGGAACCTATTGCTTCCTTAGTATAGAAGTTTGACATAACATATATGCTCCCCTCATCAATATTGTCAGCCATAGAATTACATTGATCAACATATATGCATGCTTGGACATGAGAATTCTAGAAAATATCATTGAACAAAAATATATTAAACCATAGTAGTAGCAGAGAGTAGATAAAACCACATAAGGGTATTAAAACTAAATGGTTTTTAACCGAAATGAATTGGCTCACTTACATTGTCATCCAACAGAATAAGATTATATCCTTTAAGGTTCTCTCTTCCCCGTGCAGCTTGAATAGACATTGATGGCCACATTCTTGTAACACGTACCTTGATATTCCATGTATTTCGGGTGGTATCAAGTTCCGAGAGTTGATCGTATGTCATTTCTCTGTTACAAATATTGTTACCAAGAGATTAATATAATCGTTAAGCAATATAACATCAACATAGACAACTTACAAAATTGCCAAGTTGAAGGTGTTGTTACAGGTCGTGGTGACGTGTTGTGCCTTTATATGATTCAATCTTTTCGAGTAGTTATAACTTATCCGTGATTGAGGTGGTTTAATTGATATTATTTTTTAGCTTTATCAATTTAACTTAAAACATTGGTATGATTGATACAAAATTTAAGTTGATAAATATATTTTAGTGTATGATTTGGTTAATGATCATATGATTGTTATTTACATGAAATCAAGGACAGAAAAGTGGGGAAAGAAAATGTTTCTCTCTCTAGAAATTTCCTCTCCCTTCTCTCTAAGTTAGAAGCCTTCAATGTCTAAACCCTAATTCAACCGCCTACTTCTTCACACCTTAATCCATCAGATCTACTATATTCTTTCATGAATCCATTATTATTCTCCTCTATCTTAAACCTAAACACGATATTTCTTATATATATTATTATTACCTGTTACTCTTTAACTTTCACTTTTCTTGATGGGTAGTCAAGATAGTAACGTTGCATCTTCAGGTATTCCGGTAGACCAGAACGGGAATCCTCTTGAGTTCGGTGTTTTTGGTGGGTTGGAGGTTCCTTTTATGGTTGCGGGGTCTGTTTTGCAGGAGATTATGAGGGAGCCATTGTCGAAAGTAACTCTTAACCATATCAAAGCTGACCCTTTTGGTGAAGAAGGTGGTTCTTTGAAGAATGTTCAAAAGAGTGCTTCAGGTGGGATTCCCATTGAAGAGGTTTTAGTAGAAGATGAGAATAGCTCGGATGAGGAATGCCCTATAACTCCTGAGGAAGAGGCATGGTTGGCGAATCATACCACTAACCCCGCAGTAAGAGCGACTTTTGCTATAAATAAGTCTGAGAGGGAAGAGCTTTTTGCAGCGCGTAAACGTATGCAAGAAATGGAGAAGTTCTTGGCTATTAAGGGGTTCTCAGTAGCTGAGTTTGATAGAGCATGTATGGAAGAGTTGGACAATTTTAATAGTGGTTTGAATAATCTTGAGTGTATTGTTAGCAGTAGGGATGAGTTTGGGCTTCCCTTGTTTGCTACCAAGGTAGATGTTGGTGCTTCTGGCTCAAAAACTGGAAATACTAGCATTGATGGTCAGGTTTTTATTGATTCTAAGATAATCGATGGTTCTCCTAATCGTAAAGATAGCTCTATTGACAGTGTGTTTGTAGATATGTCTAGCTCAGTTTTTGTTCCTTTTGGAACCCAGGACAAGGGTTGTACCTCAGGAATTAAAGATGATACAGGAAATGCGAAGAAGAATGAAAAGGCTGAGAACATAGCAACAGCTGAAATGCCCAAAACAACCTGGTCACAGAGGTTGTAAAAAATCCCCCGTCCCCTTGCAACAATTTATCGTTTGATTATGTTCCAATGCCAGCAGGGGTAAAAATTGTGTCCCCACCAGATGAAGTTTTAAGGAAAGGGAATGAAAAATTCAAGTCCTGTATTGTTGGAACCTTTACTCGAGGAGCCCCCCCTTTCTCTAGAGTCGCTGCTTTTGCTCATAATGTCTGGGATAAAAGAGGTTTAGTGCATATTTTGCAAAAAGATTCTCGTACATTTGTATTCAAATTTGATTCGTTATTGAACATGAACTCTGCTCTTGCCAAAGGTACTTGGTACTTGGGCTCCTCACCTATGTTAGTTCATGCTTGGGGCACAAAAGTGGGAGAAAAGAACACAATGCCTCTATGGGTGAAATTTGAAAATATGCCGGATAGTTTCTGGACCCGGGATGGTTTAAGTTTTCTTGCTAGTGTTATTGGTAATCCACTCTCTGCTGATGATATGACCTCAAGGCTAGAAATCCTGCCTTTCGCCAAGCTATGTGTCGAGTATAAAATTGGTGATGATTTGCCTTCTAAGATTGAAGTGGAGGTATTAGACCTTGTTACTGAAGTAAAACATATAGAGGAGGTGAAGGTGAGTTACCCTATCAAACCTCTAGTCTGTAAAGCTTGTAAAACTCTGGTACATGTTATTGGAGCATGCCCAAATGCTACGAGGCATTGGGTTCGGAAAGAAAAACCTCATACGACTGGAATTGAGTCCACTGGTACCCCATTGCAGAATTCATCGTCAGTGGCACATGAATCTACTCTCCAGGGCCATGAGCCACCTGTCGCAGAAATAGAGAACAAAGAGACTGTGGTAGTTCAGGGTGACCCACATCCTAATGTTTCGCTAGAGGAAGACATCACAGATACAGTAAGCAACAAAGGGGTCAATGACTGGACCATTGTTCAATCCCGTAAGTCTAAACTTACTGCAACTACTGAGAATGCTTCAAAGAATGCAAAGGACTTTACGGCCCCGAAATTACCTATCTATTCGGCTCTTGCTAGGTCTATCAATAAAGGTAAGCAGAAGAAAGCAAGACGATCGGGGGGAGTCCGCTCCCCATCTCATTAATTCCCCTTTGATTAATGAATTTTTGTTCCAACAATATTAGGGGGCTCAATAATAAGATCTCCTTTGTCAAGGATTTCATTCGAAATAAAAACCTTGGTTTGATAGCCCTCCTGGAGACTCATGTTAAAAAGGATTCGTCAAACTTTGTTTCGTCATCAATTTATTCAAGGTTTACTTGGTTGTTTAATTATGATTGTCATTATAATGGCCGTATATGGGTAGGATGGGACCCTCACAAATGGCGTGTTCAGAGGTTAGCTCAAAGCAGCCAGTATTATCATGTTTTGTCACGAATATTGCCCTGAATGTAAGTTTTTTTGTTACTTTCATTTATGCTTTCAACACTCATGAAGAAAGGAGACAACTTTGGCTAGATTTAAATGATTTTCAATCCAACATCTCTTCGAATGGCATTTGTCCTCCCTGGATCTTACTTGGTGATTTTAATAGTTGTTTGAATGTTAATGAGATTGATGGTGGATCTATGAGATTTACAGCCGGTATGCAAGAGTTTAAGGATTGCTTAGAGGCTATCACGGTTATTGATTTACATTATATTTGGAGATTCCTAACCTGGTGGGACAGTAAAAAGGGGAAGCCTATTCAGAAAAAACTGGACCGTGCCTTGGTAAACTCTGCTTGGCTCAATTCTTTTGAGATGTCATTTGCGAATTTTCTGCCCAGGGGTCTTTCTGACCATTTCCCAATCATCGTGGAGTTGGGAAAGTCTGGGGAAAAACTAAATAAGCCTTTTCAAGTGTTCAATCACATCTTGTCCAACCCAAAGTTTTCTGAGATTATTGCCACTGCTTGGAGCGAGAGAATCACTGGGGACCCTTGGTTTGTAGTTACTAGTAAACTGAAGCTAGTAAAAGCTGCTCTTATAAAGTTAAACAAGGATGGTGGAAATCTTCAAGATGCTGTGATTATTGTGTTAGTATTAGTGCTCTAGAGACAATACTTTTATGTTTTAAAGAAAACATTTTATTATTATAAATTATGTTTTATTGATTATTATTATTAGTTTATTATGCCTTTATTTACTGCGTTATAAATGTTAGCATAATAAATGTCCTTGGAATTATGATACGTATTCGATATCTTTAAGTATGTGACTTAAAAATGAGATTATATGAATAGTTTCTTTATTCCTAAATATCCCTAGTCGAGTGTTATTATTTAAGGACAATAATAATGCACAGAGACTAGTATGTTTGTTGACTGATGACCACATCTCATTGGTCATAGGTATGGTGATACTAAAGTCAAAACATAGGTGCATGTAAGAGTACATGACACTGGATTGACCCGCCGTGAGATTACACATGTTAATAGTGTCATAAGTAATTCTCACTGTGATAATGGTGTAATGATCCTTAGACCTGAAATCATTATATTTTTATACGAGAATTAATATACTTTGATTACATTAAAAGTTACCTTTGACCGGGTGATGATAAAAGTGGACATTGGGTATATTATGAATCGTATGAGAAATATGAATGATCTAGATGGGATTCAACCCTCCTAATTTTAGGAGCGATATTATTGGCCTCTTGTTTGAGTGAGACTAAGAAATGCACGGTCGTGCTCAAATGTTGATTTGATTTATTAGTCTACTCATCGATCAAGAAAACTAAGATTAAATTATGAAGAGGATGACACATTACATGCCTCGAGTTTAATCTATAATATTAAGGTTAAAGGGATTATATTACATGGAACATTATTCACGAAAGGCTTAATCGAATCACCGATTTAATTATTATTACTTGGGTGACAATGATGTATTACTAGATGCCGCTCATTGTTTACAATTTTAATTATTTATTAAAATTGTTACCAACGTAATAATAACCTACAGGGTCACACACAAAGAACGCTTGAAGGAGAAATAATTTAAATTATGAATATAAATTAAAATAAGTAATTTATTCTATTTATAATATTAATTAAGTATGACTTGATTAATTATTTAAATAGAAAATGGAATTACTTAAACTAATTCTGAAATTAGTTATTAATTAATTAAGTGCGACTTAATTAAATAATAAATTGAAATTTCGGATTAGTATTTTATTATAATTGGATTATAATTAGAAAACTTATTTTCTCTCTATATAAACTCTCAAAGAAGGCTGATTTTATTGATGAAAAACGTTTTTTATATTAAAACCCTAGCCGTTTATGAGAGCAATAAAAGAGAGAGAGAAAGAAGCAGTTTTCGGGTGATAGTACACATCAATCCTTCAAGAAAAGCGTTTGTGTGGATACCGTAGAGCGTAGATCGCGAGAGCGGGATACGTGGTGATTGAACAAGCTTTGGATCTCCATTAATCTTCCATTAATGAACTGTTAAAGCTTCTTAAGGTATTTGTTCTTAATCTCCGAATTAAATCTTTTGTTTTCGCATGGATCCTGCGGAGGGGTTTCGAATTTTTGATTTATTTTCACGTTTTCCGTTGCGTATATGTGCACGAAACCCTTCATATTGCTCGAAATTCTCTTCTGCAATTTCAAGAGAACCTTCCTCGAGTCCCATCTCAGTTGGATTTTGAGGAAGAAGCTAGGCTTAGTTCCTGCTTAGTTGAAGCTTTGAACAAGGAGGAGGTCTTTCTTAAACAAAAAGCTCGAGTTTCCTGGCTTAAGAATGGTGATGGAAATAACCGGTTCTTATTCAACTCTTGTCGTAGCAGGTGGAATACAAACAAAATCATGATATTGGAGGATGAAGCATGAGGCACCTATTCCTCTCATACAGATATCTCATCTCATGCTGTGGGTTTCTTTGAATCTCTGCTTGGCACTGAATCTAGTGTGGCTGATCTGGATAATGATATTTCTCTCCCCCAATTGACTACGGATCAAAAGGAATCTCTAGATGGAAATTTCTCCCCCGATGAGGTTCTGCACATTCTAAAATCTTTGGCAAAGAACAAGAGTCCGGGTCCTGATGGATTCTCCCCGGAATTTTTTATTGAGGCATGGCCTATTGTGGAGGCTGATGTTACAAAAGCTATTCTTCTTTTTTTTGACACCCTCCACCTTCCTAGAGCTTTTAGTTCTGTGGCTATCACTCTAGTTTCGAAGTGTGCGAATGCTTCAAAGCTTAGTCAGTATAGACCTATCTCCGGCTGCTCTACTCTGTACAAATGTATTTCTAAGCTTCTAGCTGTAAGGTTGAAACGGGTTCTGCCCTCTATCATCTCTAATAGTCAAACTGCTTTTATTCCTCATCGTAGCATTGGCGACAATATTCTTCTAGCCCAATCTTTATGCAGAGATTACCAGAAAAATGAAGGTGTTCTTCGATGTGCTATCAAACTAGATATTCATAAAGCATTCGATACCATGAATTGGCAGTTCCTCTTTGAAGTTCTGAGTCGTATGGGGTTTCCATCTAAATACTTGAACTGGGTTCGCACTTGTATAACAAATTGCATGATCTCCGTGAAAATAAACGGATCCCTGGAGGGTTTTTTTTAATGTAAATCTGGGTTGCGTCAAGGTGATCCCCTCTCTCCATACATGTTTGTCATTGGCATGGAAGCTTTCTCCTCTTATTTGAGACATGACTTACAATGCAATCCGGGTTTCTCTTATCATTGGCGCACTAAAGAGCTAAATTTCAGCCATATAATCTTTGCAGATGATATCTTCCTCTTCTGCAAAGGAGATGCCGATTCTATTACTACTGTGTTGCATTCTAAAGGTTGATTTTCTGACAGTTCAGGGCTTCGTCCGAATTTGGGTAAAAGTGAATGCTTTTTCTGCAATTTTCCACCTGAGGTGGTCATTCAAACCCTCTCCATTTCTAGGTTTCAACAGGGCAGCTTTCCCGTCAAATATTTAGGTCTGCCTCTCCTCACTACTGCTGTCAAAGCTCAGGAATGCACGATCAATCCAACGTTTATGCCACCGTATTGATTCTTGGACTAATCTTTGGCTTCGTCTCTCGGGACGATTACAACTTATAAGATCTTTCCTGATTGGAATTCAAGGTATTGGTCTACTTATCTCTTTCTCCCAAAAATGTTCTGAACAAAATCCAATCCTACTTTGCTAGGTTCCTTTGGGGAGGAACTCACGATGCAAGATGTCAACACAAAGTGTCTTGGGCTGAGTATTGTTTGCCAAAACCTGAAGGAGGGCTTGGTGTTCCTAACCTGCATGATCGCAACAAAGCTGCTATCCTTTACCAAGTTTGGAGACTTGCTGGAAATGAAAACTCCTCGCTTTGGCTTAGTGGGTTTCACCATTGTCTTCTGAAAAACAAAGCTTTCTGGTCTACAAAAATTCCTACTCATAGCTCCTGGGCTATTCGCCAGATTCTAAATCTAAGACATGAGGCTCACCAATATCTCAGTTTCAAGATTGGAGTTGCTTCTCAATTCTTCATGTGGCATGACCCCTGGTTACAAAACCGTAGCTTTATATCTCGGTGGGGTGCAAATATTTTCTCTATTGCTGGTTCTTCAAATCTAGCTCGGATAAACGATTTCTTAGATGACGGCAGATGGATCCCCCTATCTCTAATCATGTTCACATTATTGAGCTTCGACGCCTTCTGGCAAATGTGCATATTTCTTAGAAGGATGCAGTCCTCTGGGATGGGCAAGAAAAAGTAAACATGTCCCTCATCTGGAACTCTATTAGAAGAACTGGTTCTCCCCCTCCGTGGGTGAAGTCGATTTGGAATTCCTTTGCTATTCCGAAATGCTCTATTTCTATGTGGTTGGCCTTGAAATCCAAGTTGTTAACAAAAGATAGAATGTTATCCTTTATTATGAATGTGGATGCCACTTGCCTTCTTTGCAGATGCAACAATGAAACTACTGAGCATCTATGCACTTCATGCCCATTCACGAATCTTGTGCTATCATGTAGTCCTGTTCCTATATCCACTAGCTGGAGGGATTGGCAATTGGGACAGTTCACCTTTGGAATCGCCACGAACTTAAAGAAACACTTGAGTTGGCTTTTTATTTCTGTGGCTATTTACTTTATATGGCAGGAGCGAAACAGAAGAATGCATGGCAGTGGAAGACCTCGGCAAACAATTCAGCTGTCATTCATTATTAAAACCATGGTTCGTGAGAAATTGTTCACTTATTCAAGTTTTCAGCGCATGGTAGAGAGGGACCCATCCCTAATACCCCTTTTATACTAGTCCGTTCCTAATTGTATTCTGATTGTATTCTGCTGCTTAGACTTTTTCTTGTGTACTCGTAGTAGTTTTATGTTTTACCTGTAATAGTGTTAGCTTGGTTCTCTCGCGGGGTATGCTCCTAGATTATGTACTTTTTTAGTCATCTATAAAATTTAATTTAGCCAAAAAAAAATGAAATCAAGGACAAAATTGATATTTAAAAAACAAAAAATATAAATTTTATTAAAACGGCTGATTTGATTTAAGTTGAGACAAATCAATTAAATTAATCAAGTATACATATCGAATTTTAATTATGAATAATGCTACAGACCCCAAAACACGTTCAAAAAAAGTAGATTAACCTCATTTATGTACAGAAAAAATTGTCAAGAAATTAAAAATATAAAATTGCTAGTTGTTAGACACATCATTATGTACAAATTCTTAGACATTTTGTTTGATTCCCTAAAATTATCCCAATAAATATCTATTAACAATCCGAATTTATTTATGTCTGTATAGAATAATCAATAAATATATAATAAAACTATGCATTTTTACTTAAAGTAAAGAATAAATTAGTTTATTGGGATCCTTTTTTATATTTGAAATAAATTTTTAATCGACAATAAATAAGCTTTTTTAATTATTGTTCGTAAATTTGTTGTATGTACAACCAACTTCAATCACATTACTCATTGTAATTGTAATTTTATTTTATTACTTTTAACATGTGAAATAAATTTTAGAATCAAATACAGTAATCAACAACAAAAAAGAAGTAAGATATAAATAATCGCTGAAGAAAATAATTAGTTTGATAAAACCAAACATTTGAAGTACATAAAATAAAGAACTAAATGTTTGAGCAAGAACAATAAACCAGTGAAACAATACAAAACGTTTATTACCCAAGATAATAAACAACTTGTGGAGAAAACAATATGCTAATAAACTTATTAAATTGCAATATTGCACAATCACGATCTGCTAATCATCTCAACATCCCTCAATTCTCAGAAAGTTTGATGAACAGCTTTCATGGACCATGCACGGGAAACCGATTACCTTGATTAATATACCTACAAAAACAATGAATGTAAGGGAAATCTTAAAATTAAATTATTATTATGAATAAGTGAATAATATAAATAATTGTGATTAGTAAAAATTGAGAAAAGTACTAACTAATATACCTCTGCCTCATCAAGAAAACTTCCTCATGATCAATATTGACATATATTCCAGATGATGGTAGATTTGAAATGGAGATTGTGCCTTGATAAGTGGATTTTATATCTACTTGGAATGCTTCAAATCGGCTTAAATTGACTGTCTGTGTTCAAGTACTTGGTGTTTTTAATGTGTTTTGAGTTGGAATGTGCAGAGCTTAGTAATTAGCAGAGTTTCGGAGCTATCTTGATTATACGGTGGTGATTGAGCATCCTTGTGAAAGCCTAGGAGTTACGGGACGTGAGAGGGCGAGGAAAAGTCAAGAAATGAGTTTTGAAGAAATCTGATAGAGGCTCAAGCGCGCCCGTGCCCTAGGAAGCGCGCCCGCGCCTAGTTGAATTCTGTTGAAGCACGCCCGTGCCCTTGGAAGCGCGCCCGCGCCTGGTGGATTGCTGAAGAAGTCAAATTCTGTTCTAATAAGGAAAACAGCGAAGACCAGTCAACAAAATAGCCTATATAAACAATTGGTTGACGATTTCAGAGACATATATCCATATACATACATACATATCCATCCACCGGCAAGGAGAACGAGGAGACGACTGATTACGAAGATCTAGTTTTCAACTTATCTTTGTATTCTTCTAATTAGGCGAAACTTTGGATTCTCGTTTGTTTCTTCATAAACCCTAGTACTTTTATTCAGTATTCCAGATATATTTATTATCATGTTTTCATCAGAACCCACGATGATGAACGGTTCGATTATGAACTAATCGTTGTCGTGGGATTCTAACGGATTTATTTATGGATTTTAGTAGTTAATTGTTTTAAATATGTGTGTGTGATGGCTAATTGATTTCCTAGTTTGGTTGTGCTTATTCTTCTTGGATGCGTAGCTAACATCTAAGTTGTTTGTTAATCTCTATTGATTGCGAAAGTGGATATAGAGGTTTAGAACTTACCATGCTAGCATAGGTTTATGTATGTTTGTCATGCATGATTCGTAGGTAATTTTAACCATCTTACCTGCCCTATGTAATCTGAATGGATAACTTGCTCATTAAACCGTTATGTTTTTCAAATCTTATAGACATATAGGGTCTAAACATAATTGGTGTCTACTTAACTTCTATCTCTTTTGTGGATGTTGGAGTGGGTTGGTATACGTATACTGAAAGGTAGCGTGTACTGATTTCGTGTTATCCGATTAGTTGTCACAACCGTCACATGCATTGATTAAAGACAAAAGACTCTAGATGAAGTATTTAATGAAGTTAGGATCACATGTTCTATTCTCATAAGTAATTCAACAGCAACTCCTTAGTTAATTATAGTCTTGATAATTTGTTTAGTTAAATTAGATAATCAAACTCAAATTTGATACTTGTCTTAGCATTGAACAATAGCCATACATTGTTGCATAAGTACATAACTGTGGTAAACCAGTCTCTATGGAAACGAACTCTACTTATTCTTATATTACTTGTGACCGCGTACGCTTGCGTGATTTTGTGCGAACATGCCTAAATGTTGAAAAAAGGAATTAGTTTTCATAGTCACATAATGGTATAATTGAATTTAGTTAAGAGAAATAAAGAGACATTATTAAGATGTTGGGGAAGATATTACATTTATATTTTGAAATCCTTGTACTTTCCAAGATCAAGACCATCGGATGATCAAAATTTACATCATAGAGTTGCTGAGTATTTTGTCTATTCCGTAAATGTTAATTGCGATGGTTAAACTGATTGTTGCCTAAACAAAATATCAGGGAATCAACTACAAAATAAAATAAATGATCTTTACCTCACAATCTAGGACGATCATGTTCTGCATAACTACAGTCCCTTGGGATATAGATGGCAACATTCTTGTCACACGAACCTTTAAAATTCAGTCAGTCCTTGTTACACCCAAAGTTGCAAGATGATGGTGGACGTTCATACCTGTAACAACAATTTTAAGAGAATGTTCAAATTCATATGTTTAACAATATATTATGTAGACAAAAAAATAGTTGAGAAGAAGAGTTCAAATACCTATGTCTAAATTTGCCATTCTTTAGAATGTATAAGTGAGAGAGATTGCTTGACGGGATATTATAGTAACCTTAATGATTCGTGCGATGCATGGATTGTTTGTAATTGTTACTTTTATGTTTTCATTGGTATTAAAATAAATAAGTAAGGATTTGTCCGTGATATTTTTGAAAAATAAAGTATTTTAGTAAGGAAAAATAGAAAAAGTAACATGTTTTAGTTGAAAAAGGGTAATTCTCTGTGATTTTTTTGGAAAAAGCGGGAATTTTGTTAGAAAAAACCATGTATTTTAGCTGAAAAGGTAATTGATTATAAATAATGTTACTATTTAATAATAATAAAAAATATTTTTTTTAAATTATTTTGAATTTCGGTTTTTTAAAACAGAACCGAAAAACCGAATTATTTCGGTTCGGTTTTCGGTTCGGTTTTAGTAAAACTTTGGTTCGGTTTCACAAAATTGACATTTCTGATTTTTGGTTTTTCTAATTCGGCTCGGTTTTTAACCGAATGATCAGCCCTACATAAAATGGACCTCCATTTATCTGTTTATTTTACATTGTAGCATAAATGTTCAAAATTTGATTCTAATACAACTAAACAAAAAGATTTAGTCTTCAACACTTGGAAGACTGTAGAAGACGTCTTCGTACACAACGTTAGCTGTTGAATTCGTTGAACGTCCATCATCACCATAGATCAATATATGAAGACCGGCAGCAGATGTAACTCGTGATACAGCAACATAGAATTGACCGTGTGTAAAAACTGGCCTTGGAAAGTAGAGTCCAACGGTGTCCAGAGACTGTCCTTGGCTTTTGTTAATCGTCATCGCAAAACACAATTGGACAGGAAACTGCACTCTTTTGAAATCAAATGGCCATTTAGTATCTATAGGCATCATCTCAATTCTCGGAATTATGTGCATTGTACCTGCTTCTTATCCGCAAAGAGTCTGACAGATGATGCTATTTTTCAAACATTTCTTAACAATCATCCTGGTTCCATTACATAATCCCATTATCTGATTAAGATTCCTCATAAGAATCACCACAGAGCCGACTTTTAATTTTAGTTCATGTTTGGGAAGACATGGCATATTTATTGAATTAATATATTCAACTGGAAATGCAGATTGAAAATCATTCCCTGTACTAAAATCTTCTGCAAGAGAGTCTTGGTTGTAATATGTATGTGAATCTCGAGGAATAAGATCAAGAATATAATCATTAATATCCCCAACGACCGCATTCGTTGGGGCGAGAATGGACCTCTGCCTTAGATATGTATCAAATGACATGTTACTTTGAAAATCTGGATAGACAACATCAAAAATGTCTTTGATTGCTACACTAGATGATTTAATCAAGAATTTGTCTGGAATCAATACCTGAGGATCAGATGTTGCATCGTCAGGTCCTATATTAGGAAGTTCACCATTACCTACATCAAGCACCCACCTGCTAAACTCTTCAATTTGTCTTAAATCTTCAGCTGATTTCCCTCCCGATAAACGCATGTTTTGTCTTAATAAGAAAACCTGGCATTGATGACATAGCTTTGTCTGATTCAAAGATGCAGACAGAATTTGAGCTCTTGATCCTTTTGGAATAACAGGTAAAATCTGACAAAAATCTCCTCCAAAAATAACAGTGATACTACCAAAAGGTTGTTTGGACCTCGATGGGTCAATTGCAGACATAATGTCTCTAAGGCATCGATCAACACTCTCAAACGCATGGCGATGCTGCATGGGAGCCTCATCCCAAATGATTAAATTTGTGTGTTGCATTAATTCAGTAATGTCAGTCCCATGTTTAATACCAACAATTGAAATGTGGTCTAGTTTCAAAGGAATGTGAAATCGAGAATAAGCAGTTCTACCTCCAGGAAGTAGAGTTGCAGCAATACCGGACGAAGCAACAGGTAACACAATTTGTCCTTGACTCCGAAGACGACAACAAAGGGTCTTCCATAGGAAAGTTTTTCCACAAATACCACTGTCGTAAACAAAGTACAATCCACCCTTACCTTGATCTATACTCTCACATATTGAATTATAAGCAAGAAGTTGATCTTCATTGAGATTTGAAAAGAGCCGTGCATGCTCCAGTTTTATTTCCTCCTTATCATATCCGGTTTCCTCAGCTATAAGATAATTTTCTGTATTTCCAAGATATAATGAATCAGGAAACGGCAAAGTACTATAGTCTTTTAAACTTTTGCCAACATCATTAAGTAGCTTCTCAATTTCTGCAAATAAGATCATATTTAGTTACATAATATAAACACAACATTGTAAATGATATTTGTGCGTAAACATTTAGGTTATTAGAATGTACCTGCTAAAGACCAATTTTGAATCTCATTGTTGGTAAGATGGAGAGTGGAATTATTGGTAAGTCGTCACCTATTATAAACAATATCTTCAGACATACTCTTCCAGTTTTCTGTCCATAGTTTTAAAGGATCCGCAACTGTATTGTTCGTCAGTATATGAACAAATAATTCCCGCAATTGGCGTGGCATTGCACTAAGAGCATTCTCTTGTAAAGCTACATGCCACTGTCTGTCATCTTTTAGTAAACTAAGTGCATCACATGCCTCTTTGAAAGTTTTGTAGACCTTACCATTCACCGTACGAAGGTCCTCAAAGGAAGTTGCACCTTTTACCTGCATTAAGAGAATTCGCAACAAAAAAGTTTCTCCTGCAGAGGTGTGAATATCGATAATTCTGCCTACAACAGTCATTTTCTCCCTCTCCTTCCATTTTCCTTGATCAGCTTTCCATGTAAAGTACTGAGGGAATTCCATATAGGTGTATTCTTTTGCACCAACTAATGTTTTATTGGCTATAAACCACCCTTCTAACCTGCTATTTTTGGAACTCGCCTTATCGACAATATTTTGCAAATTTTCCCTAGTGTTGAATGTCACATTTTTTTTCACGTGGGCAATGTACTGGTAACCTCTCAACCGCAGGAAATCGGTGATGTATGTCAAAACCGAAAAGCCTCCAAGCTGCCTCCACAGCGCATACGTACCTTCCATCCAAATACTGTTTAATTTCATTATTTGTTTTTCTTCACAGTATTGGCAGAACCACTAACACTATTATCTTTTTTCTTCAAGATCATAGTTGCCGTATCATGTCCCTTCAAACAATATTTGAATAAATATTTCAAAGACCTGCTGCTATTGCAAAATTCCAAATTTATGTGGCAATGAAACCGAATAAGCAAGTCTTTGTTATACGGTACAACAAATTAATTGTCCAAATCAACACCTTTCCTTGTCACAATGTTATTTTGTCTTCGTCTGCGATACTGTGGAAACCCACAATCATCAAAAAAGGTTGTTGGATTGAACCTACATAATTCATGAAATATTATAAGTAATATAAAACATTACATTGTTGAATGTAAAAATCACAGTTCAAATTACATTTATACCATTTTGGGAAATGCCGAATACATTTTCCTTTAACCATACACGAAGATCCCATATTGTCATTACCGCATGGTCTGTGCATCATGAATTTTTTAACAATATGATATCCAATGGGATCAGCCTTCTCGTCTAGTATTTCAGCTGATATCAGATCATCAATTTGATCTATTCGTTTTGGTCTATCATTAGGATGGAGCCAAATAAGCATATGTGTATGGGGAAGGCCTCGCTTTTGGAACTCAATCACATGCATAACTGTTTTTTAAATGTAAGAAAAAATGTAAGAGAATTATCATTTGTCAAAAAACATTAATCCAGAAAAAAATGAGCGTAAATTTATGAGATTGTGGTAAAATTCTTACTTTCAATGCATCTGCCAAAGTATTTTTTTTCTTATTTATTAAATCAATGAGTTGATCAAGTTTCAACTTGAAAACTCGTGCAATAATATCTAGAGCATTACTGACATCGACTCCAGGTTTGTGTTTAAGCATCTCTTGAATCTCTGGCCATTGCGTGTTGCATGTCATTGTTAAAAACAAAGAAGGGTGTCCAATGCTACGACAAATAGCAAGCGAATCCTTAAAATACCGATTCATATATCGTTGTGAGCCTGTAAAAGTAGTAGGGAGAATAACATTCTGACCAACATTGGATGAATCTGTATCACCCCTGCGTATACGATCACGAATGGACCTATACAAATCAGAGAGAATGATATGTTGATGTGTCTTTATCCAGTCAAGTCTATATTGCTCTACAGCAGCAAAAGCATCAACAACAAATTGTTGCTAAAGCCTGCCACCTAGGTGCATTGTCATTCCTGTATTCCAAAATTAAAATAAAATTAAGGTCACCCAATAGGTAGCAAAAAATTAGATCATTGCGGAGAAAGTAGTATGAGAAACAAAGAAACTAAGTCCGGGTTTCGCCAAGGGGATCCTATCTCCCCGTATCTTTTCATTATAACCATGGAGGTTCTTACAGCCTATCTCCAAAAATCGGTGGTAAACGCGGATTTTAAATATCATTGGCAGTGTGATAAAAATTCCTTGTCGCATCTTATTTTTCCTAATGACGTAATGATTTTCTGCCATGGAGATCAGTCCTCTATTAATTCTTTGCTCTCAGGTCTCAACATCTTTTCTGGCATTTCTAGGCTTCTTTTTAACAGTAGTAGAAGCATGTGTTTCTTTGCCTGCGGTCCTGAAGATACAATCAGTAATACACTGCTTATTTCTGGATTTCAAAGAGGTAGCCTTCCCATCAAATACTTGGGCCTTCCGTTAATTACTACAAAGCTGACTTTTCGTGATTGTAGTCCCTTGATACAAAAGATCTACTCAGTTATTGATCACTGGGCTAATGTTTCTTTGAATCATGCTGGCCGGTTGCAACTTCTTAAAGTTGTCCTCTTTGGTTTACAAGGATACTGGTCCAATCACTTATTCCTCCCAGTAAGCGTGCTAAGCCATTTGCAATCTCTCTTTACTAGATTTCTCTAGGGGGGATCCTCCACTATTGTTAAACATGTGAAAGTAGCTTGGCATGACTGCTGTAAATCAAAAGCAGAAGGAGGTCTAGGCATTCGAGATCTTTGTCAATGGAACCGGGCCACTTTTCTTTACCATCTTTGGTGTCTCATCCATCCTGATAAAATGAATTCTATTTGGCTTTCTTGGGTGCATAGTACTGTTTTTCGAGGTAAACCTTTTTGGTCCATGAATATCCCTAGATCAGCTTCTTGGTGTCTTCGCAAGATCCTCAATTTGAGACCTCTAGCTCAGTAGTTTGTAAAGTATCATATTGGTTGCAGCTCTGAATTCTTTTTCTGGCATGCTCCCTGGCCCAATGGAGTGTCTCTTCTCCAGCAGTTTGATGTCTCCATTGTTCCCATATCAGAGTCATCAAACATCATAAAAGTTGGTGCTTATATGCAAGGTCAGAACTGGATCCTTCCTTCTTCCAATCATGTCTTCGTTATGGAGATGCGGCAACTTGTAAATTCCATTTCTATTGCACAATGTGATTCTATCACTTGGAATGATGCAACTGATCGTCATGTGTCTACCTCTCTTATTTGGAACTCGATTAGGCCCTCTTTTAACAATCCTCCTTGGGTGGGTGTTATTTGGCATCCTTTGCACATTCCTAAATGTGAGTTTACTCTTTGGTTAGCCTTCCAAGACCGTCTGTTAACTAAAGACCGTATGTAGCGTTTTGGCATGACAACGGATCTTCGATGTTACCTTTGCAATAATGCTATTGAGACTGCTGCTCACTTATTTAGTATTTGTGTTTTTGCTAGAGCGGTTATTTCTGACCCTTCTTTTGGGGTAACAGCCGACTGGACTAGCTACTTACAAGGTCATGTTACTATAGGAATCAACTCCACGATGAAGAAGTTTATGATTTATCTTTACCTCTCAGTTTCGGTCTATTATCTTTGGCAGGAAAAAAATGAATGCGCCCATAGAATAGCCTACACAAAGACCACTCCAGCCTGTCTTAAATTGATCGTCAAAATAGTCATTCGGGAAAAGCTCTCTACTCATGAGGCCTTCAAAAAAGCAGCAACAAAGGATCACTCCTTAATTCTTGACTTACATTAGCTGGTTTTGTATTTCGTTTCTTGTAATTGTTTATGGTACTTGTTTAGTGTTTTGGCTGCTTGTTTAGTCTTGTTTGTCAGTTTGTTGTTCCTTGTCTTGTAGTGAGCTGTTTCGTTTTTTTTTTGCGCGGGGTTATGCCCCTAGATGTGTACATTCTTTTTCTCTTCTATATTACTTCGATTTAGCAAAAAAAAAAAAGCAAAGAAAACCTTGATCAGGTCGTATCATTAGTTTGTAGGCATAATACTCCCTCATTGAAATAGTTGTTCTTGCCTTACTCTCATCTGGACATTTATCGGAAGAAATAGGTGTAGGGACCTTTTGTGATTTACTTTGTAGAGGAATTTCTGGATGAAAACCTTCATCGCCATACGGAAACAACAGTGGATATTGAAGTGCCATGAATTGAGAACACGTTTCAAATACTCGCTTCAAGTACATTTGTTTTGTCTGTACTACAATATTCCTAAAAGGTGAACAATCGTCAGCATCACCAACAATCAAGGTAGAAACATCATTGGATTATATCACGTGATTTGTTCTTCCAGATGCTGATCTGGAATGGAGCAATTGCAGGTTAAATTCATCTGGTTCATCAAGTTTTAAGCGATGCCTTGCCATACGAAATCCTCTTGTACATTTTTTGTGCTCGTCAAGCATTTCAAGCAAACATTGAATAATTTCTGGATCAAGCTGATCACTACCATTAATGGCATTCATGCGATTTTGGACCTCGTTTTCTGTGTCATATATGTAGAGCTGACAAAATTTTGGAGTCTCTCCTTCATTTGGTTTGAGGGTACCAATGAGATGATAATTCTGTCCATTTAGCTTGAAACAATAAGGACCTTTTCCATTGTTTATTTTCTTATCAATTTTACCACCGATAGAGGTAAATTGGAACATAGAGTTGTATGTTCGTATGTTTTTCAGAAAATGTGATGTCTTTTCTCCACCCGCCAACAATGAAGCCAAATAAGGAGGAGGTTGTTTCTCTTCATCGAGAAGCACCTGACCATCTCTACAACATAATGAGAATGTCGGTTGACTGTTTTTTGACCATTTATTATTGCGCTCTTCATTCCGCATTACTGATTTACATTTACGACAAACCTTTGTTGCAGGCCCAAGTTCCATGTAACTGTTCCAGAGATCTGCATATTTACAAAATTATTGTATTAAAAAAATATAAAATACATTGGAAAAATAAAAACACAATCGTAAACAAAGATTACATATTTATAGTCTTAATATTGATAAATATTAATCGTGAACCTGCTTGACTAATTTCTGGATCATCTTCTTCATCCAGAACATACTGTCCCCGACCTTCTACAATATATGGATTTATGTATTATTTATACATTGGATTAATTTGTGTGATACGAAAACTGGTTGAGTGGTGAAAGTACCTTGTGCTTCACTATCAAAATCAATTTCATCTGTATCATAAGTACATAACGAAACAAAATATATTCGAATAAGTAAATTACATATTAGCAGTCAAGGAATCATATAGTAATGCAACAAATAGGGATTATAATCTTTAATTCTACAAAGACTAAGTACACCTGTTTGCATCTTATCGCCATCTCCTTCAATATTCTCTGTTGAGAGGACATATGACATTAGATAAACAAATAGTTAATACAAAATTTAAAATATTGAGTGGTATTAGATTGCAATACCATGAAAGATCTTAGAATTGTCTGTATCAGAGTTGGTTTCCTTTTCCATGTGTTTGGCTTGTTTCTTACGCCGATTCTTAGTAACAGAGGAAGAAGTCGCACAGTCTGTACTTTGTCTACAGACTTTAGCACGTAGATTGTGAAATTATATTTCCACATAAGAAAGAATAATATAAAACCTGATAATAAATGACATAAATAATATACATTAAGAAATGCCGTGGGAAATACCCGCGTCTTTGGGATTTGAGGAAGAATTAGAACAACCGACATCATTAAATGATTCCATCAAGTTTTTGACACCAGTTCCCTTTTGCGCTAGGAACCAACCTGTAAAATGGATGATTGAAGTTGAAAATATAGAATAAAATAATACACATCTTTTTGTCCAGTAAAAAAGCTTGATTAACCTGGTCTACGTACACCAAGTTTTTCTAATTCTGGAGTAAGAACAGTGATGTCTGAAAGAGATCCATTCCCAGCATTGGAACTTGACGTAATACAATGAGTTAAATCCATTGAATGACGATTCAACAAATTCACCATTTTAGTATCCTTAATTCCAGACCCTCTAAAATTGCAGTAATCCATCATAGATTGATTAGGTATTTTGTTAGACAAATTCTTTGTAGGAGATATTCTCGACGCATGTAACTGAAAAGGAGTCACATTCGTGGTAGTTGTTGGTTTCCGTTGTATAGCACGTGAAACTGGACCTGAAGTAGTTATACTTGTAAACTATATTCTTTATCAGTCAAAAAATACAAACATCTTATTTAAATTTACACATATGTGGATTAATTTGTACCATACAGATTGACACTGTGTAGCCTCCTTTGGGACGGGGTAAGATAATCCTGTCTATTCCCACTTATGTTGGCACATCCTGTAATTTAATTGATAATTAAAATACGGTTGGATGCTTCAATGCGAGGTTTGATGCTTCAATGCGAAACTTAGCAATCAAATTTAAATTACATATATAGATGGTATAACCTGAAGAATTTGAAGCAACTCTGTGCTTCTTTTGTGTAATCTGTGAGGTTGTATGTGAAACAAAAGGATCATGATTCCCTACAATAAAAGTACAGAACAATCTAAAAATATGCAATCTGGATATGAGGTTCTGGACAAAAAAATAGAATGAGTGTATAAATTACCATTCAGGTTGACAAAAGATAGCCTCCTCTAAGATGGAGTAAGATAACCCTGGTTATTTTCAATTACGTTAGAAGTACCTATTGACATACAATAAGTAACGTATATTAGATCTCAATAATTTACGTATTAACAATGTATATGATTCATCTATTAAACAAATGGTATCACCTGATACTTGAGAAGAAGCTACATGTTTGTTTGGATTAATTTGTGAATTTGAGTAAAACCCAAAATTATTAGTAGAACCTATAATAAGATGAAAATAATAGTATGCATTAAAAACACAAAGAGCATTCTGATGCAAAACAAAATCCCAAATACATATAAGAAAAGTATTAAAAACATGCACTCATCAAACATTTACAATTACCAGTTTGACTGATATGTGATGGCTGAGAATTAGGATCCTTATTTTCATTATTGGAACAATTTGTGTTGTTTGAAACATTTCGATAACTACCACTGGTTAATGTTGGCGGAGGGCATCTTCTCTGTCCTGGATATATAACGTCAAAAAAAACTCAAGGTTTGTACAAAGAGTAATACTTCAACATCTTGTACTCACCGGTTGGTACAGAAGAAGGAGAAACCGGACCCAGAGGTAGGCGTTTACGACCAGTTTTATCCATAACCAAGCAACGAAGAAGACAATCAGAGACTACAATAAAGCGGCATAGCAGATGGGAATTTGAAGGATGAAATCAACTGTCATATATACAATCATGGGCAAAATGTGAGAGCAATGTCAAGGCTACAATCATGGCCAAAATCAACTGTCTTTCACAGAGATGTAACACAAACTGAGAATTAGAGTAGATGATCGAGAAAATTCAAACACAAACTGATCATCACTGAGAAAGAAGAAAACCAAACTTGTTCGTCACTTTCCAGCAAAATTAAACTGATCATATCTAAAATAAACTAAACTCAAAATATAAAGACATCCTAAAAAAGACATTCTAAATTTATCAATGATGATTGATAGAGTATACAAACCTGATTTATACATGATCCGACAATGGGAGGTAGTTTATTTCCTTCACTGTTCGAAAACCAGCATCACATAAATGACATGAAAAAGCACCGTCAAATGATCTGGCAACCTGATAGACAATAAAATAATACATACAATAAGATTTAGTCCGAAAAACGCAAGCAAACATAGATGAAGAATATAGCAACTTGTTTTGTCCATGATATTGCGATGGCTAAAGATAAGAAAATTGTGTACAAAGAAGATGATGCATAAACTTGAATTTGAAATTAGGAGTAACTGATTGATCCGCAACAAATTTTTACTTGTTAAAGCCTACAACCAAGGAGTAACCAAATGCAGTTGATGTAAACATACATGGGTATTACCCATCTGTATCTGGGTAAATTTGATTTGTACTGATGTGTTAATGAATTTAGTGATAGATCAGATCCTATTGTAAATGGAGCGACCCAACTATAAAATTTTGGACAAAAATGGACATGATGGGTAATGTTAATTTAAAATTGGAAAGGGTAGAAAAGGTAATTTTCCAGTTTCTTCGTGTTCATGAATTAAGATTATATGGATACGTAACCGGGGGTCCCGTGGTATCTGCTTCGATTCAGGCCCTGACAGCCCCGAATGAAGTTTTCTACAATTCTATAAACCCATAAGGTCAAATTATGTTAAAATATCCACAAAACGGCCCACTTCAATTTTTCCTCGTTTTTCTTGTATAGTAGACTTTAGAGATCTACGTAACTGGGGGTCCCCTAGTATCTGCTCTAATTCAAGCCCGGACAACCTTAAATGAAGTTTTCTACAATTCTATAAACTTATAGCATCAAATTATGTGAAAATACCCAAAAACGGCCCGTTTCAATTTGTCCCCTTTTTCTTGTATAGTTGCCTTTAGAGGTATACGTAATTGAGGGTCCCCTATTATCTGCTCCAATTCAGGCCCAGATATCCCCAAATGAAGTTTTCTGCAATTCTATAAACCCATAGGGTCAAGTTACGTGAAAATACCCGCAAAATGACCCGCTTCAATTTTTCCCTGTTTTCCTTGTATAGCTGCCTTTAAATACATAATCTGGGGTCCCCTTGTATCTGCTCCAATTCAAGCCCGGACATCCCCGAATGAAGTTTTCTACAATTCTATAAACCCATAGCATCAAATTATGTGAAAATACCCAAAAATGGTCGGCTTCAATTTTTCCCCGTTTTCCTTGTATAACTGGCTTTAGAGGTATACGTAACCGGGGGGTCCCCTGGTATCTACTCCAATTCAGGCCCGGACAACCAAAGGAAGTTTTCTGCAATTCTATAAACCCATAGCATCAAATTATGTGAAAATACCCACAAAACACCCCGCTTCAATTTTTCTCCCTTGGGGTCCCCTGGTATCTGCTTCAATTTTTCCCCGTTTTCCTTGTATAGCTGCCTTTAAATACATAATCTGGGGTCCCCTTGTATCTGCTCCGATTCAAGCCCGGACAACCCCGAATGAAGTTTTCTACAATTCTATAAACCCATAGCATCAAATTATGTGAAAATACCCAAAAATGGTCGGCTTCAATTTTTCCCCGTTTTCCTTGTATAACTGCCTTTAGAGGTATACGTAACCGGGGGGTCCCCTGGTATCTACTCCAATTCAGGCCCGGATAACCAAAGGAAGTTTTCTGCAATTCTATAAACCTAGCATCAAATTATGTGAAAATACCCACAAAACAGCCCGCTTCAATTTTTCTCCCTTGGGGTCCCCTGGTATCTGCTCCGATTTAGACCCGGACAACCCCAATTGAAGTTTCTGCAAATAAGTTTCTGCAAATCTATAAACCCATAGGGTCAAATTACGAGAAAATATTCACAAAATAGCCCGTTTCAATTTTTCCCCATTTTCCCCCATTTACCTTTAGTGGTATACGTAACTGGTGGTCCCATGGTATCTTCTCTGATTCAGGCCCGAACAACCCTAAATAAAGTTTTCTACAATTCGATAAAACCATAGCATTAAATTATGTGAAAATACCAACAAAATAGCTTGCTTCAATTTTTCCCCATTTTCCTGGTATAGCAACCTTTAGAGGTATACATAATCTGGGGTCCCCTGGTATCTGCTTCGATTCAGGCTCGGACAGCTCCAATTGAAGTTTTTTGCAATTTTATAAACCCATATGGTCAAATTACGAGAAAATATTCAAAAAACCGACCGCTTCTATTTTTCCCCATTTTTCTTGTATAGTTGCCTTTATAGGTATACATAATCGGGGGACCCTTGGTATCTGCATCGATTCAGGCTCGGACAACCCAAATTGAAGTTTTTTGTAATTCTATAAACCTATAGGGCCAAATTATGTGAAAATACCCACAAAACGGCCCGCTTGAATTTTTCCCTGTTTTCCTTGTATAGCTGCCTATAGAGATATACATAACCAGGGGTCCCCTGCTATGTGCTCTGATTCAGGCCCGGACAACCCAAATTGAAGTTTTCTGCAATTTTCTAAACCTAGAGGGTCAAATTACGAGAAAATATTCATAAAACGGTCTGCATCAATTTTTCTCCATTTTCTTTGTATAGCAACCTTTAGAGGTATGCGTAATCGGGGGTCCCTTGGTATCTGCTCTGATTCAGGCCCGGTAAACCAAATTGAAGTTTTCTGCAATTCTATAAACCCATAGGGTCAAATTACGTGAAAATACCCACAAAATGGAATGCTTGATTGTTTTCCCCGTTTTCCTTGTATTGTTGCCTTTAGAGATATACATAACTGGGGGTCCCCTGGTATCTGCTCCGATTCAGGCCCAGACAGTCCCAAATGAAGTTTTCTGCTAATCAATAAACTCATAGGGTCAAATTACGAGAAAATATTCACAAAACGGCCCGTTTCAATTTTCCCCATTTTCCTTGTATAGCTGCATTTAGAGGTATACGTAATCGGGGGTCCCTTAGTATCTCTGATTCAGGCCCAGACAACCCCTAATGAAGTTTTCTGCAAATCTATAAACCGTCAAATTACGAGAAAATATTCAAAAAATGGCCCGTTTCAATTTTCCCCCATTTTCCTTCTATAGCTGCCTTTAGAGGTATACGTAACTGGGGGTCCCCTAGTATCTGCTCTGATTCAGGCCCGAACAGCCCTAAATAAAGTTTTCTACAATTCGATAAAACTATAGCATTAAATTATGTGAAAATACCCACAAAATAGCTCACTTCAATTTTTCCCTCATTTTCGTGGTATAGCAACCTTTAGAGGTATACGTAATCTGGGGTCCCCTGGTATCTGCTCCGATTCAGGCTCGGACAGCTCTAATTGAAGTTTTTTGCAATTTCATAAACCCATATGCTCAAATGATGTGAAAATACCCTCAAAATGGCCCGATTCAATTTTTCCATGTTTTCCTTGTATAGCTGCCTTTAGATATATACATAACGAGGGGTCCCCTGGTATCTGCTCCAATTCAGACCCGGACAACCCCAAATGAAGTTACCTACAATTCTATAAACCCATAGGGTCAAAGTACGAGAAAATATTCACAAAACGTACTGCTTATATTTTCCCCATTTTTCTTGTATAGTTGCCTTTATAGGTATACGTAATCGGGGGTCCCTTGATATCTGCTTCGATTCAGGCTCGGACAACCCGAATTGAAGTTTTTTGTAATTCTATGAACCATAGGGCCAAATTATGTGAAAATACCCACAAAACGGCTCTCTTAAATTTTTCCTTATTTTCCTTGTATAGCTACCTATAGAGATATACATAACCAGGGGTCGCATGGTATCTGCTCTGATTCAGGCCCGGACAACTCAAATTGAAGTTTTCTGCAATTCTATAAACCTGGAGGGTCAAATTACGAGAAAATATTCATAAAACGGTCCGTATTAATTTTTCTCCATTTTCTTTGTATAGCTACGTTTAGAGGTATACGTAATCGGGGGTCCCATGGTATCTGCTCCGATTCAGGCCCGGACAATCCAAATTGAAGTTTTCTGCAATTCTATAAACCCATAGGGTCAAATTACGTGAAAATACCCACAAAATGGCCCGCTTGATTTTTTTCCCCGTTTTCCTCGTATTGCTGCCTTTGGAGATATACATAACCGGGGGTCCCCTGGTATCTGCTCTGATTCAGGCCCAGACAGCCCCAAATGAAGTGTTCTACTAATCAATAAACTCATAGGGTCAAATTACGAGAAAATATTCAAAAAACGTCCCATTTCAATTCTCCCCATTTTCCTTGTATAGCTGCCTTTAGAGGTATAAGTAACCGGCGGTCCCCTTGTATCTACTCTAATTGAGGCCCGTACAACCATAAATGAAGTTTTCTACAATTCTATAAAACCATAACATTAAATTATGTGAAAATATACACAAAACAGCTCGCTTCAATTTTTCCCGTTTTCCTGATATAGCTACCTTTATAGATATACGTAATCGGGTGTCACTTGGTATCTCCGATTCAGGTCCGGACAACTCCAATTGAAGTTTTATGCAATTCTATAAATCCATAGGGTCAAATTATGTGAAAATCACCACAAAATGGTTGGCTTCAATTTTTTCCCGTTTTACTTGTATAGCTGCCTTTAGAGGTATACGTAACTGGGGGTCCCCTAGTATCTACTCTGATTCAGGCCCGAACAACCCTAAATAAAGTTTTCTACAATTCGATAAACCATAGCATTAAATTATGTCAAAATACCCACAAAATAGCATTATTCAATTTTTCCCTGTTTTCCTGGTATAGCTACCTTTAGAGGTATACGTAATCTGGGGTCCCCTGGTATTTGTTTCGATTCAGGCTCAGACAGCTCCAATTGAAGTTTTTTGCAATTCTATAAACCCATATGGTCAAATTATGTGAAAATACCCACAAAATGGCCCGCTTCAATTTTTCCATGTTTTCCTTGTATAGATGCCTTTAGATATATACATAACGAGGGGTCTCCTGATATCTGCTCCAATTCAGACCCGGACAATCCCAAATGAAGTTTTCTGCAATTCTATAAACCCATAGGGTCAAACTACGAGAAAACATTCACAAAACGGCCCGCTACGATTTTTCCCCATTTTTCTTGTATAGTTGCCTTTAGAGGTATACATAATCGGGGGTCCCTTGGTATCTGCTTCGATTCAGGCTCGGAGAACCCAAATTAAATTTTTTGTAATTCTATAAACACATAGGGCCAAATTATGTGTAAATACCCACAAAATAGCCCGCTTGAATTTTTCCCTGTTTTCCTTGTATAGCTGCCTTTAGAGATATACATAACTAGGGGTCCCCTGGTATCTGCTCCGATTCAGACCCGGACAGCCCAAATTTAAGTTTTCTGCAATTCTATAAACTCATAGGGTCAAATTACGAGAAAATATTCATAAAACAGCCCGCTTCAATTTTTCTCCATTTTCCTTGTATAGCTGCCTTTAGAGGTATACGTAATCGGGGATCCCTTGGTATCTGCTCTGATTCAGGCCCGAACAACCCAAATTGAAGTTTTCTTCAATTCTATAAACCCAAAGGGTCAAATTACGTCAAAATGCCCACAAAATGGCCTGCTTAAATTTTTCATTGTTTTCCTTGTATAGCTGCCTTTGGAGATATACATAACCGGAGGTCCCCTGGTATCTGCTCCGATTCAGGCCCAGACAGCCCCAAATGAAGTTTTCTGCAAATCTATAAACCCATAGGGTCAAATTATGAGAAAATATTCACAAAACGGCCCGTTTCAATTTTCCCCCATTTTCCTTGTATAGCTGCCTTTAGAGGTATACGTAACTGGGGGGTCCCCTGGTATCTGCTCTGATTCAGGTCCGAACAGCCCTAAATAAAGTTTTCTATAATTCTATAAAACTATAGCATTAAATTATGTGAAAATACCCACAAAATAGCTCGCTTCAATTTTTCCCTCGTTTTCCTGGTATAGCTACATTTAGAGGTATACGTAATCTGAGGTCCCCTAGTATATGCTCCTATTCAGGCTCGGACAACTCCAATTGAAGTTTTCTGCAATTCTAGAAACCCATATGGTCAAATTATGTGAACCCACAAAATGGCCCTTCAATTTTTCCCCATTTTCCTTGTATAGCTGCCTTTAGAGATATACATAACCAGGGGTCCCCTGGTATCTGCTCCAATTCAGACTCGGACAGCCCCAAATGAAGTTTTCTGCAATTCAATAAACCCATAGGGTCAAACTACCAGAAAATATTCACAAAACGGCCCGCTTCTGTTTTTCCCCATTTTTCTTATATAATTTCCTTTAGAGGTATACGTAATCGGGAGTCCCTTGGTATCTGCTCCGATTCAGGTTCGGACAACCCAAATTGAAGTTTTATGTAATTCTATAAACACATAGGGCCAAATTATGTGAAAATACCCACAAAACGGCGCACTTGAATTTTTCCATGTTTTCCTTGTATAGTTGCCTTTAGAGATATACATAACGAGGGGTCCCCTGGTATCTGCTCTGATTCAGGCCCGAAGAGCCCAAATTGAAGTTTTCTACAATTCTATAAACCCATATAGTCAAATTACGAGAAAATATTCGTAAAACGGTCCACTTCAATTTTTCTCCAATTTCCTTGTATAGTTGCCTTTAGAGGTATACGTAATCGGGGGTCCCTTGGTACCTGCTCTGATTGAGGCCCGAACAACCCAAATTGAAGTTTTCTGCAATTCTATAAACCCATAGGGTCAAATTACGTGAAAATACCCACAAAATGGCCCGCTTGATTTTTTCCCCATTTTCCATGTATTGCTGCCTTTAGAGATATACATAACCGGGTGTCCCCTGGTATCTGCTCTGATTTAAGCCCAGACAGCCCCAAATGAAGTTTTCTGCAAATGAATAAACTCATAGGGTCAAATTACGAGAAAATATTCACAAAACGGCCTCTTTCAATTTTCCCCATTTTCCTTGTGTAGCTGCCTTTAGAGGTATACGTAACCGGGGGTCCCCTGGTGTCTGCTCTATTGAAGCCCGAACAACCCTAAAATGAAGTTTTCTATAATTCTATAAAACCATAGCATTAAATTATGTGAAAATATCCACAAAACAACTCGCTTCAATTTTTCCCTGTTTTCCTGGTATAGCTACCTTTATAGGTATACGTAATTGGGGGTCCCTTGGTATCTCCGATTCAGGCCCGGAAAACTCCAATTGAAGTTTTCTACAATTCTATAAACCCATAGGGTCAAATTATATGAAAATACCAACAAAATGGCTCGCTTCAATTTTACCATGTTTTCCTTATATAGATGCCTTTAGAAGTATACGTAACAGGGTTCAGACACAAACAGCCCCAAATGAAGTTTTATGCAATTCTATAAACCCAAAGGGTAAAACTACGAGAAAATATTCACAAAATGGCCCGCTTCTGTTTTTCCCCATTTTCCATGTATAGCTGCCTTTAGAGGTATACGTAATTTGGGGTCCCTTGGTATCTGCTTCAATTCAGGCTCGGACAACCCAAATTGAAGTTTTATGTAATTCTATAAACCCATAGGGCCAAATTATGTGAAAATACCCACAAAACGGCCCGCTTGAATTTTTCAATGTTTTCCTTGTATAGCTGTCTTTAGAGCTATACATAACTAGGGGTCCCCTGGTATGTGCTCCGATTCAGGCTCAGACAGCCCAAATTGAAGTTTTCTGCAATTCTATAAACCCATAGGATCAAATTATATGAAAATACCCACAAAATGGCTCGCTTCAATTTTTCCATGTTTTCCTTGTATAGCTGCCTTTAGAGGTATACGTAACCGGGTGTCCCCTGGTATCTGCTCCGATTCAGACACAAACAGCCCCAAATGAAGTTTTCTTCAATTCTATAAACCCATAGGGTCAAACTACGAGAAAATATTCACAAAACGGCCCGCTTCTGTTTTTCCACATTTTCCATGTATAGCTGCCTTTAGAGGTATACGTAATCGGGGGTCCCTTGGTATCTGCTCCGATTCAGGCTCGGACAACCCAAATTGAACTTTTCTGTAATTCTATAAACCCATATGGCCAAATTACGTGAAAATACCCCCAAAACAGCCCGCTTGAATTTTTCCCTTTTTTCCTTGTACAGCTGCCTTTAGATATATATATATAACCAGGGGTCCCCTGGTATACGATCCGATTCAAGCCCGGACAGCCCAAATTTAAGTTTTCTGTAATTCTATAAACCCATAGGGTCAAATTACGAGAAAATATTCATAAAACGGCCCGCTTCAATTTTTCTCCATTTTCCTTATATAGCTGTCTTTAGAGGTATACGTAATCGGGGGTCCCTTGGTATCTGCTGTGATTCTGGCCCGAACAACCCAAATTGAATTTTTTTGCAATTCTATAAACCCATAGGGTCAAAATACGTGAAATACCCACCAAACGGTCCGCTTAAAATTTCCCATGTTTTCCTTGTATAGTTGCCTTTGGAGATATACATAACCAGGGGTCCCCTGGTATCTGCTCTGATTCAGGCCCGGACAGCCCCAAATGAAGTTTTCTGCAAATCTATAAACCCATAGGGTCAAATTACGAGAAAATATTCACAAAATGGCCCGTTTCAATTTGTTCCATTTTCCTTGTATAGCTGCCTTTAGAGGTATAGGTAATTGGGGATCCCTTGGTATCTACTCTAATTCAGACCCAAACAACCCCAAATGAAGTTTTCTGCAATTCTATAAACCCATAGGGTCAAACTACGAGTAAATATTCACAAAACGGCCCGCTTATGTTTTTCCCCATTTTCCTTGTATAGCTGCCTTTAGAGGTATACGTAATCGGGGGTCCCTTGGTATCTGCTCCGATTCAGGCTCGGACAACCCAAATTGAAGTTTTCTGTAATTCTATAAACCCATATGGCCAAATTACGTGAAAATACCCACAAAATAGTCCGCTTGATTTTTTCCATGTTTTCCTTGTATAGCTGCCTTTAGAGAAATACATAACCAGGGGTTCCCCTGGTATCTGCTCCGGTTCAGGCCCGGACAACCCAAATTTAAATTTTCTCCAAATCTATAAACCCATAGGGTCAAATTACGAGAAAATATTCACAAAATAGCCTGTTTAAAATTTTCCCCAGTTTCCTTGTATAGCTGTCTTTAGAGGTATACGTAACTGGGGGTCCCCTGGTATCTGCTCTGATTTAGGCCCGAACAACCCTGAGCACTAATACTAAAAATCTCCCACTTGCACTAGAGCCAATATCCCATGTATCCAATACATTTGGAACTAGTGTGACTTACATGCTTCTGCTGCGACAAAGCCTTAGTCAGTGGTTCTGCAATATTATCAATAGTATGCACTTTACATATAAGTATATCTCCTTGATCATTAATCTCACTAATAAGGTGATATGGCCTTAGTAAATTCCCAAAACATCCTTTTTGGCTACTTCGCTAGTATCAATATACTAAGCCTCGATTGTAGAATCATTTACGGTTCTTGCTGTGAACTATTCTAGCTTACAACACATCTATTTAGACAAAACACAAATCCAGACTAAGACACAAAACCGTCCTGTCTATCTAGAAACTAACATCCGTGTAACATTTTACATCCAGCTTCCCATCTCCTCCATATACCAAGAATGAGTCTTTAGTCCTCTTCAGGCACTTAAGAATATTCTTGATTCCAATCAAGTGACCATCACTTGGATTAGACTGGTACCTGCTCATCATGCTTAAAGCATATGAGACATCATGACGAGTACATATCATCACATATATTATGAAACCAATTTCCGAAGCATGTAGAACTATACTAATGTGGTCCCTATCATCCAATGATTTTAGACCATTTATTTTGAGATCACTATCTCATAGACATGGGAACATTTCCCTTTTAGCCTCTTTGCATCCCTAATTGGTGTAATACATTGTCAATGTATATACTCTGACTTAAGCCAAAAAATCTTCGTGAACTATCTCTATAGATCCCGATCCCTAATATATAGGACACATCTGCTAAGTCTTTCATCAAGAAACTATTTTTCTACCAAGTCTTAACAGTCTGTTGAGAAATAATGTAATTCCTTATTTGTACTATATATCATCTACATATGATACTAGGAATGCCACATGGCTCCCACTAACCTTCTTGTAAACACATGGTTCATCTTCATTTTGAACAGAGCCAAACTATTTGACTGTTTCATCAAAACGTATATTCCATCTCCTCGAGGCTTACTTTAATCCATAAATGGATCGACTTATCTTATAAACCATTCTAGCAAAACTTGGATCTACAAAACCTTCAGGTTGTGTCATGTACACAACCTCTTCAACGCTCCCATTTAAGAAAGTAGTCTTGACATCCATTTGCCAGATTTCGTAGTCATAGTAAGCAAGCAAAATCCTGATGGACTTGACCATTGCCACTGGTGAGAAAGTTTCATCATAGTCAATACCATGAATTTACTTGAAATCTTTTGCCAACAGTCGTGCCTTATAGGTCTGTACATTACTATCCATGTCAGTTTTCTTCTTGAAAACGCACTTGCACCTTATAGGTTTTACCCCTTTAGGTGGATCAGCCAAAGTCCATACTTAGTTTTTCATACATGGAATCCATCTTAGATTTCATGGCCTCCTGCCAACATTTAGATCGTGGAATGTTCATAGCGTCTTGGTAGGTAAGAGGCTCATTATCATTATTCACAAGCATTACATCACCATCCTAAGTCAAGAGAAATTCATAATATCTCTCGGACTCATGGTGAATCCTACTAGACCTACGAACAACCTGTGTTTCTTGAGCAGTATTGTCATTAACATTTTCTTGTAAATTCTGCTCTTGTTCCAACTTCGGTTCAATGTTATCTCTTGGTTCTCGATCCTCATCGAGATCTATTTTCCTCCCACTATCTCTTTTAGAAAGAAATTCTCTCTCAAGAAATACAGCAGTCCAAGCAACAAACACTTTGTTCTCTAGAGGATTAAAGAACTAATACCCGTTTTGTTTTAATTTGGTATCCCACAAAATTACATTTATCTGATTTTGGTCCTAGCTTGTCAGAGGTTAAATGTTTCACAAACGCTTTGCATCCCCTAATTTTCATAAATGACATGCTATAACTTTTCTCAGTCCACATCTTATATGGTGTCTCCCGAACCATTTTAGTAGGAACACAGTTTAGTGTACCTGTCTTTAGGGTATATGTAACGCCCCCAAATCCGGGGTCAAAGGATTTGGTCGTCACACTGCACTCTTAATCCAAACAACCTGTTCAATATAAAATCAACACAATTATAATAATATCTGTGACCCCAACTCTACCAAGAATCTTTAAAGGTTATAGTGCTAGAAACAAGAATCCAAAATTTCATTACAACAACTTTCCTCTTTACAACCATTCTCTTTACATACAATCTAAAACACTAGTATAACTTCGATAAGAAGTATACCAGGCCACTACTCTTATACAATATCTTATTCAATAGAAAACATCTATATACAAAACCTCTCACTAGCTCCAATGCTCTGGATCAAAACGTCTTTACGCTTAATATCTTTCCCCATCTCTGATCAGCTACGCGGACAACTCTTGCCAATACACCTTCTTTCCGGCAGGCTAAAATATATATAAATAAAACAAGTATGAGCGAATGAATTGCTCAGCAAGCGCATTATTAAATATAATACGAAAGGTTTCCAAAATAAACTTTGGATTTTCAAATAAACAAGCCTTTGGCTTAAACATTTGTAATCTCTAATATTTTCAAATCAAGTTTGGTAATTTACCACAATTTCTCATTCTTCTTCTCTCATTTGAATAGTTTAAAACACAAAAAGATTTATATTGGTCGCTACGGCGACCGAATCAACAATATCTACAATAGTAAGTAGAACATATGAAATAAATATAACTCATACGTCTTCAAGACCATAGTTTGTATAAAAATACTAGTTTTGAAGATAACAAATCTATTCACAACATTTTCTGAAACCAACAACTCTGGAAAGTTAGAATAATCAAGGGGTAAGAATGAGCCAACACGCTCGGTCAAGGAATAAAGAACGCACTTCAAGACTTCAACATGGTACCGACTGGATATGCGGTATGAATAAAACTCATCAAGATAGATATCTCACGACTGCCAATGGAATCAAGGAAGTGGATTTCGACTATTTGGAATCCAAATGTATTAAAGAGTAAGTAATTTCAGCAAGATTGAAACCACTATTATTAATCAACGAACCAACAACTTCACGCAACGAATAAACCTGAGAATCAGGTCATAACTCACAAGAACGAAACATATGGATGTAACTCATCTTAGAAATAAGAACTTATTCTAGAATTGGACTTTCACATTTTATCAAATCAAAGGTTGTGCTGCTGGCCAGCCACGCAACAACCCCGGACTAGCTCATGCATAGTCCTCTACGGATCCAAGGCCAATCTGGGCCTAAATTACATCGACCATAAATGGCCCGACCAATAATTGGTCCATTTTTAAAAACATTCCAATTCTATTTTATAAACGTCAGGTGTCAGAACAATTGACAACCTTACTTCGACAATCAGGTGTCGGAAGAATCGACAACCTAATACAACAATTGCTGGAAAACTCACGTTCCAGGAAACAGTTCAATTATGAAGAATCAATAAAGGGATAGCAATATAATCCAGTATCAACGAGATCGACACAACAATGGGGAGTACACATGGCAAGTAACAACATCATAAATATCGACGAGATCGATGCAACAACTGGGATAACAATGAAGAATAAACAATGACATGCTCAACAAGGTTAAGTCTCATATGAAACAGACAATATATCAACAGAAAAGGGTAACAAGTCAATATATAGTAGGGTTCAAAGAACAGGCTCTAGATGGCCTCAATAGTTCAAATCATCACATTATGGAAGAATTAATTAAGGTTTACCAATCTGGTAAATGACAAGAGAGTCAAGTTCAAGTTTAAGAAGAATTGAAGGTGAAGTTTATAAATGAAGAAAAGAAGGGTTTATCAACTTCTGACAGAAATAGTTCAAGTCCTTCGAACATGTACTTATAATAGATAAGCCTTGTACTTGAAGGAAGTAAACTAAATCATGCACATCATATATGAATTCGAATCAGGGAATGGATCAGATGATCGCATTAACAAGAAAGGATAACAAGGTTTGCATAGGTGCAAGGTGAAAAATGGAATACTTGAAGGGCAAGCAACACCACTTCAGAATTTCAGAATAAGTTTTCCCTCATAGGGTTCACAAGTTCCCGCTCATCTAGGGTTGGTAATATTCCAACTTAGCATTTTTAAATCAAGTCTTTGAAAGAAGGCCTTAGTATACAGCCCATAACTATCTTTTCGATCATTTCAATATAATAATTATATCTCTCTGATCAATATGAAAATATGAATCTAAACCAAAAAGGTATAAAAGAGTACTCGTCAATTTATGAGATTAAATAACATACTTGCAATTCAATGCAAAGAAATCAACATTTGAAAATTCAGTAATAAGCATTCAACATGCATACTAATAATTCAAGATAATATCCCTTAGTTAATAAGCAAGGGTATAAACACTTGCCTCTGGTCCTTAGCTATTTCGTAACGCTGAAACAATACGATTTCCTCCTTATTCTGTCTTATCGCACGATTCTCTACTTCCGTCCTTCTTTGCTTTAACCCTCTTGCGAATACCACTAGTCTGCTTTTACCATTTCGAATCCACGTGCCAGCCTTGATAGTCAAACATGAGACGGTACTTAGTCTTCAACGTATGATTTCACATTCCATAAACGATCGTAACGTAACTTCGATAATCTGACTCGTCTCGTCCAATAGCCTCTGTTGCACAGACAACCACATTTCAATTGATAGACCAATCGCAATCAACCACATAAGTAATCCACGTAACTCGCTTGACGACAATCCCCATACTATAAAAGTCAACATCTAAGTCAACGGCCTCGTAAATCTCACTTTCTAACATAACCGACAAATTTCTATCCCAACTACCCCTCGTGATGATATTAGACACGACCAAATACTCAAACAAGTCTCAACACAATTTATTCGCATGCATGACTCAACAACAGATAATTCACATCATTCACATAACATATTTAAACAAGTAACCGGTTACGTATCGGACGCCCGGTCTAATTTACGATATTTAAAACTCAGACACTAGCCCTAGTACGGGCATATACGGACTATAAAACACATTACACAACTCATACAAACCATACAGCACTTATAACTATTTTTAAAACATCACACGAAACTTATTTGAATTTAAATAAGCCACAAACAATTTTTAAATCAAAAATCGGATTTTTAAATCCAATATAAGTATTTAAATGCAAATTAAATCAATTAATAAAATTAATTGACACCCTTTAAATGCTCAAACTATTTTTAAATAAATAAACCAAGATAGAAAATAATTAAACTTAATTTTAATTAATTAAATCTAATTAATAATTAATTATGAAGAATTAATTGATTAAAAGAATTAATCAATTAATTAAATTAATTAATTATTAATAAAAAAATAATTAAAATAATTAAATTTAATCAATTTTAGAATTTAAATAAATATTTATGAATTTATAAAATTTTCGGAATAATAAAATGTATTTTTAAATCAAAGATATGATTTTTAGAATTTTTAAAACAATTTTTGAATTATTTTAAAAATAAAAATCCAGAAACACTATTCATCTTCTTCCTTGAAAGCTTCAAGCCAGCTTTAATGGCTGACCGGCCGCCGCCGGCGGTAACTCCGGCCAAAATCCGGCCAAATCGTTTTTACACAACAACTCAACCAAACTCAACGTTCTATACACCAAAACAAAGCTTGAAACACGTACAATCTAACCCACATATCCACATACACAAACAATCAACAGATTTTACGAACTAATGGTTTGAAAATTCGAAAAAACTTAACAATTCGATCTAACAATTCTAGGAATAGAACGACTCAATTAAACATGCAAATCGATTACCCATGATCATATGAAGCTATAGGAACCATCAAAATCAACGGACAAACTCTAAATCAAAAAGCCCCAATTTTCGAGCTCAAGAACCCTAACTTTCGAATTGGACAATCCGGGAATCAAACAATGAAATTGAACACATATTTGGACTCCCTACAACCATACGAAGCTATACATACCATCAAATCACATGAACAAGCTCAGAATTAAAAACCCCCAAATTTCACATGAACCCTAATTTTCCAGATTTAAAGAAAAATTTGTATGAAGTTGAAATATTACCTGACATGAAATCTGATGGTATATTATGAAACTAGATTCCAAGACCTTCGATTTGACTATAAGAACGTCGAAATCGGATTCCGATAACGCCTTCAAAAGTTGGTTTGATTCTCAAGAACACGAAGAACACGTTCTAGGGTTTTTCGGATTTTTAACTGTAATTAAGCTTTATTATACGCAAAACAAAGTACGATTTGCCTTTTTATAATAAACGGAAAATAATACCCCAAACGACATTTTTGGATCGATACTGATCCGATGGATCGCTTTAAATACAATTTAACAAAATAAACGCTTTAAATCTTTAATAAAGCAGAATACACGTTTCACGAGATGATAAGCATCCATAAAGTACGGATAACTACGAGTATCGTTTAGTACAAAATATACGAACCAAAATACCTCTATTACGAATATTTTCGAATACTTCCCTCTTTAACGAATGAAATATTGGTACGAACGATATACCAATGTCCCGAATAATTTGGGAACGATCCAAATTTTCTTTTCAATAATTAAAATAAAATAAAATAGTATGACATCCTTTTCAAAATAATTTCAAATTCCCCACATATTTCACATAGCACCACAATATCACATATTCAATCATTTAACGAATAACTTAGCACGTTTAAACAGATAAATCATTTAATAACTCTTAATATGAAATTAAAATTTCATTTCACCTCATATAATAACACGTAATTTTCCCGGATCTTACATCCTTTCCCCCTTAACAAGATTCTGTCCTCAGAATCAACTTGCGCAAACATAGGTGGATATTTTCCAACATCTCATTCTCAAATTCCTAGGTTGACTCTTCAACCTTAGGATTTCTCCTCATACTCATACTAATTTGACTCCTCTATTACTTATCACTCTCTCATACTGACTCAATATCTCAATTGGTTACTCAACATAGAACAATTTAACTAAATCTCTATAGGTTCGTATTTTATGAAATACACTATGAATACACCACTCATGGAGTGGTACGCAAACTTATACGCAACTTTCCCAACACACAGTAGATCGACGTAAGGTAGCATTTCAAAATCGTCATAATAACTGTTGTCGTAAGAAAATCTAATCAACGGTAAATGGTCCTTCCAATTACCTTAAAAATTTAGTACACAACCATAGTCTATCTGAATTATTTAATTAAGTCGCGGATCTCTGTCAAATACATTTGAACCCGTCATTCCATGTCGTACTATTACCTCATTCAAATAGCTAGAGATGAACCAATTCATCTAATAAATATCTCTCGTTAATCGGTCAATAATAACTCAAATACTATCATGATTAGCTCTAAGCCTTAGCAACTCTACTGCAAAGTCTATCTTAATATGTTTCCACTTCCATTCAGGAATCTCTTTAGTTGTAATCGTCTACTATACCTCTGTTACTCTGTCTTCATTTTCTAGCATCCCAAGCACTTAAATACTCACCAACATTAATATCCTTTTAAACCTCTTATATATCCTTACATTTCCTTCTTATCCATTATACTCTCTCGCTCCTTCCTGTAATTGAATTCCATTTCTCTTTCCATAACTCTTTCCTTTATGTAGCCCTTTCTCTTTAATCAATCCTGGTTGAATCCTTATTTCTGTCATTTCTTTTTAGTTGATCTCTTGTTATCATAACCTTAAAACTCCATCCTTTCTAATCCTTGTACCGAAGATATTTACATCTCAATTCTCTCTTTTACTACTCATACTATCAGCCATCCATATTCTTGGGTCAACTATACCTATTTCCAATATATCTAACAACTGCTTTCAACAATCACATACCTTTCATGCCAATTAACTCTTCAACTGGAAACAATCCCTTCATTACCTTATCCATTGTCTTTAAATCCTTATTAACACCTCTTCATCTTCTTTCCCTATCTACAATTGTGAGAATATTCCTTATCAACTTGGTGACTTAGTCCCATATCTTTAAAATTGTTCTACTTAGTCCCAATAGCTTAATTGTTCTCCATCTGATTTCCAAATAATTCAGAAGATACATTCAAAGTGACACTCAGGACACCTTTTCCATGGTTCCATCTCATTTCCCAAACAACTTGATCAACTCGACATTATCTTGATTCTCATTCTATACATCCACATTGACTGGCAAGATCTACCTTAACTATCGTGAGCAAAAGACTTGCAACCATATCATACAATCCTGAAATACTCAAAGATCAACTCATTCTCCAATATTAGCCTATCATCAAATTTTAAAAGTTCTTCTCATTGAGACAAAAATCTATTATGTTCATCTTCCACAACATGGGATATCATCAACACAATTACACATTTTCCCAATTTCCAATCAACTCTTGAATTATCTAACTTCCCCTCTTCCACATCGTAACGTTAATCGATAGAGAGAGAACAACTGGCTCCGTTATATGTTACTAGTATTCTAATCGCATCGTAATCCGCTTTCGCTCGTGGTGATTCAATCGCAAATTCTTCGTTCATTATGGTAGGGTAAATTTCCTCCCAACCTGGTGGCATACCTTCCAGATTATTTGAAATAACAAAAAAAAAAATTCATGATATTTTGAAGAGAAAAGGTTCTGTATCATAGCAAATGTTCCCCAATTGGGGTTACCAAGTCTGCATATTCCAAAGCAAACATTATTGGAAATAAAAGAATCACTGAGAGATCAATTTGATCACATGAACTCAATGTTGTGTGTCTCCATTAAGACAGTACTAAAGGTAATTAGCCTTCTTGTATTGCACAACACACAAGTGACGGCGTCCCATCAGACTTCTATCACATAGACAGATAGTCCTTGTGTCCCCTATAAATAGGGTTGTTTGTCTCAGTTGGAGTAGTGAAACATGAAAGAAATTTACGGTCAAAATAACAACCAAGACCTCTCGATAAGAAATCTCAAATACACACCTTGGATTGAAATTGAATAAATTCCAAAGGTGTCACTCCAAAAAAAAGAACAACCAGAAAGGAAGTATCAACAAATAGTGTTACATCACAAATAGAGTTATCCACTCCGAAAGAATGAAGGAGTTGGAATTTAAATAACATATTTTCAACAGGCTTCACAAATTTGAAATAGATGTCACAACAACCTCTGATGCAATTGCAATCATGATTGATCAAAAGTATCAAGTACAAGGTCAAAAGGTGGAATATATTCACCAACACAGCTTCGCTTAAAGAAATGTCAAATATTTCCTTAGGATGGGAAGGTATTACCAAGGTCTTCACATATGACTCCTCCGTCGACTCCTTCGATAGCTCGTTATTCGATTTCAGCCCTTCTTCTCCACGTTATTCGATTTCAGCCCTTCTTTTCCACGTTATTCGATTTCAGCCCTTCTTTTCCACGTCGCAAGGTTATCAATATCGTACGTCGTCGTCGACTTGTAATAGTCCTCGAAGATTCCGCCATAGACGTCTACAAACGCAAGAAGTTCTATCCATTTCAGCACAACTATCTCAATCAAATACCTCTATCTTAACTCACTCAGCGGTACTATATCCAATAGTCCAATACGAACTCTAAATGAGCTCTGACGTTCCTTATATAACTATATACACTCCTACACACTCTCGTTTCTAGTTTTACTATAACCCTTGCTCTGATACCAACTGTAACGCCCCCAAATCCGGAGTCAAAGGATTTGGTCGTCACACTGCACTCTTAATCCAAACAACCTGTTCAATATAAAATCAACACAATTATAATAATATCTGTGACCCCAACTCTACCAAGAATCTTTAAAGGTTATAGTGCTAGAAACAAGAATCCAAAATTTCATTACAACAACTTTCCTCTTTACAACCATTCTCTTTACATACAATCTAAAACACTAGTATAACTTCGATAAGAAGTATACCAGGCCACTACTCTTATACAATATCTTATTCAATAGAAAACATCTATATACAAAACCTCTCACTAGCTCCAATGCTCTGGATCAAAACGTCTTTACGCTAATATCTTTCCCCATCTCTGATCAGCTACGCGGACAACTCTTGCCAATACACCTTCTTTCCGGCAGGCTAAAATATATATAAATAAAACAAGTATGAGCGAATGAATTGCTCAGCAAGCGCATTATTAAATATAATACGAAAGGTTTCCAAAATAAACTTTGGATTTTCAAATAAACAAGCCTTTGGCTTAAACATTTGTAATCTCTAATATTTTCAAATCAAGTTTGGTAATTTACCACAATTTCTCATTCTTCTTCTCTCATTTGAATAGTTTAAAACACAAAAAGATTTATATTGGTCGCTACGGCGACCGAATCAACAATATCTACAATAGTAAGTAGAACATATGAAATAAATATAACTCATACGTCTTCAAGACCATAGTTTGTATAAAAATACTAGTTTTGAAGATAACAAATCTATTCACAACATTTTTCTGAAACCAACAACTCTGGAAGGTTAGAATAATCAAGGGGTAAGAATGAGCCAACACGCTCGGTCAAGGAATAAAGAACGCACTTCAAGACTTCAACATGGTACCGACTGGATATGCGGTATGAATAAAACTCATCAAGATAGATATCTCACGACTGCCAATGGAATCAAGGAAGTGGATTTCGACTATTTGGAATCCAAATGTATTAAAGAGTAAGTAATTTCAGCAAGATTGAAACCACTATTATTAATCAACGAACCAACAACTTCACGCAACGAATAAACCTGAGAATCAGGTCATAACTCACAAGAACGAAACATATGGATGTAACTCATCTTAGAAATAAGAACTTATTCTAGAATTGGACTTTCACATTTTATCAAATCAAAGGTTGTGCTGCTGGCCAGCCACGCAACAACCCCGGACTAGCTCATGCATAGTCCTCTACGGATCCAAGGCCAATCTGGGCCTAAATTACATCGACCATAAATGGCCCGACCAATAATTGGTCCATTTTTAAAAACATTCCAATTCTATTTTATAAACGTCAGGTGTCAGAACAATTGACAACCTTACTTCGACAATCAGGTGTCGGAAGAATCGACAACCTAATACAACAATTGCTGGAAAACTCACGTTCCAGGAAACAGTTCAATTATGAAGAATCAATAAAGGGATAGCAATATAATCCAGTATCAACGAGATCGACACAACAATGGGGAGTACACATGGCAAGTAACAACATCATAAATATCGACGAGATCGATGCAACAACTGGGATAACAATGAAGAATAAACAATGACATGCTCAACAAGGTTAAGTCTCATATGAAACAGACAATATATCAACAGAAAAGGGTAACAAGTCAATATAGAGTAGGGTTCAAAGAACAGGCTCTAGATGGCCTCAATAGTTCAAATCATCACATTATGGAAGAATTAATTAAGGTTTACCAATCAGGTAAATGACAAGAGAGTCAAGTTCAAGTTTAAGAAGAATTCAAGGTGAAGTTTATAAATGAAGAAAATAAGGGTTTATCAACTTCTGACAGAAATAGTTCAAGTCCTTCGAACATGTACTTATAATAGATAAGCCTTGTACTTGAAGGAAGTAAACTAAATCATGCACAGCATATATGAATTCGAATCAGGGAATGGATCAGATGATCGCATTAACAAGAAAGGATAACAAGGTTTGCATAGGTGCAAGGTGAAAAATGGAATACTTGAAGGGCAAGCAACACCACTTCAGAATTTCAGAATAAGTTTTCCCTCATAGGGTTCACAAGTTCCCGCTCATCTAGGGTTGGTAATATTCCAACTTAGCATTTTTAAATCAAGTCTTTGAAAGAAGGTATACAGCCCATAACTATCTTTTCAATCATTTAAATATAATAATTATATCTCTCCGATCAATATGAAAATATGAATCTAAACCAAAAAGGTATAAAAGAGTACTCGTCAATTTATGAGATTAAATAACATACTTGCAATTCAATGCAAAGAAATCAACTTTTGAAAATTCAGTAATAAGCATTCAACATGCATACTAATAATTCAAGATAATATCCCTTAGTTAATAAGCAAGGGTATAAACACTTGCCTCTGGTCCTTAGCTATTTCGTAACGCTGAAACAATACGATTTCCTCCTTATTCTGTCTTGTCGCACGATTCTCTACTTCCGTCCTTCTTTGCTTTAACGCTCTTGCGAATACCACTAGTCTAATTTTACCATTTCGAATCCACGTGCCAGCCTCGATAGTCAAACATGAGACGGTACTTAGTCTTCAACGTATGATTTCACATTCCATAAACGATCGTAACTTAACTTCGATAATCTGACTCGTCTCGTCCAATAGCCTCTGTTGCACAGACAACCACATTTCAATTGATAGACCAATCGCAATCAACCACATAAGTAATCCACGTAACTCGCTTGACGACAATCCCCATACTATAAAAGTCAACATCTAAGTCAACGGCCTCGTAAATCTCACTTTCTAACATAACCGACAAATTTCTATCCCAACTACCCCTCGTGATGATATTAGACACGACCAAATACTCAAACAAGTCTCAACACAATTTATTCGCATGCATGACTCAACAACAGATAATTCACATCATTCACATAACATATTTAAACAAGTAACCGGTTACGTATCGGACGCCCGGTCTAATTTACGATATTTAAAACTCAGACACTAGCCCTAGTACGGGCATATACGGACTATAAAACACATTACACAACTCATACAAACCATATAGCACTTATAACTATTTTTAAAACATCACACGAAACTTATTTGAATTTAAATAAGCCACAAACAATTTTTAAATCAAAAATCGGATTTTTAAATCTAATATAAGTATTTAAATGCAAATTAAATCAATTAATAAAATTAATTGACACCCTTTAAATGCTCAAACTATTTTTAAATAAATAAACCAAGATAGAAAATAATTAAACTTAATTTTAATTAATTAAATCTAATTAATAATTAATTATTAAGAATTAACTGATTAAAAGAATTAATCAATTAATTAAATTAATTAATTATTAATAAAACAATAATTAAAATAATTAAATTTAATCAATTTTCGAATTTAAATAAATATTTATGAATTTATAAAATTTTTGGAATAATAAAATGTATTTTTAAATCAAAGATATGATTTTTAGAATTTTTAAAACAATTTTTGAATTATTTTAAAAATAAAAATCCAGAAACACTATTCATCTTCTTCCTTGAAAGCTTCAAGCCAGCTTTAATGGCTGACCGGCCGCCGCCGACGGTAATTCCGGCCAAAATCCGGCCAAATCGTTTTTACACAACAACTCAACCAAACTCAACGTTCTATACACCAAAACAAAGCTTGAAACACGTACAATCTAACCCACATATCCACATACACAAACAATCAACAGATTTTACGAACTAATGGTTTGAAAATTCGAAAAAACTTAACAATTCGATCTAACAATTCTAGGAATAGAACGACTCAATTAAACATGCAAATCGATTACCCATGATCATATGAAGCTATAGGAACCATCAAAATCAACAGACAAACTCTAAATCAAAAAGCCCCAATTTTCGAGCTCAAGAACCCTAACTTTCGAATTGGACAATCCGGGAATCAAACAATGAAATTGAACACATATTTGGACTCCCTACAACCATACGAAGCTATACATACCATCAAATCACATGAACAAGCTCAGAATTAAAAACCCCCAAATTTCACATGAACCCTAATTTTCCAGATTTAAAGAAAAATTCGTATGAAGTTGAAATATTACCTGACATGAAATCTGATGGTATATTATGAAACTAGATTCCAAGACCTTCGATTTGACTATAAGAACGTCGAAATCGGATTCCGATAACGCCTTCAAAAGTTGGTTTGATTCTCAAGAACACGAAGAACACGTTCTAGGGTTTTTCGGATTTTTAACTGTAATTAAGCTTTATTATACGCAAAACAAAGTACGATTTGCCTTTTTATAATAAACGGAAAATAATACCCCAAACGACATTTTTGGATCGATACTGATCCGATGGATCGCTTTAAATACAATTTAACAAAATAAACGCTTTAAATCTTTAATAAAGCAGAATACACGTTTCACGAGATGATAAGCATCCATAAAGTACGGATAACTACGAGTATCGTTTAATACAAAATATACGAACCAAAATACCTCTATTACGAATATTTTCGAATACTTCCCTCTTTAACGAATGAAATATTGGTACGAACGATATACCAATGTCCCGAATAATTTGGGAACGATCCAAATTTTCTTTTCAATAATTAAAATAAAATAAAATAGTATGACATCCTTTTCAAAATAATTTCAAATTCCCCACATATTTCACATAGCACCACAATATCACATATTCAATCATTTAACGAATAACTTAGCACATTTAAACAGATAAATCATTTAATAACTCTTAATATGAAATTAAAATTTAATTTCACCTCATATAATAACACGTAATTTTCCCGGATCTTACAGTATAACCCCAGAAACTTATTGGAAGATCCACTTGACTCATCATCCATCGCACTATGTCCAAAAAAATGTGATTTCAGCTCTTGGAAACTCCTTTCATTGAACCTTTTTACTTCAGCTTAATATTCTTTGAACTTTTCAAACAATTCAGATTTGTTCATCAAAAGATATTTATATCCGTATTTACTGACATCATCAGTGAGCGTTATGAAGTAGTAAAATCTACCTCTTGCCATCGTACGTATATGACCACATACATCACCATGTATAAGTCCTAATCGTTCGATGGCCCTTTCACCATTTTCAGTAAAAGGGGCTTTTGTCCTTTTGCCAAATAAACCGAGATTCACATTCTTCGTATGATTCATAAAGAAACTTATCCAATCATCCATCATTATGTAAATTGGAAATGCGTTTCTTATAATATGGCCTTAATTACAGTGCCAAAGGTAATGTTTGATTTGAGTCATTTTAGAACATATAAGTTGTTAACTAATTGTGCAACATCATTAACCTTTTCATTGAAATGTAATAAACAACAATTGTTATATATACAATTAAAATGAAAAACCTTTCTTGTCCATACAAGAAACCAATATAATGTCTCTACTCTTAGAGGCACGTAGTTACAATTATCAAGTTCTAAACTTAGCCTTATATGCAAAATTAAGTAGCGAGTTACTTCAACTAGATCGAGCAACAACTTTTGCTCCAATTCTAAACCGAAACCTGAAGCTTGACCCTCACCGGTCTTCTTCTTAGATCTTCCAAATAAGCATGACAGTTTAACTTCCAGTCTTTCGGTTTTCCACAGAAGCGACAATCGTCTTCTTTAATTAGCAACACCTCATTTAGGCGACAAAACATCTTTGGGATTGGACCTTAATATGGCTATAGAATTAGATCAAATCTTCTTCTTTCAATTCCATTTTCCTTTCCCATTCACATTCCTACATTCACCATCATTATGGGAGTAGTCCATGTATTTATCATGTTACTTACAACAGTTCTCAAAGTGCTTCACAACTTAGTGGGTGCTATGTCTATCTCATTTATTTCATTGTTCACTAACTAATTGAGAATAGTTATTGTTCAAAGATTTGTATGATCAAATCATTATGAGTCTCTAGACCAATCTTGAAACCCCAAAAAAAAAAATTAAGGTACTAATTATACCCTATCATCTTTAGAACATCTGGTACAACCGAATCTCACTTTCCCTACTTGTAGGTGTATTAAGTTATTGTGATGATTTAGTTAAGATAGACCCAATTATCCAACAATTGAGTATCACAATTACTCCATCGCGTCTTACCACGATAGATGGGAGTACCCCGCTTTGGCGAGCCCACTCCTTATCGATCATACAAATCTTTGGGTATAACCTTGATTATTATTATTTTTTGGGTATAATGAGTACCTTGATTATTATTTTTTGGGTTTCAAGATTGGTCTAGAGACTCAGAATGAATTGATCATACAAATCTTTGAACAATAATTATTCTCAATTAGTTAGTGAAAAACGAAATAAATGAGATAGACATAGCACCCACTAAGTTGTGAAGCACGTTGAGAACTGCTGTAAGATAAAAGGGAGATAACTATCCGAACAGACTGCCAGGCGATAATCTCATTTTACAATAAGTCCAATCAAAACAAACCTTCAAGGGTTAGATGGATCGGATTTACGGATTTTATTACAGGAATAGGCATCAACATGATAAATGCATGGACTACTTCCATATTGATGGTGAATGTAGGAATGTGAATGGGAAAGGAAAATGGAATGGAAAGAAGAAGATTTGATCCAATTCTATAGCCATATTAAAGCCCAATCCCAAAGAGGTTTTGTCGCCTAAAGGAGGTGGTTCTAATGAAAGAAGACGATTGTCGCTTCTGTGGAAAACCGAAAGACTGGAAGTTAAACTGTCATGCTTATTTGGAAGATCTAAGAAGAAGACCGGTGAGGGTCAAGCTTCAGGTTTCGGGATAGAATTGGAGCAAAAGTTGTTGCTCTAGTTGAAGTAACTCGTTACTTAATTTTCCCTATAAGGCTAAGTTTAGAACTTGATAATTATAACTATATGCCTCTAAGAGTAGAGACATTATATTCGTTTCTTGTATGGACAAGAAAGGTTTTTCATTTTAATTGGATATATAACCATTGTTGTTTATTACATTTCAATGAAAAGGTTTATGATGTTGCACAATTAGTTAACAATTTATATGTTCTAAAATGACTCAAATCAAACATTACCTTTGGCACTGTAATTAAGGCCATATTATAAGAAACGCATTTCCAATTTACATAATGATGGATGATTGGATACGTTTGATTATGAATCATACGAAGAATGTGAATCTTGGTTTATTTGGCAAAAGGACAAAAGTCCCTTTTACTGAAAATGGTGAAAGGGCCATCGAACGATTGGGACTTATACATGGTGATGTATGTGGTCATATACGTACGATGATAGGAGGTAGATTTTACTACTTCATAACGCTCACTGATGATGTCAGTAGATAAGGATATAGATCTATTTTGATGAACAAATCTGAATTGTTTGAAAAGTTCAAAGAATATTAAGTTGAAGTAAAAAAAAGGTTCAATAAAAGGAGTTTCTAAGAGTTGAAATCACATTATGTTGGACATAGTGCGATGGATGATGAGTCAAGTGGATCTTCCAATAAGTTTCTGGGCTTATACCCGAGAGACAGGTGCATATACATTAAACCATGTTCCTACTAAAATGGTTCAGGAGACACCATATAAGATGTGGACTGAGAAAAGTTATAGCATGTGATTTATGAAAATTAGGGGATGCAAAGCGTTTGTGAAACGTTTAACCTCTGACAAGCTAGGACCAAAATCAGATAAATGTAATTTTATGGGATACCAAATTAAAACAAAAGGGGTATTACTTCTTTAATCCTCCAGAGAAAAAAGTGTTTGTTGCTCGGACTACTGTATTTATTGAGAGAGAATTTCTTTCTTAAAGAAATAGTGGGAGGAAAATAGATCTCGATGAGGATCGAGAACCACGAGATAACATTGAATCGAAGTTGGAACATGAGTATAATGTACAAGAAAATGTTAATGACAATACTGCTCAAGACATATTATGGATTCACCATGAGTCCGAGAGATATTATGGATTCCTTTTGACTCAAGATTGTGATGTAATGCTTGTAGATAAAGATGAGCCTCTTACCTACAAAGACGCTATGAACATTCCAAACTCTAAGAGTTGGCTGGAGGCCATGAAATCTAAGATGGATTCCATGTATGAAAAACCAAGTATGAACTTTGGTTGATCCACCTAAAGGGGTAAAACCTATAAGGCACGACTAGTGGAAAAAGGTTTCAAGTGAATTCATGGTATTGACTATGATGAAACTTTCTCACCAGTGTCAATGGTCAAGTCCATCAGGATTTTGCTTGCTTACTATGACTACGAAATCTGGAAAATGGATGTCAAGACTACTTTCTTAAATGGGAGCCTTGAAGAGGATGTGTACATGACACAACTTGGAGGTTTTGTAGATCCAAGTTTTGCTAGAATGGTTTATAAGTTAAGTCTATCCATTTATGGATTAATGTAAGCCTCAAGGAGATAGAATATATGTTTTGATGAAACGGTCAAATAGTTTGGCTCTATTCAAAATGAAGATGAATCGTGTGTTTGCAAGAAGGTTAGTGGGAGCCATGTGGCATTCCTAGTATCATATGTAGATGATATATTATAAATACTGAATGACATTCTTTCTCAACAGACTGTTAAGACTTGGTAGAGAAATAGTTTCTTGATGAAAGACTTAGGAGATGTGTCATATATCTTAGGGACACATCTCCTAAGTCTTTCATCAAGAAAGATCAAACTAAGAATATCTGATCGAAGATTCTGAAACATAGTGAAATAATAATTAATAGTTTGTAAGTAATAAGATTATACTGGAAAGTGATTAATGAAGAGCAAGAAGAAGAAAGCTAAATCTTGGAGAATGGGAGGAGATGAAGTGAATTTGGTTTTTTTCTTATCCTACACATCTCGCCTGCAAAGCAATCTAGACTGTTGGACTTCTAAATAGAGATTTATATTCTGTGAAAAATTATCATGTTTATTAGATACTTAACTTGTAAATTTGAGCATAATGATTACATGCAAACACTTAATTCCAAACATACATAATTGTCTCAAATAAACACTTAATTGTAAGAGAGAGATAAAAAAAGAAATATAATCAAATCGCCTCATAAATTAATAGTCATTTGTGAACATAAGGAATTTATAAGCCAACAAACCAAACATTTATATATTTATATAATCAAGCAGACCGAACCTTTTATTGTCAAACCAAAACATAGTTCAAACCAATCCAAACTATTTAGAATCCAAAATATTTAGAATAGATCAAATACTGAAAAACCACTCGAAATTGAAACAATAAAACCAAAGCAATAGAAATAACAGTAATCAACTCCAAATAAGACTTGATGTAGTCGATGCTTTAAACGCATCAAGACCATCAAAATACTTCCAAAGCATCGATATGAGCTACTTCTTCTATTAGATAACATAAAAACTTTAGAAGTTTGTACGAATATCTAAGAATTTATATATAATGCTTGAAACAATGATGCTATATAGCAGGATAAATGTGAATACCGTTTTAATCTTCTTGGTAGTAGATTTTGCTGATCCTGGAGTATTCTTACCATCAGATAATTCGACAACATTGTTCTTATACAAATGAAATATAAGTAAAAAATTTATAAATTTTTATGAATGTAAACAGTAAGAAGGAAGAGTAAAATATGTGTAAATCAATATTAATATTAATATATGATTAATATAAAAAAAATACTAACATCTGCAAACATCGAAGCATCTGGATAAGTCGTCGTTGTTTGAGGCATTGAAGAATTTGGACTTGCAGAGTCAAATGCATCACTTGCGTAATAGAGACGACTGCCTGATTTTATATTGTCCTTGTCCTCGTTAAGTTGTATCTTCAGCTTAAGTTCTTTTCCATTAATCTCTTTAATCTTTGGATGGACAGGAATTCCTGATTGCTAGATCAAAATAGAGATAAGTTTTATCAAGTGTTTCCTTTAGGATAAACATTGTAAAAGATGGTACCATATTGTCCAAAAAAATGTGATAAGTTTAATTAGCTAGCCTTTGGCATCTCAGATTGCATCTTGGATGCAGTCATGCTAGTCAAACGCCTGGTAGCACGATCCATTAGAATAAAGTTATAAGCCTCACTGGAATCTTCTGCAAGGATGACAATCATATACCTAAAAACAGAAAAACATGGATACAGTCTTAACAAATTCTATTTTTAAATGTAGCTGGATAATTGATTACTTTGGTGATTGAAAGTGATTATATTTCGATCACATACCTCTTCTCCGGAACTGGAATAGTTTTGTTTGTGCAATTGACGTTAGCTTTCCCTGTACCTTTTCAACTTCTCTTTCGCAATCACTACAGTTGTTATCCAATTTGCTTCTTCAACATTTTGAACCTTGACAATGCAGAAGAAGTGTTTTTGCATGAAAACACGCTATATTAGTCGTTTTATTATAACAAATAACTTTATTATAATATTTGGCAAATACTATGCCTTTGTGGTAGTTAGTAAGAAACCTTAATGAACTGCATTTCATTCTTTTCACTGAATTCTTTCAAATCCATGGTTTCTATAACCTTCTGCACAACAGGTCATGTGGTGTTCCAGTGCTTTGTTGACTAACAGTGTAACCTTCTTCTTCCAACCTTCAGTGGTTTAATAAACAACAAAGGTTATATCGTAGACGTATCCAAAAATATATGTAGAATATGATATCTAAGAAGCATTAAATATGATTACCTATAGCGCATTGCAACAACTGAGTCACTGTCCATGTTTAAGTACAATTTTGATGATGGCAGTGAACTAATTTTTTTTCTTTTCTAAATTTAAAATTTTATAGAAGACAAAAAAGTACATAATCAAGGGACATACCCCGCGAAAAAAAGAACAGCTAGCTACGCTAGAACTCAAATAACAACCAAACGGTAAACAAATCTAACCATGATACAAACAAAGAAAACTGCTCTCACATAAATTAATACAGAAGGGGAATAAGGGATGGGTCCCTTGCAACTTGTCTTTGAAATTTTTTACAAGTAAACAATTTCTCACGAATCATGCTTTTAATCTGGAAGGATAGTTGCACCGTTTGTCTTGGCTTTCCACTACCATGCATTCTGCAATTACGCTCCTGCCAAATGTGATAAATAACCACCGATATAAACAGCCCTCCCAAGCATTTCCGGAAGTTTGAGGCTGTCCCAAGATTGAACTGACCTAGCTGCCATTCACTCCATGAGAACGAGATAGGGACTGGACTGCATTGAAGAATAAGATTGGTATATGGACAGGTAGTAAAAAGATGCTCTGTGGTTTCATCATTGCAATTACAAAGCAAACAACCTGCATCAACATTCATGTTGAAAGAAATCATACGATCTTTAGTTAATAGCCTCGCTTTTAAGGCCAGCCACATGAAGAAAGCACACTTAGGAATTCCAAAAGGGTGCCAAACAGAACAGACCCAGGGAGGGGCTTGAGCAGTGGCTCTGATGGAGTTCCAAATGAGAGATGAGTTAACTTGTTTATGCCCTTCCCAAAGCACGGCATCAGAGTTGGATATTCAGGCAGTAGATAAAAGATGCTGCAACTCAATAATGTAAACATGATTTGATGTACGAGGAACCCACCTACCATCCTCCTGGAACTCTCGAATACAGGCCGAATGAGAGGATTCTGCAATCGAAGTAATAGAAGCTCCCCATCGGGCAAGAAAACTATAGTTTTTAAGCCAGGGGTCATGCCACATGTTGAACTGAGATGAAGGGCCTATATCATAGCTGAGATGACGTCTTGCTTCTCCCCGAAGATTTAGAATCTGTCTAACAGCCCAAGAGCTGCCAGTGGGGATATTAGTTGACCAGAAAAACTTATTTTTTAGAAGACAACAATGGAACCAATGGACCCAGAGAGAAGAAAAATTTCCACTTGCAATCCTCCAAATCTGCAAGAGAATGGCTCCTCTATTCCGCTCATGAAGGTTTAACAGCCCCCAACCACCTTCAGCTTTTGGAAGGCAACAGTCAGTCCATGACACCTTGTGTTGACATTTAGCATCATGTTTCCCACCCCAAAGGAAACGCGAAAAAAAAGATTGGATCTTATTAAGAACACTCTTGGGAAGGAATAAGTAGGTAGTCCAGTAGCCTAGGATGCCCATTAGGACTGAACTTAACAGTTGTTGCCGACCCGAAAACCGAAGAAACTTATTAGTCCAAGAATCAATACGGTGGCACAACCGCTGAAGCAACAAATCACAGTCCCTAGCTTTAACAGCCAAAGTAATTAGGGGAAGACCTAGATACTTGATGGGAAGAGTACCTTGCTGAAAACCCGAGGAAGCCAAGGTTTGATGAATAACATCTTGAGGGACATTGCAGAAAAAACATTCGCTCTTTCCAGGATTAGGGTGGAGCCCCGAGGGACCTGAGAAACGAGTCACTGATTGGAGCATAGTAGATATAGAATCTGTATCACCCTTGTAGAAAAGAAACATGTCATCTGCAAAGATTAAATGACTAAGGTGAAGCTCCTTTGTACGCCAATGATAAGTGAAATTTGGGCTTTGCTGGAGATCAAGCTTCAAATACGAAGAAAGAGCTTCCATTCCGATTACAAATAAGTAGGGGGAGATCGGGTCTCCTTGTCGAAGCCCAGATTTACCTCTAAAGAAGCCCTCTAAAGACCCATTGATTTTTAAGGAAATCAAGCAACTCGTAACACAAGTACGAACCCAGTTCAAGAATTGAGGAGGGAAGCCCATTCTATGCATTACAGTAAACAGAAAAGACCAATTCATGGTGTCAAAAGCTTTATGAATATATAGTTTAATGGCACACCTGGGGGGCCCCGAATCTTTATGGTAGTCTCGACATAAGGACTGAGCAAGAAGAATGTTGTCCCCAATACTGTGGTGTGGAACAAAAGATGACTGATTGACAGAGATGATAGAGGGCAGAACCTGCTTCAATCTTGCTGCCAAGAGCTTTGTGATGCACTTATAGAGAGTGTTACAGCATGAGATGGGCCTGTATTGCCTGAGGTTAGTGGCATTATCAGTCTTCGGCACCAAGGTAATAGCCAAGGTAATAGCCACAGAGTTTATAGATCGAGGAAGATGTAGAGTGTTAAAATAGTAGAGCACAGCACGAGTGACTGTCTCCCCTACAACTGGCCAAGCAGCAAGATAGAACTCAGGAGAGAACCCGTCAGGGCCAGGGCTTTTATGTTTAGCCATGGATTTCAAACATTGCAGGACCTCATCCGGAGAGAAATCGACCACCAGCAAATCCTTTTGGACAGAGGAAAGTTGGGGCAAAGAGATGTTTTCATCTAAAGCTGCAACATTAGATTCAATACCCAGGATTTGACTTTAAGTAATCTACTGCCAGATTCGATATGTCACTATGAGATGTATATGTAAGCCCAGAATCATCTTCCAAGTGCAGAATCTTATTAGAATTCCACCTACTTTGACAAGAGTTGAAAAAGAAACGATTATTACCATCTCCAATATTGAGCCAGTTAACCCTTGCCTTTTGTTTGAGAAAAATCTCCTCCTTGTTCAAAGAATCCATAAGAATAGAGCTCAAACGAGCTTCTTCGTCAAAATCCCAAGGATTTGGAACACGAGGCATATTATCTTGATATTGAAGAAGGGAGTTACGAGCAACTGACACAGCGTCTTGTAAATTCCCTCCTTCCTTGTTGAGTAGAATGAGAGCAGCCTAAACCTTTTTAAGTTTGCTAGTGAGAACAAACCAGGGATCCCCAGTGATATTTTCATTCCAGGCTGTAGCAACCGCCTCCAGGAACTTTGGATTAAGAAGGACATGATTGAACAATTGAAACGGCTTGTTAAGTTTCACAGCAGAATTACCCAGCTCCACAAATCGGACAGTGGTCTGACAAACCCCTTGGTAAGATATTGGCAAAAGACATCGAAAGGGAGCTAAGCCATGTAGAATTCACTAGGGCACGATCAAGCTTCTTTTGGATAGGGTTACATTTGTTACTATCCCACCAAGTGAGAGAACTCCCAAAGTAACGCAGGTCTATGGCTTCTATATCCTCCAAAAAATCTTTGAATTCCTGCATACCAACAGTAAAACGCATAGCCCCACCCTCAATCTCATTTACATTCAAACAGACATTAAAATCTCCCAGCAAAATCCAGGGAGGGCAAGTCCCATTAGAAGTAATACTGGATGTGAACTGCAGAAGCTCATTCCATAACAACCGCCTTTCTTCATGGGTGTTTAAAGCATAAACAAACGAGACAAAAAAACTCATATTTGAGTCAATATGCTTAGCAGAGCATGAAATGTGTTGATTGCTTTTCATTAACCTCTTGACCTGCCATTTTCTAGGGTCCCATCCCACCCAAACACGACCATTGTAATGATTGTCATAGTTAAACAACCAAGAGAACCTTGAAGAAATAGATGACAAAATGAAATCCGCCGAATCCTTTTTAACATGAGTTTCCAAGAGGGCTAAAAGGTCTATATTTTTATTGTGAATGAAATCCTTAGCAAAGGAAATCTTATTATTTAGCCCCCTAATATTGTAGGAATAAAAAATCATTAATTTCTAAAAAATTAATGAGATGGGGAACGACTCCCCACATACCTCATTGCCTTCTTATTCTTCCCCTTGTTGAGAGACTTGGATAGAGCAGAATAGATAGGAAGTTTAATTGCAGTAGCTGTTGAAGAATTTGGGTTGGAGCCACGAGTGGGCGAGAGTTTAGATTTCCTAGACATAATAGTAGTCCAGCCATTCTCCCCCTTAGTACTTTCTGGGCCATTTCCATCTACTGCCTCTGATACAGCAGCCTGAGTGTCCTGCATAGTAGCTGTATTCGTCTGCTTTGTATTGTCACCACTAGCCTTTGGAGGCTCATTTTGTTCCTGCTCTTTCACTTCCACTGTTTCCTTACTTGGTAATGGAGGTGACTCTTTCCTCACCCATTGTCTCAAGACATTAGGGCAAGCCCCAATAACGTGCCCCAAGGATTTACACGCACTACAAACAAAAGGCTCAGAGGGGTAACTAACTTTCACTTCCTCAATATGCTTCATCTCCGTAAAAGGATCCAGAACCTCCACTTCAATTTTTGTAGGCAGCTCGTCTCCTATTTTATATTCCACACAAAGTTTTGCAAATGGAAGGATCTCCAATTTCGAAGTCATGTCATCTGCTGAAAGGGGATTACCAATTACACTTCCCGGAAAACTCAAACCATCCCGAGTCCAATATCAATCTGGCATATTTTCAAATTTAACCCAAAGTGGCATAGTAGATTTCTCTCCCACTTTTGAACCCCAAGCGTGAACCAACATAGGCTTGGCGTCAAGGTACCAGGTACCCTTCGACAATGCAGAATGCATATTAGCAATCGTATCAAACTTTTTGGGAGATATGCACTAATCCTTTTTTATCCCAGACATTATGCGCAAAAGCAGCAACTTTAGAGAAAGGAGGGGCTCCTCGCGTAAAAGGTCCCACAATACAAGTTTTAAATTTATTGTTACCTTGCCTCTAGACCTCTTCTGGTGGGGAGACAATCGAAGGACAAATTTATTGGGACATAATCGAAGGACAAATTGTTAATAGGGGAGGTTGCCTGTTTATGTTTATACCACCTGAGACCTAGTCGCTTTGGAAGGTTCTGCAGCTTCCACCACTACATTTAATTCCTCTAATGCGTTCCTAGGAACAACACTGGCACCTGGAGAGCTACCATGAATCTTGGCTTCATTAGTAACGTGAACTGAGTCAGCAAATCCTCAAGCACATTGTGAGCATCTTTAACTCCAGACACCCCTACCGCTTCTGTATAGTTAACATTCTACTTAGTGAACACCGATAACCCAAATTCATCTCTCCCATTGATGAATTTTGAAGAGTCATAGATGCCAGAATTAAACTCCACTCTTTCATTTAGGGCCTCTTTCTCTAACTCAACCAAAGAGATTCCCTTTTTGGCTAGCATTCTCTGTATTTCCTAATATTTCAGCTGCAGTGCGATGAGTTCATTCCTTTCTTCCCGATTAACTGAAAACGCAGCTTTAGCTGCTCTGTTTACCGATTCTGTTTCGATTTTAGCTCTGTCGTCTTCATAAAAGAAACCCTCCTCCTCAGAGGAGACTTCCAAATTTTTCTCCACCGAAATACCCCCGGAGCTACTAGGTACACTAGAAACCTGGGGTGCTTCCACTACAACCTCCAGGTGACTATGGTCAATTTTGTCGCTTAACAAGTCTTGAAACACATCATCTGCTACCTCAAATGGCATAACAAACCCGTCCAAACCAAACTCCAAAGTGGCTCCATCATGGTCCAAAGGAACTCCGTTAAAGTTTACATTCGAATCTTGTGAACCCATCTTCAAAAAAGAGAGAAAAAAACGAATATATATATAAGAAATATAGTGTTTAGGTTTAAGAAAGAGGGGACTAGGGATTCGCGAAAGTAATTAATAGATCTGGTGGGATTTTATGTGTAAGAGGAAGAGTAAATGCAAGAAAGAGGCGGCTAAATTAGGGTTCTAACCTAGAGAGAAGGGAGAGGAAATTTCTAGAGAGAGAAACATCTTTTTTAAAAAGGGGTTTTGTGGATTGGTCAAAATCCGTGAACTAATTTGAACTAAACCTAAAAATTTAACAAAGAATGACAAAAAAATAATTATACTAAAATATTTGATAATATGTCATAATTTTAAAAATAATTAACTTACTCTTATAAGTTTTTAGCCTCGTGCTTGTCACAATTGCAATGACTAGAGTTTCAACAGCTTTATTGTAATCATTTTCAGCTTTGACGGCAAGATCACCCCAAATAGTGACCTTTTGTGAGTTCCTAAAGAATTTACATAACTTAGCTAAATTTGATGAGAAACATAAGCAATGAATAATTTAAGTATAAGAACCTGTTGAATATTCAGGATATTCATCATTTGGACAATTACTTGCAATACTGAATAAATCTCCAAGGTCTACAAACTCAAACTTGTGCAATGGTATCATAAAGTCATCCTCTGTTAATTTCTGGACAGTGGTTGAAGGAGAGAAATTAATCAAAAAATTTGACGAAACTGGCTTCAAGGAACCTATTGCTTCCTTAGTACAGAAGTTTGACATAACATATATGCTCCCTCATCAATATTGTCAGCCATAGAATTACATTGATCAGCATATATGAATTCTTGGACATGAGAATTCTAGCCAATATCATTGAACAAAAATATATTAAACCATTAAACCATAGTAGTAGCAGAGAGTAGATAAAACCACATAAGGGTATTAAAACTAAATGGTTTTTAACCGAAATGAATTGGCTCACTTACATTGTCATCCAAAGAGAATAAGATTATATCCTTTAAGGTTCTCTCTTCCCCGTGCAGCTTGAATAGATATTGATGTCCACATTCTTGTAACACGTACCTTGATATTCCATGCATTTCGGGTGGTATCAAGTTCCGAGAGTTGATCGTATGTCATTTCTCTGTTACAAATATCGTTACCAAGAGATTAATATAATCGTTAAGCAATATAACATCAACAAAGACAACTTACAAAATTGCCAAGTTGAAGGTGTTGTTACAGGTAGTGGTGATGTGTTGTGCCTTTATATGATTCAATCTGTTTGAGTAGTTATAACTTATACGTGATTGAGGTGGTTTAATTGATATTATTTTTTAGCTTTATCAATTTAACTTAAAACATTGGCATGATTGATACAAAATTTAAGTTGATAAATATATTTTAGTGTATGATTTGGTTAATGATCATATGATTGTTATTTACATGAAATCAAGGACAGAAAAGTGGGGAAAGAAAATGTTTCTCTCTCTAGAAATTTCCTCTCCCTTCTCTCTAGGTTAGAAGCCTTTAATGTCTAAACCCTAATTCAGCCGCCTACTTCTTCACACCTTAATCAATCAGATCTACTATATTCTTTCATGAATCCATTATTATTCTCCTCTATCTTAAACCTAAACACCATATTTCTTATATATATATATATTATTATTATCTGTTACTCTTTAACTTTCACTTTTCTTGATGGGTAGTCAAGATAGTAACGTTGCATCTTCAGGTATTCCGGTAGACCGGGACGGGAATCCTCTTGAGTTCGGTGTTTTTGGTGGGTTGGAGGTTCCTTTTATGGTTGCGGGGTCTGTTTTGCAGGAGATTATGAGGGAGCCATTGTCGAAAGTAACTCTTAACCATATCGAAGCTGACCCTTTTGGTGAAGAAGTGGTTCTTTGAAGAATGTTCAAAAGAGTGCTTCAGGTGGGATTCCCATTGAAGCGGTTTTAGTAGAAGATGTGAATAGCTCGGATGAGGAATGCCCTATCACTCCTGAGGAAGAGGCATGGTTGGCGAATCATACCACTAACCCCGCAGTAAGAGCGGCTTTTGCTATAAATAAGTCTGAGAGGGAAGAGCTTTTTGCAGCACGTAAACGTATGCAAGAAATGGAGAAGTTCTTGGCTATTAAGGGGTTCTCAGTAGCTGAGTTTGATAGAGAATGTATGGAAGAGTTGGACAATTTTAATAGTGGTTTGAATAATCTTGAGTGTATTGTTCGCAGTAGGGATGAGTTTGGGCTTCCCTTGTTTGCTACCAAGGTAGATGTTGGTGCTTCTGGCTCAAAAACTAGAAATACTAGCATTGATGGTCAGGTTTTTATTGATTCTAAGATAATCGACGGTTCTCCTAATCGTAAAGATAGCTCTATTGAAATGGGAGGGAAGGATTTTCTATCCTCACCAGAGGGAAAACGGGGGCTAACGCTGACAATGTGTTTGTAGATATGTCTAGCTCAGTTTTTTGTTCCTTTTGGAACCCAGGACAAGGGCTGTACCTCAGGAATTAAAGATGATACAGGAAATGCGAAGAAGAATGAAAAGGCTGAGAACATAGCAACAGCTGAAATGCCCAAAACAACCTGGTCACAGGTTGTAAAAAATCCCTCGTCCCCTTGCAACAACTTATCGTTTGATTATGTTCCAATGCCAGCAGGGGTAAAAATTGTGTCCCCACCAGATGAAGTTTTAAGGAAAGGGAATGAAAAATTCAAGTCCTGTATTGTTGGAACCTTTACTCGAGAAGCCCCCCCTTTCTCTAGAGTCGCTGCTTTTGCTCATAATGTCTGGGATAAAAGAGGTTTAGTGCATATTTCGCAAAACGATTCTCGTACATTTGTATTCAAATTTGATTCGTTAGTGAACATGAACTCTGCTCTTGCCAAAGGTACTTGGTACTTGGGCTCCTCACCTATGTTAGTTCATGCTTGGGGCACAAAAGTGGGAGAAAAGAACACAATGCCTCTATGGGTGAAATTTGAAAATATGCCGGATAGTTACTGGACCTGGGATGGTTTAAGTTTTCTTGCTAGTGTTATTGGTAATCCACTCTCTGCTGATGATATGACCTCAAGGCTAGAAATCCTGCCTTTCGCCAAGCTATGTGTCGAGTATAAAATTGGTGATGATTTGCCTTCTACGATTGAAGTGGAGGTATTAGACCTTGTTAGTGAAGTAAAACATATAGAGGAGGTGAAGGTGAGTTACCCTATCAAACCTCTAGTCTGTAAAGCTTGTAAAACTCTGGGACATGTTATTGGAGCATGCCCAAATGCTACGAGGCATTGGGTTCGGAAAAAAAACTCAGACGACTGGAATTGAGTCCACTGGTACCCCATTGCAGAATTCATCGTCAGTGGCACAGGAATCTACTCTCCAGGGCCATGAGCCACCTATCGCAGAAATAGAGAACAAAGAGACCGTGATAGTTCAGGGTGACCCACGTCCTAATGTTTCGCTAGAGGAAGACATCACAGATACAGTAAGCAACAAAGGGGGCAATGACTGGACCACTGTTCAATCCCGTAAGTCTAAACTTACTGCATCTACTGAGAATGCTTCAAAGAATGCAAAGGACTTTACGGCCCCGAAATTACCCATCTATTCGGCTCTTGCTAAGTCTATCAATAAAGGTAAGCAGAAGAAAGCAAGACGATCGGGGGGAGTTCGCTCCCCATCTCATTAATTCCCCTTTGATTAATGAATTTTTGTTCCTACAATATTAGGGGGCTCAATAATAAGATCTCCTTTGTCAAGGATTTCATTCGAAATAAAAACCTTGGTTTGATAGCCCTCCTGGAGACTCATGTTAAAAAGGATTCGTCGGACTTTGTTTCGTAATCAATTTCTTCAAGGTTTACTTGGTTGTTTAATTATGATTGTCATTATAATGGCCGTATATGGGTAGGATGGGACCCTCACAAATGGCGTGTTCAGAGGTTAGCTCAAAGCAGCCATTATTATCATGTTCTGTCACGAATATTGCCATGAATGTAAGTTTTTTTGTTACTTTCATTTATGCTTTCAACACTCATGAAGAAAGGAGACAACTTTGGCTTGATTTAAATGATTTTCAATCCAACATCTCTTCGAATGGCATTTGTCCTCCCTGGATCTTACTTGGTGATTTTAATAGTTGTTTGAATGTTAATGAGATTGATGGTGGATCTATGAGATTTACAGCCGGTATGCAAGAGTTTAAGGATTGCTTAGAGGCTATCACGGGTACTGATTTACATTATATTGGGAGATTCCTAACCTGGTGGGACAGTAACAAGGGGAAGCCTATTCAGAAAAAACTGGACCGTGCCTTGGTAAACTCTGCTTAGCTCAATTCTTTTGAGATGTGATTTGCGAATTTTCTGCCCAGGGGTCTTTCTGACCATTGCCCAATCATCGTGGAATTGTGAAAGTCTGGAGAAAAACTAAATAAGCCTTTTCAAGTGTTAAATCACATTTTGTCCAACCCAAAGTTTTCTGAGATTATTGCCACTGCTTGGAGCGAGAGAATCACTGGGGACCCTTGGTTTGTAGTTACTAGTAAACTGAAGCTAGTAAAAGCTGCTCTTATAAAGTTAAACATGGATGGTGGAAATCTTCAAGATGCTGTGATTATTGCTCGAAATTCTCTTCTGCAATTTCAAGAGAACCTTCCTCGATTCCCATCTCAAATGGATTTTGAGGAAGAAGCTAGGCTTAGTTCCTGCTTAGTTGAAGCTTTGAGCAAGGAGGAGGTCTTTCTTAAACAAAAAGCTCGAGTTTGCTGGCTTAAGAATGGTTATGGAAATAACCGGTTCTTCTTCAACTCTTGTCATAGCAGGTGGAATACAAACAAAATCATGATATTGGAGGATGAAGCATGAGGCACCTATTCCTCTCATACAGATATCTCATCTCATGTTGTGGGTTTCTTTGAATCTCTGCTTGGCACTGAATCTAGTGTGGCTGATCTGGATAATGATATTTCTCTCCCCCAATTGACTACTGATCAAAAGGAATCTCTAGATGGAAATTTCTCCCCCGATGAGGTTCGGCACATTCTAAAATCTTTGGCAAAGAAAAAGAGTCTGGGTCCTGATGGATTCTCCCCGGAATTTTTTATTGAGGCATGGCCTATTGTGGGGGTTGATGTTACAAAAGCTATTCTTCTTTTTTTTGACACCCTCCACCTTTCCTAGAGCTTTTAGTTCTGTGGCTATCACTCTAGTTTCGAAGTGTGCGAATGCTTCAAAGCTTAGTCAATATAGACCTATCTCCGGCTGCTCTACTCTGTACAAATGTATTTCTAAGCTTCTAGATACAAGGTTGAAACAGGTTCTGCCCTCTATCATCTCTAATAGTCAAACTGCTTTTATTCCTCATCGTAGCATTGGCGACAATATTCTTCTAGCCCAATCTTTATGCAGAGATTACCAGAAAAATGAAGGTGTTCCTCGATGTGCTATCAAACTAGATATCCATAAAGCATTCGATACCATGAATTGACAGTTCCTCTTTGAAGTTCTGAGTCGTATGGGGTTTCCATCTAAGTACTTGAACTGGGTTCGCACTTGCATAACAAATTGCATGAGCTCCTTGAAAATAAACGGATCCCTGGAGGGTTTTTTTTAATGTAAATCTGGGTTGCGTCAAGGTGATCCCCTCTCTCCATACCTGTTTTTCATTGGCATGGAAGCTTTCTCCTCTTATTTGAGACATGACTTACAATGCAATCCGGGTTTCTCTTATCATTGGCGCACTAAAGAGCTAAATTTCAGCCATATAATCTTTGTAGATGATATCTTCCTCTTCTGCAAAGGAGATGCCGATTCTATTACTACTGTGTTGCATTCTATAGGTCGGTTTTCTGACAGTTCAGGCCTTCGTCCGAATTTGGGTAAAAGTGAATGCTTTTTCTGCAATGTTCCACCTTAGGTGGTCATTCAAACCCTCTCCATTTCTAGGTTTCAACAGGGCAGCTTTCCCATCAAATATTTAGGTCTACCTCTCCTCACTACTGCTGTCAAAGCTCAGGAATGCACGATGTTGATCCAACGTTTATGCCACCGTATTGATTCTTGGACTAATCTTTGGCTTCGTCTCTCGGGACGATTACAACTTATAAGATATGTCCTGATTGGAATTCAAGGTATTTGTCTACTTATCTCTTTCTCCCAAAAATGTTCTGAACAAAATCCAATCCTACTTTGCTAGGTTCCTTTGGGGAGGAACTCACGATGCAAGATGTCAACACAAAGTGTCTTGGGCTGAGTGTTGTTTGCCAAAACCTGAAGGAGGGCTTGGTGTTCCTAACCTGCATGATCGCAACAAAGCTGCTATCCTTTACCAAGTTTGGAGACTTGCTGGAAATGAAAACTCCTCGCTTTGGCTTACTGGGTTTCACCATTGTCTTCTGAAAAACAGAGCTTTCTGGTCTGCAAAAATGCCTACTCATAGCTCCTGGGCTATTCGCCAGATTCTAAATCTAAGACATGAGGCTCACCAATATCTCAGTTTCAAGATTGGAGTTGCTTCTCAATTCTTCATGTGGCATGACCCCTGGTTACAAAACCGTAGCTTTATATCTCGGTGGGGTGCAAATATTTTCTCTAATGCTGGTTCTTCAAATCTAGCTCGGATAAACGATTTCTTAGATGACGACAGATGGATCCCCCCTACCTCTAATCATGTTCATATTATTGAGCTTCGACGCCTTCTGGCAAATGTGCATATTTCTCCGAAAATGATGCAGTCCTCTGGGATGGGCAAGAAAAAGTAAACATGTCCCTCATCTGGAACTCTATTAGAAGAACTGGTACTCCCCCTCCGTGGGTGAAGTCGATTTGGCATTCCTTTGCTATTCCGAAATGCTCTATTTCTATGTGGTTGGCCTTGAAATCCAAGTTGTTAACAAAAGATAGAATGTTATCCTTTATTATGAATGTGGATGCCACTTGCCTTCTTTGCAGATGTAACAATGAAACTACTGAGCATCTATGCACTTCATGACCATTCACGAATCTTGTGATATCATGTAGTCATGTTCCTATATCCACTAGTTGGAGGGATTGGCAATTGGGACAGTTCACCCTTGGAATCGCCACGAACTTAAAGAAACACTTGAGTTGGCTTTTTATTTCTGTGGCTATTTACTTTATATGGCAGGAGCGAAACAGAAGAATGCATGGCAGTGGAAGACCTCGGCAAACAATTCAGCTGTCATTCATTATTAAAACAATGGTTCGTGAGAAATTGTTCACCTGTTCAAGTTTTCAGCGCATGGTAGAGAGGGACCCATCCCTAATACCCCTTTTATACTAGTCTGTTCCTGATTGTATTCTGATTGTATTCTGCTGCTTAGACTTTTTCTTGTGTACTCGTAGTAGTTTTATGTTTTACCTGTAATAGTGTTAGCTTGGTTCTCTCGCGGGGTATGCCCCTAGATTATGTACTTTTTTAGTCATCTATAAAATTTAATTTAGCCAAAAAAAATGAAATCAAGGACAAAATTGATATTTAAAAAACTAAAAATATAAATTTTATTAAAACGGCTGATTTGATTTAAGTTGAGACAAATCAATTAAATTAATCAAGTATACATATCGAATTTTAATTATGAATAATGCTACAGACCCCAAAACACGTTCAAAAAAAGTAGATTAACCTCATTTATGTACAGAAAAAATTGTCAAGAAATTAAAAATATAAAATTGCTAGTTGTTAGACACATCATTATGTACAAATTCTTAGACATTTTGTTTGATTCCCTAAAATTATCCCAATAAATATCTATCAACAATCCGAATTTATTTATGTCTGTATAGAATAATCAATAAGTCTATAATAAAACTATGCATTTTTACTTAAAGTAAAGAATAAATTAGTTTATTGGGATCCTTTTTTATATTTGAAATAAATTTTTAATCGACAATAAATAAGTTTTTTTAATTATTGTTCGTAAATTTGTTGTATGTACAACCAACTTCAATCAAATTACTCATTGTAATTGTAATTTTATTTTATTACTTTTAACATGTGAAATAAATTTTAGAATCAAATACAGTAATCAACAACAAAAAAGAAGTAAGATATAAATAATCGCTGAAGAAAATAATTAGTTTGATAAAACCAAACATTTGAAGTACATAAAATAAAGAACTAAATGTTTGAGTAAGAACAATAAACCAGTGAAACAATACAAAACGTTTATTACCCAAGATAATAAATAACTTGTGGAGAAAACAATATGCTAATGAACTTATTAAATTGCAATATTGCACAATCACGATCTGCTAATCATCTCAGCATCCCTCAATTCTCAGAAAGTTTGATGAACAGCTTTCATGGACCATGCACGGGAAACCGATTACCTTGATTAATATACCTACAAAAACAATGAATGTAAGGGAAATCTTAAAATTAAATTATTATTATGAATAAGTGAATAATATAAATAATTGTGATTAGTAAAATTGAGAAAAGTACTAACTAATATACCTCTACCTCATCAAGAAAACTTCCTCATGATCAATATTGACATATATCCCAGATGATGGTAGATTTGCAATGGAGATTGTGCCTAAATGTTGAAAAAAGGAATTAGTTTTCATTGTCACATAATTGTATAATTGAATTTAGTTAAGAGAAATAAAGAGACATTATTAAGATGCTGGGGAAGATATTACCTTTATATTTTGAAATCCTTGTACTTGCCAAGATCAAGACCATCGGATGATCGAAATTTACATCATAGAGTTGCTGAGTATTTTGTCTATTCTGTACATGTTAATTGCGATGGTTAAACTGATTTTTGCCTAAACAAAATATCAGGGAATCAACTACAAAATAAAATAAATGATCTTTACCTCACAATCTAGGACGATCATGTTCTGCATAACTACAGTCCCTTGGGATATAGATGGCAACATTCTTGTCACACGAACCTTCAAAATCCAGTCAGTCCTTGTTACACCCAAAGTTGCAAGATGATGGTGGACGTTCATACCTGTAACAACAATTTTAAGAGAATGTTCAAATTCATATGTTTAACAATATATTAAGTAGACAAAAAATAGTTGAGAAGAAGAGTTCAAATACCTATGTCTAAATTTGTCATTCTTTAGAATGTATAAGTGAGAGAGACTGATTGACGGGATATTATAGTAACCTTAATGATTCGTTTAAGGTCTAAAATCTTTGATTCATTTTGGTTGTTTATCATGGTTATCTTAGACATAAGGAGTCCATGATTTTCTTCAAATGATAGCTTTATTTGACTTTTATTATTGATCCTAATGATGATATCATGTAATTAGTTAAAATTCCTTGATTTCCTCTCCTAGTAACATGACAAATCAATATATTTAAATTTTAAGTGCAAATTTATATTCTTATATTATGTATCTGAATTCAAAGGAAATGTAGTAACAGAATGCTACAAATTAGGTAAATTGAAAACATATAAAGAGAAAGAGGTCTTCCTATTTTATAACATTAATTTTAAAATTTTACATGACTTTAAACATATGAAATGATATAAATGTAGCAGCAATTGCATTTAAAGTCATAATTCCGAGAATTGAGATGATGCCTACAGATACTAAATGGCCATTTGATTTCAAAAGAGTGCAGTTTCCTGTCCAATTGTGTTTTGCGATGACGATTAACAAAAGCCAAGGATAGTCTCTGGACACCGTTGGACTCTACTTTCCAAGGCCAGTTTTTACACACGGTCAATTCTATGTTGCTGTATCACGAGTTACATCTGTTGCCGGTCTTCATATATTGATCTATGGTGATGATGGACGTTCAACGAATTCAACAGCTAACGTTGTGTACGAAGACGTCTTCTACAGTCTTCCAAGTGTTGAAGAATAAATCTTTTTGTTTAGTTGTATTAGAATCAAATTTTGAACATTTATGCTACAATGTAAAATAAATAGATAAATGGAGGTCCATTTTATGTAGGGCTGATCATTCGGTTAATTCGGTTAAAAACCGAGCCGAATTAGAAAAACCGAAAATCCGAAATGTCAATTTTGTGAAACCGAACCGAAGTTTTACTAAAACCGAACCGAAAATCGAACCGAAAACCGAACCGAAATAATTCGGTTTTAAAAAAACCGAAATTCAAAATAATTTTAAAAAAAATATTTATTATTATTAAATAGTAACATTATTTATAATCAATTACCTTTTCAGCTAAAATACATGGTTTTTCTAACAAAATTCCCGCTTTTTCCAAAATAATCACAGAGAATTACCCTTTTTCAACTAAAACATGTTACTTTTTCTATTTTTCCTTACTAAAATACTTTATTTTTCAAAAATATCACAGACAAATCCTTACTTATATATTTTAATACCAATTAAAACATAAAAGTAACAATTACAAACAATCCATGCATCGCACGAGTTTTAAGCTAATATATATATATATGTTTTTTTAATTATATATATATATATGTTTTTTTTAATTATATATATATAATTAAAAACAACATATTAAAATATTTCGATTTTTCGGTTTTTAACCGAACAAATATTCTGAAAACCGAACCGAACCGATTTTATTTTGGTTTAATCCGAAAAACCGAAATAACCGAAATATTTGAAAAAACTCAATCGAAACCAAACCGAAATATTTCAGTTCGGATCGGTTTTTCGGTTCTTGGTGTCTTCGCAAGATCCTCAATTTGATACCTCTAGCTCAATAGTTTGTAAAGTATCATATTGGTTGCAGCTCTGAATTCTTTTTCTGGCATGATCCCTGGCCCAATGGAGTGTCTCTTCTCCAGCAGTTTGATGTCTCCATTGTTCCCATATCAGAATCATCAAACATCATAAAAGTTGGTGCTTATATGCAAGGTCAGAACTGGATCCTTCCTTCTTCCAATCATGTCTTCGTTATGGAGATGCGGCAACTTGTAAATTCCATTTCTATTGCACAATGTGATTCTATCACTTGGAATGATGCAGCTGATTCTCATGTGTCTGCCTCTTTTATTTGGAACTCGATTAGGCCCTCTTTTAACAATCCTCCTTGGGTGGGTGTTATTTGGCATCCTTTGCACGTTCCTAAATGTGCGTTTACTCTTTGGTTAGCCTTCCAAGACCGTCTATTAACTAAAGACCGTATGCAGCGTTTTGGCATGACTACAGATCTTCGATGTTACCTTTGCAATAATGCTATTGAGACTGTTGCTCACTTATTTAGTATTTGTGTTTTTGCTAGAGCGGTTATTTCTGACCCTTCTTTTGGGGTAACAGCCGACTGGACTAGCTACTTACAAGGTCATGTTACTATGGGAATCAACTCCACGATGAAGAAGTTTATGATTTATCTTTACCTCTCAGTTTCGGTCTATTATCTTTGGCGGGAAAGAAATGAATGCGCCCATAGAATAGCCTACACAAAGACCTCTCCAACCTGTCTTAAACTAATCATCAAAAGAGTCATTCGGGAAAAGCTCTCTACTCATGAGGCCTTCAAAAAAGCAGCAGCAAAGGATCACTCCTTAATTCTTAACTTACATTAGCTGGTTTTGTATTTCGTTTCTTGTAATTGTTTATGGTAGTTGTTTAGTGTTTTGGCTTCTTGTTTAGTCTTGTTTGTCAGTTTGTTGTTCCTTGTCTTGCAGTGATCTGTTTCGTTTTTTTTTTTGCGCGGGGTATGCCCCTAGATGTGTAAATTCTTTTTCTCTTCTATATTACTTCGATTTAGCAAAAAAAAAAACAAAGAAAACCTCGATCAGGTCGTATCATTAGTTTGTAGGCATAATACTCCCTCATTGAAATAGTTGTTCTTGCCTTACTCTCATCTGGACATTTATCGGAAGAAATAGGTGTAGGGACCTTTTGTGATTTACTTTGTAGAGGAATTTCTGGATGAAAACCTTCATCGCCATACGGAAACAACAGTGGATATTGAAGTGCCATGAATTGAGAACACGTTTCAAATACTCGCTTCAAGTACATTTGTTTTGTCTGCATCACCAACAATCAAGGCAGCAACATCATTGGATTATATCACGTGATTTGTTCTTCCAGATGCTGATCTGGAATGGAGCAATTGCAGGTTAAATTCATCTGGTTCATCAAGTTTTAAGCGATCCCTTGCCACACAAAATCCTCTTGTACATTTGTTGTGCTCGTCAAGCATTTCAAGCAAACATTGATTAATTTCTGGATCAAGCTGATCACTACCATTAATGGCATTCATGCGATTTTGGACCTCGTTTTCTGTGTCATATATGTAGAGCTGACAAAATTTTGGAGTCTCTCCTTCATTTGGTTTGAGGGTACCAATGAGATGATAATTCTGTCCATTTAGCTTGAAATAATAAGGACCTTTTCCATTGTTTATTTTCTTATCAATTTTACCACCGATAGAGGTAAATTGGAACATAGAGTTGTATGTTCGTATGTTTTTCAGAAAATGTGATGTCTTTTCTCCACCCACCAACAATGAATCCAAATAAGGAGGAGGTTGTTTCTCTTCATCGAGAAGCACCTGACCATCTCTACAACATAATGAGAATGTCGGTTGCTGTTTTTTGAACAATTATTATTGCGCTCTTCATTCCACATTACTGATTTACATTTACGACAAACCTTTGTTGCAGGCCCAAGTTCCCTGTAACCGTTCCAGAGATCTGCATATTTACAAAATTATTGTATTAAAAAAATATGAAATACATTGGAAAAATAAAAACACAATCGTAAACAAAGATTACATATTTATAGTCTTAATATTGATAAATATTAATCGTGAACCTGCTTGACTAATTTCTTGATCATCTTCTTCATCCAGAACATACTATCCCCGACCTTCTACAATATATGGATTTATGTATTATTTATACATTGGATTAATTTGTGTAATACGAAAACTGGTTGATTTGTGAAAGTACCTTGTGCTTCACTATCAAAATCAATTTCATCTGTATCATAAGTACATAACGAAACAAAATATATTCGAATAAGTAAATTACATATTAGCAGTTAAGGAATCATATAGTAATGCAACAAATAGGGATTATAATCTTTAATTCTACAAAGACTAAGTACACCTGTTTGCATCTTATCGCCATCTCCTTCAATATTCTCTGTTGAGAGGACATATGACATTAGATAAACAAATAGTTAATACAAAATTTAAAATATTGAGTGGTATTAGATTGCAATACCATGAAAGATCTTAGAATTGTCTATATCAGAGTTGGTTTCCTTTTCCATGTGTTTGGCTTGTTTCTTACGCCGATTCTTAGTAACAGAGGAAGAAGTCGCACAGTCTGTACTTTGTCTACAGACTTTAGCACGTAGATTGTGAAATTATATTTCCACATAAGAAAGAATAATTTAAAACCTGATTGAATAAATGATATAAATAATATACATTAATAAATGCCGTGGGAAATACCTGCGTCTTTGGGATTTGAGGAAGAATTAGAACAACCGACATCATTAAATGATTCCATCAAGTTTTTGACACCAGTTCCCTTTTGCGCTGGGAACCAACCTGTAAAATGGATGATTGAAGTTGAAAATATAGAATAAAATAATACACATCTTTTTGTCCAGTAAAAAAGCTTGATTAACCTGGTCTACGTACACCAAGTTTTTCTAATTCTGGAGTAAGAACAGTGATGTCTGAAAGAGAGCCATTCCCAGCATTGGAACTTGACGTAATACAATGAGTTATATCCATTGAATGACGATTCAACAAATTCACCATTTTAGTATCCTTAAATCCAGACCCTCTAAAATTGCAGTAATCCATCATAGATTGATTAGGTATTTTGTTAGACGAATTCTTTGTAGGAGATATTCTCGACGCATGTAACTGAAAAGGAGTCACATTCGTGGTAGTTGTTGGTTTCCGCTGTATAGCACGTGAAACTGGACCTGAAGTAGTTATACCTGTAAACTATATTCTTTATCAGTCAAAAAATACAAACATCTTATTTCAATTTACACATATGTGAATTAATTTGTACCATACAGATTGACACTGTGTAGCCTCCTTTGGGACGAGGTAAGATAACCATGTCCATTCCCACTTATGTTGGCACATCCTGTAATTTAATTGATAATTAAAATACGGTTGGATGCTTCAATGCAAGGTTTGATGCTTCAATGCGAAACTTAGCAATCAAATTTAAATTACATATATAGATGGTATAATCTGAAGAATTTGAAGCAACTCTGTGCTTCTTTTGTGTAATCTGTGAGGTTGTATGTGAAACAAAAGGATCATGATTCCCTACAATAAAAGTACAGAACAATCTAAAAATATGCAATCCGGATATGAGGTTCTGGACAAAAAAATAGAATGAGTGTATAAATTACCATTCAGGTTGACAAAAGATAGCCTCCTCTGAGATGGAGTAAGATAACCCTGGCTATTTTCAATTACGTTAGAAGTACCTATTGACATACAATAAGTAACGTATATTAGATCTCAATAATTTACGTATTAACAATGTATATGATTCATCTATTAAACAAATGGTATCACCTGATACTTGAGAAGAAGCTACATGTTTGTTTGGATTAATTTGTGAATTTGAGTAAAACCCAAAATTATTAGTAGAACCTATAATCAGATGAAAATAATAGTATGCATTATGAAAAATACAAAGAGCATTCCGATGCAAAACAAAATACCAAATACATATAAGAAAAGTATTAAAAACATGCACTCATCAAACATTTACAATTACCAGTTTGACTGATATGTGATGGCTGAGAATTAGGATCCTTATTTTCATTATTGAAACAATTTGTGTTGTTTGAAACATTTCGATAAATGCCACTGGTCAATGTTGGCGGAGGGCGTCTTCTCTGTCCTGGATATATAACGTAAAAAAAATACTCGAGGTTTGTACAAAGAGTAATACTTCAACATCTTGTACTCACCGGTTGGTACAGAAGAAGGAGAAACCAGACCCAAAGGTAGGCGTTTACGACCAGTTTTATCCATAACCAAGCAACGAAGAAGACAATCAGAGACTACAATAAAGCGGCATAGCAGATGGGAATTTGAAGGATGAAATCAACTGTCATATATACAATCATGGGCAAAATGTGAGAGCAATGTCAAGGCTACAATCATGGCCAAAATCAACTGTCTTTCACACAGATGTAACACAAAATGAGAATTAGAGTAGATGATCGAGAAAATTCAAACACAAACTGATCATCACTGAGAAAGAAGAAAACCAAACTTGTTCGTCACTTTCCAGCAAAATTAAACTGATCATATCAAAAATAAACTGAACTCAAAATATAAAGACATCCTAAAAAAAGACATTCTAAATTTATCAATGATGATTGATAGAGTATACAAACCTGATTTATACATGATTCGGCAATGGGAGGTAGTTTATTTCCTTCACTATTCGAAAACCAGCATCACATAAATGACATGAAAAAGCACCGTCAAATGATCTGGCAACCTGATAGACTATAAAATAATACATACAATAAGATTTAGTCCGAAAAACGCAAGCAAACATAGATGAAGAATATAGCAACTTGTTTTTTCCATGATATGGCGATGGCTAAAGATAAGAAAATTGTGTACAAAGAAGATGATGCATAAACTTGAATTTGAAATTAGGAGTAACTGATTGATCCGCAACAAATTTTTACGTGTCAAAGCCTACAACCAAAGAGTAACCAAATGCAGTTGATGTAAACATACATGGGTATTACCCATCTGTATCCGGGTAAATTTGATTTGTACTGATGTGTTAATGAATTTAGTGATGGATCAGATCCGATTGTAAATGGAGCGACCCAACTGTAAAATTTTGGACAAAAATGGACATGATGGGTAATGTTAATTTAAAATTGGAAAGGGTAGAAAAGGTAATTTTCCAGTTTCTTCATGTTCATGAATTAAGATTATATGGATACATAACCGGGGTCCCGTGGTATCTGCTCCGATTCAGGCCCGGACAGCCCCGAATGAAGTTTTCTACAATTCTATAAACCCATAAGGTCAAATTATGTTAAAATATCAAAAAAAACGGCCCACTTCAATTTTTCCTCGTTTTTCTTGTATAGCTGCCTTTAGAGATCTACGTAACCGGGGGTCCCCTAGTATCTGCTTCGATTCAAGCCCAGAAAACCTTAAATGAAGTTTTCTACAATTCTATAAACTCATAGCATCAAATTGTGTGAAAATACCCAAAAATGGCCCGTTTCAATTTTTCCCTGTTTTCCTTATATAGCTGCCTTTAGCGGTATACGTAATCTGGGGTCCCCTGTTATCTGTTCCGATTCAGGCTCGGAGAGCTCCAATTGAAGTTTTTTTGCAATTCTATAAACCCGTATGGTCAAATTATGTGAAAACACCCACAAAATGGCCCTCTTCAATTTTTCCATGTTTTCCTTGTATAGCTGCCTTTAGATATATACATAACGAGGGGTCCGCTAGTATTTGCTCCAATTCAGACCCGGACAACCCCAAATGAAGTTTTCTGCAATTCTATAAACCCATAGGGTCAAATTACGAGAAAATATTCACAAAACCGACCGCTTCTATTTTTCCCCATTTTTCTTGTATAGTTGCCTTTAGAGGTATACGTAATCGGGGGTCCCTTGGTATCTGCTTCGATTCAGGCTCGGACAACCCAAATTGAAGTTTTTTGTAATTCTATAAACCCATAGGGCCAAATTATGTGAAAATACCCACAAAACGGCTCGCTTGAATTTTTCCCTGTTTTCCTTGTATTGCTGTCTATAGAGATATACATAACCAGGGGTCCCCTGGTATGTACTCTGATTCAGGCCCGGACAGCCCAAATTGAAGTTTTCTGCAATTCTATAAACCTAGAGGGTCAAATTACGAGAAAATATTCATAAAACGGTCTTCATCAATTTTTCTCCATTTTCTTTGTATAGCTACCTTTAGAGGTATGCGTAATTGGGGGTCCCTTAGTATCTGCTGTGATTCAGGCACGGCAACCCAAATTGTAGTTTTCTGCAATTCTATAAACTCATAGGGTCAAATTACGTGAAAATACCCACAAAATATACCGCTTGATTTTTTTCCCCCGTTTTCCTTGTATTGCTGCCTTTAGAGATAAACATAATTGGGGGTACCCTGGTATCTGCTCTGATTCAGGCCCAGACAGTCTCAAATGAAGTTTTCTGCTAATCAATAAACTCATAAGGTCAAATTACGAGAAAATATTCACAAAACGGCCCGTTTCAATTTTCCCCATTTTCCATGTATAGCCTTTAGAGGTATACGTAATCGGGGGTCCCTTAGTATCTCCGATTCAGGCCCGGACAACTCCTATTGAAGTTTTCTGCAATTATATAAACCCATAGGGTCAAATTATATGAAAATGACCACAAAATGGCTCACGTCAATTTTTCCCCGTTTTCCTTGTATTGATGCCTTTAGAGGTATACGTAACCGGGGATCCCTTGGTATCTGCTCCGATTAAGACCCAAACAACCCCAAATGAAGTTTTTTGTAATTCTATAAACCCATAGGGTCAAACTACGAGAAAATATTCACAAAACGCCCCCCTCATGTTTTTCCCCATTTTCCTTGTATAGTTGCCTTTAGAGGTATACGTAATCGGGGGTTCCGTGGTATCTGCTCCGATTCAGGCTCGGACAACCCAAATTGAAGTTTTTTGTAATTCTATAAACCCATAGGGCCAGATTATGTGAAAATACCCAAAAAATAGTCCGGTTAATTTTTTCCATGTTTTCCTTGTATAGCTGCCTTTAGATATATACATAACCAAGGGTCCCCTCGTATCTGCTCTGGTTCAGGCCCGGACAGCCCAAATTTAAGTTTTCTGCAAATCAATAAACCCATAGGGTCAAATTACGAGAAAATATTCACAAAATGGCCTGTTTAAATTTTTCCTCATTTTCCTTGTATAACTGTCTTTAGAGGTATACGTAACTGGGGGTCCCCTTGTATCTGCTCTGATTCAGGCCCGAACAACACTAAATAAAGTTTTCTACAATTCGATAAAACCATAGCATTAAATTATGTGAAAATACCCATAAAATAGCTTGCCTCAATTTTTCCCCGTTTTCTTGGTGTAGCTACCTTTAGAGGTATACGTAACTGGGGGTCCCCTGGTATCTGCTCTGATTGAAGCCGGAACAGTCCTAAATGAAGTTTTCTACAATTCTATAAAACCATAGCATTAAATTATGTGAAAATATCCACAAAACAGCTCGCTTCAAATTTTCCTCGCTTTCCTGGTATTGCTACCTTTAGAGGTATACGTTATCGGGGGTCCCTTAGTATCTCCGATTCAGGCCCGGACCACTCCAATTGAAGTGTTCTACAATTCTATAAACCCATAGTGTCAAATTTTATGAAAATACCCACAAAATGGCTCACTTCAATTTTTCCCTGTTTTCCTTGTATAGCTGCCTTTAGAGTTATACGTAACTGGGGGTCCCCTGGTATCTGCTCCGATTCAGACACAAACATCCCAAATGAAGTTTTCTGCAATTCTATAAACCCAAAGGGTCAAACTACGAGAAAATATTCACAAAACGACCAGCTTCTGTTTTTCCCCATTTTCTATGTATACCCCTTTAGAGGTATACGTAATTTGGGGTCCTTTGGTATCTGCTCCGATTCAGGCTCGGACAACCCAAATTGAAGTTTTATGTAGTTCTATAAACCCATAGGGCCAAATTATATGAAAATACCCACAAAACGGCCCGCTTCAGTTTTTCTCCATTTTCCTTGTATAGCTGTCTTTAGAGGTATACGTAATCGGGGGTCCCTTGGTATCTGCTCTGAGTCAGGCCCGAACAACCCAAATTGAAGTTTTCTTCAATTCTATAAACCCATAGGGTCAAATTACGTCAAAATGCCCACAAAATGGCCTGCTTAAATTTTTCATTGTTTTCCTTGTATAGCTACCTTTGGAGATATAAATAACCGGGGGTCCCCTGGTATCTGCTCAGATTCAGGCCCAGACAGCCCCAAATGAAGTTTTCTACTAATCAATAAACTCATAGGATCAAATTACGAGAAAATATTCACAAAATGGCCCGTTTCAATTTTCCCCATTTTCCTTGTATAGTTGCCTTTAGAGGTATACGTAACCGGCGGTCCCCTAGTATCTGCTCTAATTGAGGCTCGTACAACCATAAATGAAGTTTTCTACAATTCTATAAAACCATAATATTAAATTATGTGAAAATATACACAAAATAGCTCGCTTCAATTTTTCCCCGTTTTCCTGATATAGCTACCTTTAGAGGTATACGTAATCAGGTGTCCCTTTGTATCTCCGATTCAGGTTCGGACAACTCCAATTGAAGTTTTCTGCAATTCTATAAATCCATAGGGTCAAATTATGTGAAAATCACCACAAAATGGCTGGCTTCAATTTTTCCCCGTTTTCCTTGTATAGCTGCCTTTAGAGGTATACGTAACTGGGGGTCCCCTAGTATCTGCTCTGATTCAGGCCCGAACAACCCTAAATAAAGTTTTCTACAATTCAATAAAACCATAGCATTAAATTATGTGAAAATACCCACAAAATAGCTTGATCCAATTTTTCCCTGTTTTCCTAGTATAGCTACCTTTAGCGGTATAGGTAATCTGGGGTCCCCTGGTATCTGTTCCGATTCAGGCTCGGACAGCTCCAATTGAAGTTTTTTTGCAATTCTATAAACCCATATGGTCAAATTATGTGAAAACACCCACAAAATGGCCCTCTTCAATTTTTCAATGTTTTCCTTGTATAGCTGCCTTTAGATATATACATAACCGGGGGGTCCGCTGGTATTTGCTCCAATTCAGACCCGGACAGCCCCAAATGAAGTTTTCTGCAATTCTATAAACCCATAGGGTCAAACTACGATAAAATATTCACAAAACGGCCTGCTTCTATTTTACCCCATTTTTCTTATATATTTGCCTTTAGAGGTATACGTAATCGGGGGTCCCTTGGTATCTGCTTCGATTCAGGCTCGGAGAACCCAAATTAAATTTTTTTGTAATTCTATAAACCCGTAGCATCAAATTATGTGAAAATACCCACAAAACAACCCGCTTCAATTTTTCTCCCTTGGGGTCCCTGGTATCTGCTCCGATTTAGACTCGGACAACCCCAATTGAAGTTTTCTGCAAATCTATAAACCCATAGGGTCAAATTACGAGAAAATATTCACAAAATAGCCCGTTTCAATTTTTCCCCATTTTTTCCCATTTGCCTTTAGTGGTATACGTAACTGGGGGTCCCCTGGTATCTTCTCTGATTCAGGCCCGAACAACCCTAAATAAAGTTTTCTACAATTCGATAAAACCATAGCATTAAATTATGTGAAAATACCAACAAAATAGCTTGCTTCAATTTTTCCCCGTTTTCCTGGTATAGCAACCTTTAGAGGTATACGTAATCTGGGGTCCCCTGGTATCTGCTCCGATTCAGGCTCGGACAGCTCCAATTGAAGTTTTTTGCAATTTTATAAACCCATATGGGTCAAATTACGTGAAAATATCTACAAAATGGCTCGCTTCAATTTTTCCCCGTTTTCCTTGTATAGCTGCCTTTAGAGATATACATAACCAGGGGTCCCCTGGTATCTGCTCCAATTCAGACCCGGACAGCCCCAAATGAAGTTTTCTGCAATTCTATGAACCGATAGGGTCAAATTACGAGAAAATATTCACAAAACCGACCGCTTCTATTTTTCCCCATTTTTCTTGTAAGTTGCCTTTAGAGGTATACGTAATCGGGGGTCCCTTGGTATCTGCTTCGATTCAGGCTCGGACAACCCAAATTGAAGTTTTTTGTAATTCTAGGGCCAAATTATGTGAAAATACCTACAAAACGGCTCGCTTGAATTTTTCCCTGTTTTCCTTGTATAGCTGTCTATAGAGATATACATAACCAGGGGTCCCCTGGTATGTGCTCTAATTCAGGCCCGGACAGCCCAAATTGAAGTTTTCTGCAATTCTATAAACCTAGAGGGTCAAATTACGAGAAAATATTCATAAAACGGTCTGCATCAATTTTTCTCCATTTTCTTTGTATAGCTACCTTTAGAGGTATGCGTAATTGGGGGTCCCTTAGTATCTGCTCTGATTCAGGCCCGGCAACCCAAATTGTAGTTTTCTACAATTCTATAAACCCATAGGGTCAAATTACGTGAAAATACCCACATAATGGCCCGCTTGATTTTTTCCCCCGTTTTCCTTGTATTGCTGCCTTTAGAGATATACATAATTGGGGGTCCCCTGGTATCTGCTCCGATTCAGGCCCAGACAGTCCCAAATGAAGTTTTCTGCTAATCAATAAACTCATAGGGTCAAATTACGAGAAAATATTCACAAAACGGCCCGTTTAAATTTTCCCCATTTTCCATGTATAGCTACCTTTAGAGGTATACGTACTCGGGGGTCCCTTAGTATCTCCGATTCAGGCCCGGACAACTCCTATTGAAGTTTTCTGCAATTGTATAAACCCATAGGGTCAAATTATGTGAAAATTACCACAAAATGGCTCACTTCAATTTTTCCCCGTTTTCCTTGTATTGCTGCCTTTAGAGGTATACGTAACCGGGGATCCCTTGGTATCTGCTCCGATTAAGACCCAAACAACCCCAGATGAAGTTTTCTGTAATTCTATAAACCCATAGGGTCAAACTACGAGAAAATATTCACAAAACGGCCCCCTCATGTTTTTCCCCATTTTCCTTGTATAGCTGCCTTTAGAGGTATACGTAATCGGGGGTTCCGTGGTCTCTGCTCCGATCCAGGCTCGGACAACCCAAATTGAAGTTTTTTGTAATTCTATAAACCCATAGGGCCAGATTACGTGAAAATACCCAAAAAAAAGTCCGCTTAATTTTTCCATGTTTTCCTTGTATAGCTGCGTTTAGATATATACATAACCAGGGGTCCCCTGGTATCTGCTCTGGTTCAGGCCCGGACAACCCAAATTTAAGTTTTCTGCAAATCAATAAACCCATAGGGTCAAATTACGAGAAAATATTCACAAAATGGCCTGTTTAAATTTTTCCTCATTTTCCTTGTATAATTGTCTTTAGAGGTATACGTAACTCGGGGTCCCCTGGTATCTGCTCTGATTCAGGCCCGAACAACCCTAAATAAAGTTTTCTACAATTCGATAAAACCATAGCATTAAATTATGTGAAACTACCCACAAAATAGCTTGCTTCAATTTTTCCCCGTTTTCCTGGTGTAGCTACCTTTAGAGGTATACGTAACTGGGGTTCCCCTGGTATCTGCTCTGATTGAAGCCGGAACAGCCCTAAATGAAGTTTTCTACAATTCTATAAAACCATAGCATTAAATTATGTGAAAATATCCACAAAACAGCTCGCTTCAATTTTTCCTCGTTTTCCTGGTATTGCTACCTTTAGAGGTTTACGTAATCGGGGGTCCCATGGTATCTCTGATTCAGGCCCGGACAACTCCAATTGAAGTTTTCTACAATTCTATAAACCCATAGTGTCAAATTTTATGAAAATACCCACAAAATGGCTAACTTCAATTTTTTCTTGTTTCCTTGTATAGCTGCCTTTAGAGGTATACGTAACTGGGGGTCCCCTGGTATCTGCTCCGATTCAGACACAAACATCCCAAATGAAGTTTTATGCAATTCTATAAACCCAAAGGGTCAAACTACGAGAAAATATTCACAAAACGACCAGTTTCTGTTTTTCCCCATTTTCTATGTATAGCCCTTTAGAGGTATACGTAATTTGGGGTCCTTTGGTATCTGCTATGATTCAGGCTCGGACAACCCAAATTGAAGTTTTATGTAATTCTATTAACCCATAGGGCCAAATTATGTGAAAATACCCACAAAACGGCTCGCTTCAGTTTTTCTCCATTTTCCTTGTATAGCTGTCTTTAGAGGTATACGTAATCGGGGGTCCCTTGGTATCTGCTCTGAGTCAGGCCCGAACAACCCAAATTGAAGTTTTCTTCAATTCTATAAACCCATAGGGTCAAATTACGTCAAAATGCCCACAAAATGGCCTGCTTAAATTTTTCATTGTTTTCCTTGTATAGCTACCTTTGGAGATATACATAACCGGGGGTCCCCTGGTATCTACTCAGATTCAGGCCCAGACAGCCCCAAATGAAGTTTTCTACTAATCAATAAACTCATAGGGTCAAATTACGAGAAAATATTCACAAAATGGCCCGTTTCAATTTTCCCCATTTTCCTTGTATAGTTGCCTTTAGAGGTATACGTAACCGGCGATCCCCTAGTATCTGCTCTAATTGAGGCCCGTACAGCCATAAATGAAGTTTTCTACAATTCTATAAAACCATAATATTAAATTATGTGAAAATATACACAAAATAGCTCGTTTCAATTTTTCCCCGTTTTCCTGGTATGGCTACCTTTAGAGGTATACGTAATCGGGTGTCCCTTGGTATCTCCGATTCAGGTCCGGACAACTCCAATTGAAGTTTTTTGCAATTCTATAAATCCAGAGGGTCAAATTATGTGAAAATCACCAAAAAATGGCTGGCTTCAATTTTTCCCCGTTTTCCTTGTATAGCTGCCTTTAGAGGTATACGTAACTGGGGGTCCCCTAGTATCTGCTCTGATTCAGGCCCGAACAACCCTAAATAAAGTTTTCTACAATTCGATAAAACCATAACATTAAATTATGTGAAAATACCCACAAAATATCTTGATTCAATTTTTCCCTGTTTTCCTGGTATAGCTACCTTTAGCGGTATACGTAATCTGGGGTCCCCTGGTATCTGTTCCGATTCAGGCTCGGACAGCTCCAATTGAAGTTTTTTTTGCAATTCTATAAACCCATATGGTCAAATTATGTGAAAACACCCACAAAATGGCCCTCTTCAATTTTTCCATGTTTTCCTTGTATAGCTGCCTTTAGATATATACATAACGGGGGGTCCGCTGGTATTTGCTCCAATTCAGACCCGGACAGCCCCAAATGAAGTTTTCTGCAATTCTATAAACCCATAGGGTAAAACTACGAGAAAATATTCACAAAACGGCCCGCTTCTATTTTACCCCATTTTTCTTATATAGTTGCCTTTAGAGGTATACGTAATCGGGGGTCCCTTGGTATCTGCTTCGATTGAGGCTCGGAGAACCCAAATTAAATTTTTTTGTAATTCTATAAACCCGTAGCATCAAATTATGTGAAAATACCCACAAAACAGCCCGCTTCAATTTTTCTCCCTTGGGGTCCCTGGTATCTGCTCCGATTTAGACCCGGACAACCCCAATTGAAGTTTTCTGCAAATCTCTAAACCCATAGGGTCAAATTACGAGAAAATATTCACAAAATAGCCTGTTTCAATTTTTCCCCATTTTTTCCCATTTGCCTTTAGTGGTATACGTAACTGGGGTCCCCTGGTATCATCTCTGATTCAGGCCCGAACAACCCTAAATAAAGTTTTCTACAATTCGATAAAACCATAGCATTAAATAATGTGAAAATACCAACAAAATAGCTTGCTTCAATTTTTCCCCGTTTTCCTGGTATAGCAACCTTTAGAGGTATACGTAATTTGGGGTCCCCTGGTATCTGCTCCGATTCAGGCTCGGACAGGTCCAATTGAAGTTTTTTGCAATTTTATAAACCCATATGGGTCAAATTATGTGAAAATATCAACAAAGGCAAAGCATATACTTAGGAGATATCACCTCATTAGAGAAATAAATAATAGAGGGGATATACATATATGTAAAGTGCATACTAATGATAACGTTGCGGACCCACTGACTAAGGCTTTGTCGCATGTTATTCCCAAATGACCTAACAGAATTGTAGAAGGGGGGGTTGAATACAATTCTTGATATTTTCTTGAAACTAAACACTTTATGAAATTAAACTGAACTGAATAAATAAAAACACAAGATATAAATAATTCAGTTGGATTGTTTGATGATCCAACTGAAGTGTTTTTATTGCGGAAATAATCTGTGATACAAATGTACACAGCTGCTCAGTTACAATGTTGTAGAGAAGAAATGCTCTCAAAGATAGCTAATACAATCTATTTGTTTTTCTTCTCTTTTTCTAAAGTGACTGCTACACTTGGTTATAAATCCCAAGTTTACAATTCTACATTTGGTTAAACTAAAGAATAATAGAAGTAACCATCAGTAGCTTGCTTTTCATTCCTTTTGTCCAATGGTCCTTGGAGATCTTTGCTTTTGTCTTTATGCTCATTATAATCATTCCCAAGAGCCTTATTGGAAATCTAGAATGTTTCCTTATTTCCAGTAACCACTTTGATGGTTTCCAATGCAAAGTACACTTCCATATCTCCTTTTAGATCTGTTCAGTAAACTGTCACTATCACTTTGTCAACTGCTCAAAAAGCAACATTGATTCGTTGATAGCAAGGAGATGTGTTTCGTTGATAGCTTCATTCTTCATTCCGTTGATGGTGTTTCCCTCGTTTCGTTGATGGGTAAACTCCATACCGTTGACAGAGTAATCTTCATACCGTTGACATGTCTTCACTTAGGCAGAATTACAAGGCATAACATATTTACAATTAACCAACCTATTTTGCCTATCTAGTACATAGTCAACATGACTTAGAAAACCTATCTAAAACATAGAATAGAATGCCTATCATACTGTGAAGTATTGTACAATGCAATTGCTACAACACTCATTTCGTTGATGAGCTTCCTGTCAACGAAACACTGCTAAGCATGCTATTTCGTTGACAGCTACAAAATTGACTTTACACAAATTCTACTAAGTGTTTTATGCTTATCATCAAGAACAACATATTCCTAACAATCTCCCCCAATTTATGACTGATAGAATAACAGCCATAAATCAAGAGACTTGATGATAACAAAAACACTCAGATACATCATAAATTACAAAAGTAGAAAATGTATTAAGCTTCAAAACTTTATAGACAAAATATAAGACTTACAAGACTAATGCCCACAAGTGCTCCTCTAGTCTGAGCAAATGTTTCATCTGTGACTTCTTTGTGGCATAGTCTTCTTCCCTCTCTTGGAGTTGTTTTCCTCAATCTGGACCTGTAGTCTTCTGTAGAAGATTTTCTCCTCTTCATCTTGATCACCAAGCTTGGATTGCATCAGCTTTAGAGTTTGATTAGATGCCTTCTCCAGCTGGTCTTCCATTCTGAAGAATCTTCTGCAATTGTCCTTGTCCTTAAACTCCATCATCCAATAAGGTTGAAGATGGATTTTCTTTCCTGTTGAGGGAACTCTAAGTATCCTTGGAAGAGCCTCAGGCTTGTTCCAGCTAGCCTTTAACTGACAGATTTTGGAGACCACCTCAGACTTGGCTGTTTTGGTGAAACCAAAGTCCTTTTTCAAGCATCTAAACACTGAGAGTAGTGTTTGATAGTCTTCTCCTAAAATTCTGTAGAGAGGCCACACTTGTTCTCTACCACCCTTGAATGTGAACACTAGTCTTTCAGGCAACTTTTGAGAAGCTGCAATTCCCCTTACTTCCACCAGGTTGTCTAAGTCAAGATGTAGACTGGATTCTTCCCTGATGTCAGCAATGTACATGCAGTCCTCTGGGTTTGCAGGGGGTTTTTGAGATTGTGGCTTTCTCACAAAAACAGGCTTTGCTTTGACAGGCCTCTTCTTTGTCTTCATTGGTTGGTCCTTTTCTAACAGGAACTTTGGAAAGTATGCCTCATCAAAATCAATTGGTTCCTCTTTTGGCATGATTGGTTGATCATGAAAATTGACAGGATGTGCAGGATCACAGGCCAACTTTCCCTCAAAAACTGGATTAGCAATTGTTGGAGGTGCAATAGGTATAGAAGAGTCTGATGCAGTACTCTGAGAATCAGCACTCTCAAAGTCTATGTTTCTCCTAGCTCTCTCTTTGGGTTGCCTTGTGCTCTTCTTTGAACTCCTTTCCTCTCTAGTGCTTTCCTCTTGCTTCCTTTCTTCTTCATCTAGAGCTTGAGCTACTGCAAGAGCTTGCATAGCTGCTCTTTCTGATTCCTCAGCCTTGGCTTCAGCAAAGTTTGGATGACCAGCCCAAACATAGATTTGTTGTCCATTCCTGTAGACAATTGCCCTTTGCTTCCTTATCTCATAATCATTACTTTCCTTGCTTTTTGTGATGAGTAGACCAAGAAGCTTGTGCTCATCTGGATAAGGTGCAGGATAGGAAGTCCTTGCTATGTTTTTGCCCTTTGGTTTAGCAGGGGACTTGGGAGATAGGCTTCTTTGAATTGTAGCTTGTTCCACATCCCTAATGCATGAAGTTTGTCCTTTTTCCTTCCTTGGTCCTTGAGTGACTCCATGTAGAAGGGGCTCTTGGTGATAGAAAGAATTTGTCTGTGGCTCCCATTCCGTTGATGCTAGTGCCATGGCATTCGTTGATGGCTGTTCCGTTGATGGATTTGAGTCCTTATCTTCAGTAATCTTCTTGAACTTTGCTTCTATGTTGGACCAATGTTCTTTGATTTGTTCTGCAAGTCTCATCCTCATAGAAGCTTCTTGTATAAGGTCAATACCATCCTTTTGCTACTTGCCAAGCTCCCCCATTGCTAATGGCTCCTTTGGTAGGGAAATGGCTGGGACCATAACCTTGGTAATCTGAATGTCTAGCTCCTTAGATTTCTCCCCCTTTTTGTTATCATCAAAAGAGATGGCTGGGAGTCCTTGAGCCGCCACTAGCTGGGCCAATAGTTGAGTTTGTTTCTCCTGTTCCTTTTGCATCTGTGATAGAGTGGCTTCCACCTTGTCCACTCTAGAAGAGAGAGTCTTCAAGGAGGAATCCACTTCAGGTTCTTTAGAGAAAAACCTGTTCATCCTGGACACAGTGAGAAGAGGAAGCTTTTCATCTAGCCTCCTATCATTAGCAGCCCTAAGGTTGCTGATTGAATCCTTGATCTCTGTAGCCTCAATCCTTGTCTGCAACATTTGTAGCCTTTGAATTTCCAGAGAATCCATTATGGCTTTGTAGAATTTCTTGTCCCTTGCTTCTGCAGACTCATGAGCTAGATATGCTTCTTTGTACTGCCTTGTGATAGCAGCATCCAAATTGCTTCTACCATGCATATCTTGAGAAAGCCAGTTTGGTGTAGGAGGCACCACAGAAGTCCCAGTCTGTGCAGTAGTGGCCACCTGTAGAGTGTCACCAAAGCTATCCTCATTATCAGAAAAATCAAAGTCTCCACTTGCTTCAGCTCCTGGAGGTAGATTGGTCAAGGCATCCTTTGCTCTTTGCATTGATGCAGTTGTGTGAATTAGTTGTAGTGACCTCTCTGCCTCCACATTGCCCTGTTGAGCCAAAATTTGATAGGCTGACACAGGATGAGTAAAGGTCTCAGGATCCAGGGAAATACTATCCAGAGTTTGCTGATAAACCTCTTGGAAAGTAAGTTCCCTTTCTCCCTCACTGACCTCCATTAACTCATTAGCAATGGCTGCTTCCATCCTTATTTCTCCTGTAGTCCCTTCTCTCTCTCCACTCTGTTCTTGCATCATGGGCTCCCCATGGCTCACACCTCTCACACCCTCACCTTCACCTTCTAAGGTGGAACTCTCAATCTCTCCTTTTGCCTGGCTGGAAGAAATAGCCAGCCTCTCACTCACATTCTCTCCTTTTGCCTGGCTGCAAGCCAGCCTCTCAGTTTCACTCCCTCTCAGTCCTAGAAGTGTCTCAACTACCACTAGATCATCTGCACTAGTTGTGGGAACAACTTGATTTTCAATTAAAGGTGCAGAGTGAACTATCAACGGAATGGTAGTTTGAACTGTCAACGGTATGGATACCGTTGATGGAGAAACACTTGTCAACGAAATAGACTGTTTCGTTGATGAAGTCAAGAAAGCACTTTGAGAATGAGAAATTACAGTAGAGTCTGTGGTGATTGATTTTAGAGATTGGTCCACAGATCCCCTTGCAATTTCAGGAAAAATTGGTTGATGGCCCAACAAATCACTTAGCAAGTGATGGCCACCAGCTTCAGAGTGGGGCTTCTCCAAGATTAGAGTTGGAGAATCAGGAATAGATGTATGGATCATGTCCACATCCAAAGATTGAGTTGGTGAATTTGATGGAGATAATTCAAGATTGATGTTTAGAGAAGAGGACTGTAACCCCAGAGAAATGATAGGGGTTACATCAAACTGAATTTGAGAAACTGGAAGTGTTGCTTCCAGTGTGTGTGCACCCTGTGTACCCTTGGACTTTTGCTTCACTCTCCTTTGGTATTGGGAAAATGTAGACTTTGGGCTTGAAGTGTCCCTTACCCTTTTGGACTGTACTCTAGGAGGAGAGCTTGTTTCAATAATCACATCCTTTTGGGAGGATGCAATTAGACTTGTGTTTAAATCCATGTTACTCATTGTGCCTTGTTGGGAAGACACAATGGGGCTTGGCTGGTACACACTAACCTGTCCTTCCTTATCCTTGGGGTTTCTTTGATGTTCACCCCTTCCCTCACCTCTCACAACTCCAGACTCACTCCCCTTAGGTTGTGTGGTAGTTTTTACAACAGGTGCCTTTTGAGAAGCACCTGAGGTTGGCTTGGAGGATTTCTTTGTTTTTGGTTTTGTTGCTAGGGTAGGAGCCTGTTGGGTCACAGCTACAGACTCCATAGCAACATTGGAAGGTAAAACAGTAGAGGTGTTAGCTACACTAACAGGGATAGTAGTAGTTACCTCAATGATTGGCAGATACACCACTGGAACATCACCATTGTGGTTCAGCCTCAGTATGTCTGTCAATACTCTCTTTTCTTGCACAAAGCACTCGAACCTGGCATTAGGGTTAGAGATAACTAATGGTGCTGGACTAACATGGTTAGCCAACATCATCAGAAACCTAGCATAATAGATATTTTTCTTCCTATTTGCTTTGTCACCCAACTTAGCACCAATTTCATACATAAGTTGGGTGCTAAAGTTGTGATATCTATCATTTAGAAGCATGGTTAGGAGAATTAACATAGAGTTAGTTAATGCATCAAAATTACTAATCTTTCCAGAAAAGACCTTAATGAATGCATCAGCTAAATAACTGTATTCCCTAACCAAACCTCTCCTAATTATTCTACCCAGATTATCAGTAGGCAAAGAGTAGTTTATAGAATTTAACATGGTAGTTATTTCAGTGTTAGTAGGCAAAGCATCACAGTTATTATCAGGAATATGTAAACATGCTTGCAAAACATCAGAATTAACTATGTACTCATTACCTTGAAGAGTGAATTTTAGTGTGCAGTGTGTTCCACTATACTCACATGAGGTCCAAATATCCTCGATTATCTCATTGTAGAGTGGTGTAGAGTGAAACATTGCATAGCTCAACTTGCAATTCTTCATGAAATCCATCATTTTGAAGAACAGTCTGTTCGGGTTTTCCTTGACAACAAAAGGGATGGAGTTGTTCTTCTCATAGATGAACCCTCCAGCAGACATAAGCTTGACTATAGGTGCCATTGTTGATTAAAGGAAAGCTTCGAACTGAATTGCTTGTTAGAGAGAAGAAGAGAGAAAAAAGCCTTTGGAATTTTTGAGAACAGGTAAAAAGAAATAATGAAAATAAAATTTCTTAAATACTCCCCCAAAAATTCTCAGAAAATGAATCCAATATTAAATGTAAATTACTGGATTGGCTTAAAAATATAACCGTTACTCTTAAAGTATTACCATGATTTATACTTACAGGGGTGTATGCATAGATCGTGGTAAAAGACGTGTCAATTTTTTAACGGTTCAGATTAAAAGCGCTTTATATCAACGAATCAGAATTGGGCGTTTAAGGTCCCGTCTATTTCGTTGATAAAATTGCGTTTCGTTGATACAAAAGAACTATCAACGAAACACCCAGAAAAAGTGCTAAGACTGTCAACGAAATGGTGCATTCCGTTGGCATAGTAATTTTGACTTAGACAAAATTTTACCTTTTCCTGAGAAAATTCATTCACAGAAAAACATAGCAAATTTCTGGCTGCATTTTAACTTGCAAATATCTCAAAAATAATTAAGAGAAATTTAGCATACCTAGCTCACTTACTAATCTTGAGAATGTTGATTCATCAAGTGGCTTGGTAAAGATGTCTGCAAGTTGTTGTTCACTTGGAACAAAATGTAACTCCACAGTACCATTCATAACATGTTCTCTAATGAAATGGTACTTGATGTCAATGTGCTTGGTCCTTGAATGCTGCACTGGATTCTCAGTAATGGCAATGGCACTAGTGTTGTCACAGAAAATAGGAATTTTCTCAACTCTTAATCCATAATCAAGTAGTTGGTTTTTCATCCATAAAATCTGTGCACAACAACTTCCAGCTGCAATATACTCAGCCTCAGCTGTGGAGGTAGAAACTGAGTTTTGTTTCTTGCTGAACCATGACACAAGCTTGTTTCCTAGGAATTGACAGGTTCCAGTTGTACTTTTCCTGTCAATTTTACATCCTGCAAAATCTGCATCTGAATAACCAATTAGTTCAAAACCAGATTCTCTAGGATACCAAATGCCAAGGTTTGGTGTTCCTTTGAGATATCTGAAAATTCTTTTAATAGCAACTAAATGGGATTCTCTAGGATCAGCCTGAAATCTAGCACATAGACATGTAGCAAACATAATATCAGGTCTACTAGCTGTTAAATATAAAAGTGAGCCTACCATGCCTCTGTAACTTGAAATGTCCACAGATTTTTCCTTAGTATTCAATTCAAGTTTGGTGGCAGTAGGCATGGGAGTTTTGGCAGGAGAGCATTCCATTAGGTTAAACTTCTTTAATAAATCATGAATGTATTTTGTTTGACTAATGAAAATGCCTTCATTAACTTGCTTTACTTGAAGACCAAGAAAGTAAGTTAATTCTCCCATCATGCTCATTTCATACTTACTTTGCATAAGCTTGGCAAACTTTTGACAAAGTTTCACATCTGTAGACCCAAAGATTATATCATCTACATAAATTTGAACAAGTAAAGTAGAGCCATTTACAACCCTGTGAAAAAGAGTTTTATCTACAGTACCTCTAGTGAAATGATTCTCAAGGAGGAACTGTGAGAGAGTGTCATACCAGGCTCTAGGTGCTTGTTTCAAACCATAGAGTGCTTTGAGAAGGAAGTACACATAGTCTGGAAAATCATCATCTTCAAAACCAGGAGGTTGACTTACATACACCTCCTCTTCCAATTCCCCATTCAGAAAAGCACTCTTCACATCCATTTGATAGACCTTGAAATTAGCATGGGCTGCATAGGCTAGGAAAATCCTTATTGCTTCTAGTCTTGCAACAGGAGCAAAGGTTTCATCAAAATCAATTCCTTCTTCCTGTGAATAGCCTTTTGCAACCAATCTAGCTTTGTTCCTTGTGACTATGCCATTTTCATCCATCTTGTTTCTGAACACCCACTTTGTGCCTATAACACTCCTGTCATTAGGCCTGGGCACCAGCTTCCAAACATTGTTTCTCTCAAATTGGTTTAGCTCTTCTTGCATGGCTAAAACCCAATCTGGATCTAGAAGTGCATCCTCAACTTTCTTTGGCTCATCTTGAGACAGAAAGCTACTATATAGACATTCTTCTTGAGTTGCTCTTCTAGTTTGGACTTTTGAAGAGACATCACCTATAATAAGTTCAAAGGGATGATCTTTAGTCCATTTCCTTGAGGGAGGTAGATTTGCTCTTGAAGACGTAGCTTCATGATCATGATTGCCTTGATTGGATATTTGTCCTTGAGAAACTCCCCCTGAGTTTGTTGTCCCTAAGTGATCACTTCTAGAAGTATTCCTATGACTATCAACGGTATGACCGTTTTGGCTGTCAACGAAACGCTCATTCTGACTGTCAACGAATCCACCATCATGACTGTCAACGAAATGACCATTTGGTCTGCTAGCTGCTATCCTTTTTAACCTTAATGCAGCAATTTCATCTTCACTGCTGCTTTCATCTGTGCTAGATACAACAACTTTAGGCTGTTTCTCAGTAGCCTTATCATGATTCACTTGATCTCCTTCCTTATTTTCAAAAGAAAGACTTTCATGGAAACCTTCATCACAGAGACCTTGAATTTTGAGATCATCAAAAACAACATGTACAGATTCCATAACAATGTTGATTCTGAGATTATAGACCCTGTAAGCTTTCCCTGCTGCATATCCCACAAATATTGCTTCATCTGCCTTTGCTTCAAATTTCCCCAAATGCTCAGCTTGATTTCTCAGAACAAAGCACTTGCATCCAAAGACATGAAGAAAATCCAATAGTGGCTTCTTTCTTTTGAGTAACTGATAAGGGGTCATTCCTTTGCCCTGATTAATCAAAGAAATATTTTGAGTAAAGCAAGCTGTGTTAACTGCCTCAGCCCAAAAATATGTAGGTAACTTTGATTCATCTAGCATTGTCCTTGCAGCTTCAATAAGTGTTCTGTTTTTCCTTTCAACTACACCATTTTGCTGTGGTGTTCTTGCTGCTGAAAACTCATGCAAAATACCATTTTCTTCACAGAACACCTTCATGCTTGAATTCTTGAATTCTGTCCCATTGTCACTCCTAATCCTTCTTACTTTGAAATCAGGATGATTGCTTACCATCTTGATGTGATTGATAATGATTTCACTTGCCTCATCTTTAGAGTGCAAAAAGAAAGTCCATGTAAATCTAGAAAAATCATCAACAATCACAAGACAGTATTTCTTCTTTGAGATGGACATAACATTTACAGGGCCAAATAGGTCCATATGAAGCAATTCAAGCTGCTGGACAATTGATGACTCTGTCTTGCTTTTGAATGATGCCTTCTTCTGTTTTCCCTTTTGACAGGCATCACACAAACCATCCTTGGAGAACTCCACCTGTGGAATTCCTCTAGCAAGATCTTTCCTCACCAAATCATTCATAACTTTGAAATTCAGATGGGATAACTTCTTGTGCCATAACCAACTTTCATCCTTGCTTGCCTTGCTGAAAAGACAAGTGATGGTGTCTGAACTTGTGCTACTAAAGTCAGCAATGTACACATTCCCCCTTCTGAATCCAGTCATTACCACATTGTTGTTTCCTCCTTTAGAAACAACACAGGCTTCTCTAGAAAAAGTAACTAAAAATCCTTTGTCACAAAGTTGGCTGATACTAAGCAAGTTGTGCTTAAGACCATCCACCAATGCAACCTCATCTATGATGACATTCTCTTTTGAAATCAAGCCATATCCCTTTGTGTAGCCTTTGCTGTCATCTCCAAAAGCAATACAAGGGCCAGCTCTTTCCTGAAACTCTGTGAGCAGGGTAGAATCACCAGTCATGTGTCTTGAACAACCACTATCCAAGTACCAAAGATTCCTTTTGTCTCCCTGCACACAATAAAACCAAATCAAGTCGATTTTGGTACCCAAGTTTCCTTGGGTCCTGTCTTGTTAGCCTTTGCATTCCCTTTTGTACCATTTTTCACTTTGGGCTCAGATTGATTCAAATCAATCTTTACCCTTGGTGTTGATTTCTGAGGGTTGCTCATATTTTCATTCATAGCATGCATAGTTGGAGGAACAATCATGTTATTCATGTTCCATGGCATTTGTGGCATGTTAAACATATTCATGTAAGGATTAGACACAAATGGCATGCTAGCATATGGATTCTGAAATTGTGCATATGGAGCAAACATGTTAGACATAACAGGCATTGTAGGCATGGAACTGTTCATTGCAGGCTTGGGCATTCTCACATTAGGAGTTTTCTTAACAGATTTGCAGTTAGTAGACAAATGACTAACACTTCCACAATTAACACATGTCTTTCTAGGAGCATATTTATCAGGTGTGTAATTGTTGTGTTTGTTAATTCCTACTTTGCCATTCCTGTTATTCTTTTTATTTCCCTTAGCCTCATTATGAACTTTCTCTACCTTGTCTTTCAATTGCTTGTTAGACAAGTGACCTACATTAGCTCTCTCAACAGGCTTCTCAATTTTCTTTAAAATACTAGACTCACCTTGAACAAAGTTCTTGGTGACAGGACCATACTTGTCATTAAGTCTAGTGAGTTTATCTTTTCTTTTGTCTGTCAACGAAACAGCCTGATCGGTTGATGGTTCATGTGTCAACGGAACATTGCATTCCGTTGACATATCAACCTTCAACAAATGATCATTGTTGTTTGTTGACTCTGTTCCTGATTCTAAGGTTTCACCAACATACCCTAGCTTCTCTTTGTTCCTTTCCCATGATTGCTCACAGAAGGATTCCACGCCTTGAACATTAATTATGTTGGTAGCAACATTCCTGGCATCCTTCCATTTTGCAATCACACTTTGTTCTATCTCAAGTTGTGTTCTAAGAATTTCTTCCCTTTGTAACACGTTCTCAAGTTCCTTCTTAGCATCCCTACTAACACATCTCATTTTCTCAAATTCAATGAGCTGTGCTTCTAACATTGCATTCCTATCACTTAAGAGCAGATTGGTCTCTTTTATTCTTGAATTCTCTTTAGTAAGTGATTTAAGAGTAACACGCAAATTATATAATACAGTAGACATTTCATTTACTGCATTGTCGCATTCCTCTTTAGAAAGCTCAGAAAGATTAGTAATTGTTACCTGGTTGCTTGAGGAACTTGCTTCCTGCTCATGATTGTCAGCCATAAGAGCCAAGTTGACATACTCAACATCATCATCAGAATCTTCACCATTACCAGCCCAATCATACTCCTGAGACATGAAAGCCTTTTCTTTTTGTTTGAGAAGTTCAAAGTATTTCTTTTTATAATCAACAGGCTCAAATTTCCTGTTGCCCTTCTCAACCTTGGGCTTTCTGCAGTCTCCAGCAAAGTGACCAAGCATTCCACAATTGAAACATTTTGACTTAGACTTTTCAATCCAGTTTGTTTTGCTAGGTTGAAAGTCTCTTCTTGGTGGCCTTGCTTCTGAGTTTCTTTTGAACTTAAACTTAGAGAATTTTCTAGACAGAAAAGCAATGTGTTCATCAATCTCATCTAAGTCCTCCAAGTTGGCTGGTTCTGATTCTTCTTCTTCTGTCATCTTGTCTTTACCCTTGCTAACATCACTCCTACAACTAGATCGACTAGTTGTGGCCTTTGCAGCTTCTTTATTGTCATCTTCAAGTTGGTTCACTGATGCAATCAATGCAATAGATCCACCCTTCTTCTGTACCTTTTCAATTTCTTCATCTTGCTCCATTTCCAGCTCATAAGTCTTCAAGGTTCCATAAAGCCTTTCAAGAGTGTAGTCTTTGTACTCTTGAGTGTTTCTGAGAGAAACAGTCATAGGCTTCCATTCTTTTGGAAGAGCTCTAAGAAATTTAAGGTTTGAATCCTTGGTTTGATAGATCCTCCCATACAACTTTAATCCATTCAAAAGCTTTTGAAACCTACTGAACGTGTCATTTAGGGTTTCACCAGCTTTAAAATGAAAATGCTCATATTGTTGTATAAGGAGTTGCATTTTATTTTCCCTGACTTGCTCAGTTCCTTCACAGAGTGTTCTAACAGTATCCCATACTTCCTTAGAGGTTGTACAGTTGATAACATTGTCAAACATCTCTTGCTCCAAACCATTAAACAGAATGTTCATGGTCCTTTTGTCTTTATGAACTTCTGCAATATCTTCAACAGTCCATTCTGAGACAGTTTTTGGAATCTCTACATCAGGTGCATCATCTGGCAGTCCAACTCTAGAGTCAAGCTTCATGGGAACGTGTGGACCTTTCTCAATGCAGTCTACATACCTCTCATCCATAGACATGAGATGTAAATGCATCTTTACTTTCCAGTGAAAGTAATTGTCTTTATCAAGAACTGGTATCTTCACACCTGCATCCTTCTTCACCATGGTTTCTGTTTTTGGTCTTGATCTTTAAACTTCTTGTATGTTAGAAGCTCGCTCTGATACCAATTGTTATTCCCAAATGACCTAACAGAATTGTAGAAGGGGGGGTTGAATACAATTCTTGATATTTTCTTGAAACTAAACACTTTATGAAATTAAACTGAACTGAATAAATAAAAACACAAGATATAAATAATTCAGTTGGATTGTTTGATGATCCAACTGAAGTGTTTTTATTGCGGAAATAATCTGTGATACAAATGTACACAGCTGCTCAGTTACAATGTTGTAGAGAAGAAATGCTCTCAAAGATAGCTAATACAATCTATTTGTTTTTCTTCTCTTTTTCTAAAGTGACTGCTACACTTGGTTATAAATCCCAAGTTTACAATTCTACATTTGGTTAAACTAAAGAATAATAGAAGTAACCATCAGTAGCTTGCTTTTCATTCCTTTTGTCCAATGGTCCTTGGAGATCTTTGCTTTTGTCTTTATGCTCATTATAATCATTCCCAAGAGCCTTATTGGAAATCTAGAATGTTTCCTTATTTCCAGTAACCACTTTGATGGTTTCCAATGCAAAGTACACTTCCATATCTCCTTTTAGATCTGTTCAGTAAACTGTCACTATCACTTTGTCAACTGCTCAAAAAGCAACATTGATTCGTTGATAGCAAGGAGATGTGTTTCGTTGATAGCTTCATTCTTCATTCCGTTGATGGTGTTTCCCTCGTTTCGTTGATGGGTAAACTCCATACCGTTGACAGAGTAATCTTCATACCGTTGACATGTCTTCACTTAGGCAGAATTACAAAGCATAACATATTTACAATTAACCAACCTATTTTGCCTATCTAGTACATAGTCAACATGACTTAGAAAACCTATCTAAAACATAGAATAGAATGCCTATCATACTGTGAAGTATTGTACAATGCAATTGCTACAACACTCATTTCGTTGATGAGCTTCCTGTCAACGAAACACTGCTAAGCATGCTATTTCGTTGACAGCTACAAAATTGACTTTACACAAATTCTACTAAGTGTTTTATGCTTATCATCAAGAACAACATATTCCTAACATCGCAGCAGAAGCACGAATGTCACACTAGTTCCATGGGTATTAGATACATGGGTGATTGGCTCTAGTGCAAGTGGGAGATTGTTAGTATTAGTGCCCTAGAGACAATACAATTGTACTTTTGGGAAACACTATTTTGTTATTTAATAATGATTATGTTCTATTGATTATTCGACAACAAGTATTATGTCTTTATTTACTGCGATATTAATGTTAGAGTAATAAATGTCCTTGGAATATCGAACACGTATTCTATATCTTTAAGTATGTGACTTAAAAATGAGATTATATGAATAGTGTTTATATTCCTAAAATATCCCTAATTAAGCATTATGAATTGGGACAATTATGATGCATAAAGATTAGTATGATCGTTGACTAAATCACCACATCTCATTGGTCATAGGTATAGAGATACTAAAGTCAAGAACATAGGTGCATGTAATATTCTACATGGCACCGGATTGACCCACAGTGATATTCTACATGGTAATAAAGTCATTAGAATAGCTCACAGTGATAATGGTGTAATGATCCTTAGACTTGAGATCATTATATTTCTATACGAGGATTAATATACTTTGATTACATTAAAAGTTACCTTTGACCGGGTGATGATAAAAGTGGACATCGGGTATATTATGAGTCGTATAAGAAATATGAATGATAGATATAGGATTTAACCCTCCTATTATTAGGAGAGATATTATTGGCCTCTTGATTGAGTGAGACTATGAAAATGCATGGCCATGCTCAAATATTGATTTATTTTAATAGTCTACTCAATGATCAAGGAAACCTGGATTAAATGTTGAAGAGGATGACTAATAACATGCCTCGAGTTTAATCTATAATATTTGGTTAAAGGGATTATATTACACGGAAACATTAGTCACGAAAGGTTTAATTGGATCACCAATTATTATTATTACTTGGGTAGCAATGATGTATTACTAGATGCCGCTCATTGTTTATAATTTTATTATGAGATATTAAAATTATTGCCAACGTAATAATAACCTAAAGGGTTACACATAAAGAACGTTTTAAACGGAGCATTAATTAAATTTTGAATTTAATTGAATTATTATTATTATTGAATTATTGGATTAATTAAGTAGGACTTGATTAATTATATAATAATTCGAATATAATAATTAATAATACTAATAATCAGATTGGGTTTTGGAAGCCCAATCAGATTAAGCAAGGCCCAAAATTCTCTTTCAATAAATACATTATGATGTATTGTTTTAGGTTCAGTTACAAAATTCGTTTTCAGAAAAAACCCTAGCAGCTCTGCATATTAGAGAGGCTAGAAACAGAGAGAGAAGGTTTTGAGGGCGGTTTTATTTGGCTAGTACCAACTCCGTGATCGTTGGACGATCAAGCGTTTGTGTGGACTACTTTGGCGACGCAGATCTTGAACAAGGGCTGCGTGGTGGTTACAACAAGGACCTCCAAGTTTCTGAATATTATAAGCTCAATTAAGGTATGATTTCGTTTCTCCATAATCAGCCATGTCTTGTACACGGATCCTAGGGTTAGGGTTTCGGATTATTATTGTTTTTACGACTGTTTTCGCTGCATATGATGCCCCGAAACCCAACAATGGTATCAGAGCTACGTGTATAAGGGGCTGATTTGGTTATGTGTTTACTGTATTCGATGCATGTTTTATGAATCTGCCTTGATACAGTTATGAGATATATCGATTATAATATGTTATATCGCTTATATATGATACTGTTATGCTTAATATAGTGATATGATTGATTAATATGCGATGATTGTATGTTATGCATGTTGTCTGGTTTATATAGGGATATAAACTGTGAGACAGATCATGTTTAGGCACGATCTGCAAACTGGGATATGTCTGTATGTATATGATACATGCTTCCGGAACTATATATGATGCAGTGGCGGCAGAGACTATAAGATATGATATGAGATTCCGAAATCGATGATTTTTGAATAGCACTAGTCTTCCGGAATAAAAAATTTCCAAGCTCGACCCCAGCCAGGGGCTGCCGCCCCTTGGACCCTGCCAGGGGGCTGCCGCCCCCGGACCCCCGCTTTATTATTTTTTGTGTTCGTAATTGTGTATTTGAGCATGGTGTTAGTTATGGCCTTAAAACCCGTAGTTTAATGGTTTATGGTTTTGGTTTTATAAATACGACTTGCATGTCGTTTTCTTCATTCTTGTAATTGTTTAACCTCGAATGTAAATCGAGTTTTATTATGTAACTTCATTAGTATAGGTTGGATTCAATTGTTCAATGTAATGTACTTGAAGATTGAAGGACGATCCAAGAGGAGGTGAATTCAAGGGAACAAGGAGAATGAAGAAATGTAATTGTATGTATGTTTTTCCACCATAGATTGACCTTGATCCTTTCATTAGCTTGAAAGGATCATATAGGATAAAGGCCATAACCAAGCACGTTTACATATTGATGTATGATTGCATGTGTAGTATACAATGTGATGCATGCTTTAATTAGATTAATCATGTATTAATGTATGTATTAGATACATCACCCATGCCATCCCTGCTAAACAAGATAAAATCTGTAACGATTCAAGATTTTAAAATTGAACAAAATGAACATGAGATTCCTGTGTTTATGAAACACGGAAATAAGTGTGAATTTTCAATTTTTTGATATGGGGCGATTTTGACAAAAATACAAGAAGCGCTTGTAAGAAAGGTGGATTTTAAGTGAGACCACTGTGACTCCTCCGCTGGACTGGAAATCAAACCATTGATGAATTTTGAATTGAAGTACTTAGTTCAAGGAAAAATTGGGAATCTCTTGATGATGGGATCATGGTCGTTTTAATAATAAAATCCCTAAATTTAAAATATTAAGTCACTTAGATGCCTTCCAATGGGCAACACTCGTCAAGACCTAGATCGAGAAATAGTGGGTTCGCCAAAGCGAAGCACTCCAATCTATCGTGGTAAGGCGTGATGAAGTAAATGTGATACTTATTTGTTAGACCATTGGGTTAGACTTAACTAAGTTACCACAATAGGATTGTGAACTTAGAGGCATGGAGTTTGGTAAGATTTATTGGATAAATACGTACAATTGTTGTTCTACCAAACTATCCAAGAGTTATATAAGAATAATTGACAAAAGTTGTCTACCTAAATAATTGTGTTTTTGGAGTAAAGCCAAAGCTGACCTTAAGCATGATGAAATATGGATCTTGGCTCGCTAGAAAGGTTTAAAGAAACTTTTCCGAATTGATAGATAGGGCTATTAATTTGATAAAAATAGTGGGTGATATATATTATGAATATATATATGAATAATCACTTGAACATTATCTATTAAATCCGCAGACTAACTTATTTTATGCATTTTTTTAACATTGTAGATATTTAATGGCAAATAACTCAAATAACTTCTCTGTACGATCAGTCCTTGAGAAGGACAAGCTGACATGAACAAACTTCCTCGACTGGCAAAGGAATTTGAGGATTGTTCTCAGACAAGAGTGAATGCTCTATGTCATTGATATTCCTCGCCCTGAACCTCTGCCTGAAGGTGCATCGGTTGCTCAACAGAATGTTTATCAGAAACATATCGATGATGACACAGATGTTACCTGTCTTATGCTTGCGACTATGAGTCCCGAGCTTCAGAAACAACATGAGCATATGGATGCTTATGTGATGATTGAGCACCTTAAACGTATGTTTGAAGGACAGGCTCGTCAGGAGAGGTTTGATACAAGCAAAGCCTTGTATGCCTGCAAACAGGGTGATCGTGATCCAGTTGCACCGCATGTTCTAAAGATGATTGGATATATGGAGTACCTTGCTACTCTGGGTTCAACCATCGGTGAGGAAACCCAGATAGATCTAATCTTGCAATCTTTGAACAGCAGCTATGCTCAGTTTGTAATGAATTACATCATGAATGAGATAGACAAGACACCTTCCGAATTGTTGGCAATGTTGAAAACTGTTGAGACCAATATTCAGAAGGCATCCCCTAACGCCATTATGATGGTCAATAAAGGGAATGCCAAAGAACAGGGTAAAAGGAAAGGCAAGAAGAAGATTGGATCTAAATCTGCTAATCCAAAACCTGCTTTTAAAAAGGCTTTGAAGCCTACAGGAGGTGTTACAAAAGGTGCTGCAAAAGGTGCTGCAAAAGGTGATTGTCACTATTGCAATAAACTAGGTCATTGGAAGAGAAACTGTCATGCTTACTTGGAGGATTTGAAGAAAATGAATTCTGTGAAGATTTCAGATTCAGGTATTTATGTTATAGAAGTCAATTTGTCTACTTCTACATCATGGGTATTAGATACTGGATGTGGTTCTCACATTTGTATAAATGTGCAGGAACTTCGAAGGAGTAGGACTTTGGAGAAAGGAGAAGTCGATCTACGCGTTGGCAATGAATCAAAGGTTGCTGCTTTGGCTGTAGGGACTTATAATTTATCATTTCCCACAGGGCTTATTTTAGAACTTGAGAACTGTTTTTACGTGCCTGCGATTTGCAGAAACATTATTTCTGTTTCTTGTTTGGACAAGAAAGGTTTTTCCTTTACAATTCAGAACAATAGTTGTTCCTTTGGTTTGAATAATGTTACCTATGGGGTTGCACGTTTATTTAATGGTTTATATGTTCTAGATCTTGATACTCCTGTCTATAATATAAATAATAAACGTATTAAGGCTAATGACTCAAATCAAACATACTTTTGGAATTGTCGTTTAGGCCATATAAATGAGAAACGCATTTCCAAGTTACATAAGGATGGATACTTGGATAATTTTGATTTTGAATCATACGAAGAATGCGAACCTTGTCTCATTGGAAAAATGACTAAAGCTCCTTTTACCGGAATTGGTGAAAGGGCCACCGAACGATTAGAGCTTATACATAGTGATGTATGTGGTCCAATGCGTACGATGGCAAGAGGTGGTTTTTACTACTTCATAACCTTTACTGATGATTTTAGTAGATATGGATATGTGTATCTTTTGAAGAACAAGTCCGAATCATTTGAAAAATTCAAAGAGTACAAGGCATAAGTGGAAAAGCAAATAGGTGGAAGTATTAAAACCCTACGATCTGATCGTGGAGGTGAGTACCTAAGCTTAGAATTTAAGAATTTCTTAAAGGAGTGTGGTATTGTATCACAACTCACACCTCCTGGAACCCCACAGTGGAATGGTGTATCTGAAAGGAGAAATCGTACCTTGTTGGACATGGTGCGATCGATGATGAGTCTAGCGGATCTTCCAATTAGTTTCTGGGGCTATGCCCTAGAGACGGCTGCACAAACACTAAACCGAGTTCCTTCAAAAATGGTTCAAAAGACACCATATGAGATATGGACTGAGAAACGTCATAGCGTGTCATTTATGAAAATTTGGGGATGCGAAGCGTTTGTGAAACGTTTAACCTCAGACAAGCTAGGACCAAAATCAGATAAATGTAATTTTGTGGGATATCCAAATGAAACCAAAGGGTATTACTTCTATAATCCTTCAGAGAACAAAGTGTTTGTTGCTCGAACAGCTGTGTTTCTTGAAAGAGAATTACTTTCTAAGAAAAATAGTGGGAGGACAATAGATCTCGATGAGGATCGAGAACCACAGATTAACGTTGAACCAGAGTTGGAACATGAGCAGAATGTGACTGAAAATGTTGAGGACAACATTGCTCAAGAAACACAGGTCGTTCGTAGATCTAGTAGGATTCGTCATGAGCCAGAGAGATATTATGGATTTCTACTGACTCAAAATGGCGATGTAATGCTTGTAGATAATGATGAGCCTCTTACCTACAAAGATGCTATGAATAGTCCAGATTCTGAGAGATGGCTGGAGGCCATGAAATCTGAGATGGATTCCATGTATGAAAACAAAGTATGGACTTTGGTTGAACCACCTGAAGGGGTAAAACCCATCGAGTGCAAGTGGGTTTTCAAGAAGAAAACTGACATGGATGGTAATTTACAGACCTACAAAGCTAGACTAGTGGAGAAAGGTTTCAAGCAAATTCATGGTATTGACTATGATGAAACTTTCTCACCGGTAGCTATGGTCAAATCCATCAGGATTTTGCTTGCAATATCATCTTATTATGACTATGAAATCTGGAAAATGGATGTCAAGACTGCTTTCTTAAATGGGATCTTAGAAGAGGATGTGTACATGACACAACCTGAGGGTTTTGTCGATCCAAAATTTGCTAGGATGGTCTGTAAGTTACTACGATCCATTTATGGGTTGAAGCAGGCCTCGAGGAGATGGAACATTCATTTTGATGAAACAGTCAAAGAGTTTGGTTTCATACAAAATGAGGATGAACCGTGTGTTTACAAGAAGGTTAGTGGGAGCCATGTGGCATTCCTAGTATTATATGTAGATGACATATTGCTAATAGGGAATGACATTACTTCTCTACGGGCTGTAAAGACTTGGTTGGGAAATAATTTCTCGATGAAAGACTTAGGCGATGCTTCCTACATATTAGGGATCAGGATCTATAGAGATAGACCCAGAGGAATGATCGGCTTAAGTCAGAGTACATACATTGACAAGATATTGCATCGTTTCGGGATGCAAAAGGCTAAAAGGGGCTTGTCCCAATGTCTCATGGGATAACGATCTCAAAAGAAAACTGTCCTAAATCATCAGATGAGAAGGACCGTATGAATAAAGTACCATATGCTTCGGCAATTGGTTCTATAATGTATGCAATGATATGTACTCGTCCTGATGTCTCGTATGCTTTGAGCATGACGAGTAGAAACCAGTCTAATCCAGGTGAAAGTCACTAGACAGCTGTCAAGAACATTCTTAAGTACCTTAAGAGGACTAAAGATTCTTTCTTGATATATGGAGGAGATGAGAAACTAGTTGTAAGAGGTTACACTGATGCTAGTTTCCAGACAGATAGGGACGACACTGTGTCTCAGTCTGGATTTGTGTTTTGCCTAAATGGAGGTGCTGTAAGCTGGAAGAGTTCAAAGCAAGAAACAGTAGCTGATTCTACAATGGAAGCTGAGTATATTGCAGCTAGTGAAGCAGCCAAAGAGGTTGTTTGGATTCGGAATTTTATTACTGGACTTGGAGTGGTTCCATCGATCGCAGACCCAGTTGATCTATATTGCGATAATAATGGAGCCATTGCGCAGGCTAAGGAACCAAGATCCCATTCCAAGGCAAAGCATATACTTAGGAGATATCACCTCATTAGAGAAATAAATAATAGAGGGGATATGCATATATGTAAAGTGCATACTAATGATAACGTTGCGGACCCACTGACTAAGGCTTTGTCGCAGCAGAAGCACGAATGTCACACTAGTTCCATGGGTATTAGATAAATGGGTGATTGGCTCTAGTGCAAGTGGGAGATTGTTAGTGTTAGTGCCCTAGAGACAATACAATTGTACTTCTGGGAAACACTATTTTGTTATTTAATAATGATTATGTTCTATTGATTATTCGACAACAATTATTATGTCTTTATTTACTGCGATATTAATGTTAGAGTAATAAATGTCCTTGGAATATCGAACACGTATTCTATATCTTTAAGTATGTGACTTAAAAATGAGATTATATGAATAGTGTTTATATTCCTAAAATATCCCTAATTAAGCATTATGAATTGGGACAATTATGATGCATAAAGATTAGTATGATCGTTGACTAAATCACCACATCTCATTGGTCATAGGTATAGTGATACTAAAGTCAAGAACATAGGTGCATGTAATATTCTACATGGCACCGGATTGACCCACAGTGATATTCTACATGGTAATAAAGTCATTAGAATAGCTCACAGTGATAATGGTGTAATGATCCTTAGACTTGAGATCATTATATTTCTATACGAGGATTAATATACTTTGATTACATTAAAAGTTACCTTTGACCGGGTGATGATAAAAGTGGACATCGGGTATATTATGAGTCGTATAAGAAATATGAATGATAGATATAGGATTTAACCCTCCTATTATTAGGAGAGATATTATTGGCCTCTTGATTGAGTGAGACTATGAAAATGCATGGCCATGCTCAAATATTGATTTATTTTAATAGTCTACTCAATGATCAAGGAAACCTGGATTAAATGTCGAAGAGGATGATTAATAACATGCCTCGAGTTTAATCTATAATATTTGGTTAAAGGGATTATATTACACGGAAACATTAGTCACGAAAGGTTTAATTGGATCACCAATTATTATTATTACTTGGGTAGCAATGATGTATTACTAGATGCCGCTCATTGTTTATAATTTTATTATGAGATATTAAAATTATTGCCAACGTAATAATAACCGAAAGGGTTACACATAAAGAACGTTTAAATTTTGAATTTAATTGAATTATTATTATTATTGGATTATTGGATTAATTAAGTAGGACTTGATTAATTATATAATAATTCGAATATAATAATTAATAATACTAATAATCAGATTGGGTTTTGGAAGCCCAATCAGATTAAGCAAGGCCCAAAATTCTCTTTCAATAAATACATTATGATGTATTGTTTTAGGTTCAGTTACAAAATTCGTTTTCAGAAAAAACCCTAGCAGCTCTGCATATTAGAGAGGCTAGAAACAGAGAGAGAAGGTTTTGAGGGCGGTTTTATTTGGCTAGTACCAACTCCGTGATCGTTGGACGATCAAGCGTTTGTGTGGACTACTTTGGCGACGCAGATCTTGAACAAGGGTTGCGTGGTGGTTACAACAAGGACCTCCAAGTTTCTGAATATTATAAGCTCAATTAAGGTATGATTTCGTTTCTCCATAATCAGCCATGTCTTGTACACGGATCCTAGGGTTAGGGTTTCGGATTATTATTGTTTTTACGACTGTTTTCGCTGCGTATGATGCCCCGAAACCCAACAATGGTATCAGAGCTACGTGTATAAGGGGCTGATTTGGTTATGTGTTTACTATATTCGATGCATGTATGCATGTTTTATGAATCTGCCTTGATACAGTTATGAGATATATCGATTATAATATGTTATATCGCTTATATATGATACTGTTATGCTTAATATAGTGATATGATTGATTAATATGCGATGATTGTATGTTATGCATGTTGTCTGGTTTATATAGGGATATAAACTGTGAGACAGATCATGTTTAGGCACGATCTACAAACTGGGATATGTCTGTATGTATATGATACATGCTTCCGGAACTGTATATGATGCAGTGGCGGCAGAGACTATGTTGCACAAAATGGACCCCTTATGTTTTTCCCAATTTTCCTTGTATAGCTGCCTTTAGAGGTATACGTAATCGGGGGTTCCGTGGTATCTGCTCCGATTCAGGCTCGGACAACCCAAATTGAAGTTTTCTGTAATTCTATAAACCCATAGGGCCAAATTACGTGAAAATACCAAAAAAATAGTCCGTTTAATTTTTTCCATGTTTTCCGTGTATAGCTGCCTTTAGATATATACATAACCAGGGGTCCCCTGGTATCTACTCCGGTTCAGACCCGGACAGCCCAAATTTAAGTTTTCTGCAAATCAATAAACCCATAGGGTCAAATTACGAGAAAATATTCACAAAATGGCCTGTTTAAATTTTTCCTCATTTTCCTTGTATAATTGTCTTTAGAGGTATACGTAACTAGGGGTCCCCTGGTATCTGCTCTTATTCAGGCCCGAACAACCCTAAATAAAGTTTTCTACAATTCGATAAAACCATAGCATTAAATTATGTGAAACTACCCACAAAATAGCTTGCTTCAATTTTTCCCCGTTTTCCTGGTGTAGCTACCTTTAGAGGTATACGTAACTGGGGTTCCCCTGGTATCTGCTCTGATTGAAGCCGGAACAGCACTAAATGAAGTTTTCTCCAATTCTATAAAACCATAGCATTAAATTATGTGAAAAAATCCACAAAATAGCTTGCTTCAATTTTTCCTCGTTTTCCTGGTATTGCTACCTTTAGAGGTATACGTAGTCGGGGGTCCCTTGGTATCTCCGATTCAGGCCCGGACAACTCCAATTGAAGTTTTCTACAATTCTATAAACCCATAGGGTCAAATTTTATGAAAATACCCACAAAATGGCTCACTTCAATTTTTCCCTGTTTTCCTTGTATAGCTGCCTTTAGAGGTATACGTAACCGGGGGTCCCCTGGTATCTGCTCCGATTCAGACACAAACATCCCTAATGAAGTTTTCTGCAATTCTATAATCCCAAAGGGTCAAACTACGAGAAAATATTCACAAAATGACCAGCTTCTGTTTTTCCCCATTTTCTATGTATAGCCCTTTAGAGGTATACATAATCGTGGGTCCTTTGGTATCTGCTCCGATTCAGGCTCGGACAACCCAAATTGAAGTTTTCTTCAATTCTATATACCCATTGGGTCAAATTACGTCAAAATGCCCACAAAATGGCCTGCTTAAATTTTTCATTGTTTTCCTTGTATAGTTACCTTTGGGGATATACATAACCGGGGGTCCCCTGGTATCTGCTCTGATTCAGGCCCAGACAGCCCCAAATGAAGTTTTCTACTAATCAATAAACTCATAGGGTCAAATTACGAGAAAATATTCACAAAATGGCCCGTTTCAATTTTCCCCATTTTCCTTGTATAGCTGCCTCTAGAGGTATACGTAACCGGCGGTCCCCTAGTATCTGCTCTAATTGAGGCTCGTACAACCATAAATGAAGTTTTCTACAATTCTATAAAACCATAATATTAAATTATGTGAAAATATACACAAAACAGCTCACTTCAATTTTCCCCCATTTTCCTGGTATAGCAACCTTTAGAGGTATACGTAATCGGGTGTCCCTTGGTATCTCTGATTCAGGTCCGGACAACTCCAATTGAAGTTTTCTGCAATTCTATAAATTCATAGGGTCAAATTATGTGAAAATCACCACAAAATGGCTGGTTCAATTTTTCCCCATTTTCCTTGTATAGCTGCCTTTAGAGGTATACGTAACTAGGGGTCCCCTAGTATCTGCTCTGATTCAGGCTCGAACAACCCTAAATAAAGTTTTCTACAATTCGATAAAACCATAGCATTAAATTATGTGAAAATACCCACAAAATAGCTTGATTCAATTTTTCCCTGTTTTCCTGGAATAGCTACCTTTAGCGGTATTCGTAATCTGGGGTCCCCTGGTATCTGTTCCGATTCAGGCTCGGACAGCTCCAATTGAAGTTTTTTTGCAATTCTATAAACCCATATGGGCAAATTATATGAAAACACCCACAAAATGGCCCTCTTCAATTTTTCCATGTTTTCCTTGTATAGCTGCCTTTAGATACATAACGGTGGGGTCCGCTGGTATTTGCTCCAATTCAGACCCGGACAGGCCCAAATGAAGTTTTCTGCAATTCTATAAACCCATAGGGTCAAACTACGAGAAAATATTCACAAAATGGCCCGCTTCTATTTTACCCCATTTTTCTTATGTAGTTGCCTTTAGAGGTATACGTAATCGGAGGTCCCTTGGTATCTGCTTCGATTCAGGCTCGGAGAACCCAAATTAAAATTTTTTGTAATTCTATAAACCCATAGGGCCAAATTATGTGAAAATACCCACAAAATAGCCCGCTTGAATTTTTCCCTGTTTTCCTTGTATAGCTGCCTTTAGAGATATACATAACCAGGGGTCCCCTGGTATCTGCTCCGATTCAGACCCGGACAGCCCAAATTTAAGTTTTCTGCAATTCTATAAACCCATAGGGTCAAATTACGAGAAAATATTCATAAAACAGCCCGCTTCAATTTTTCTCCATTTTCCTTGTATAGCTACCTTTAGAGGTATACGTACTGAGGGTCCACTAGTATCTGCTCTGATTCAGGCCCGAACAACCCTAAATAAAGTTTTCTACAATTCGATAAAACCATAGCATTAAATTATGTGAAAATACCCACAAAATAGCTTTATTCAATTTTTCCCTGTTTTCCTGGTATAGCTACCTTTAGAGCTATACGTAATCTGGGGTCCCCTGGTATATGCCCCGATTCAGGCTCGGACAAATCCAATTGAAGTTCTCTGAAATTCTATAAACCCATATGGTCAAATTATGTGAAAATACCCACAAAATGGCCCTTCAATTTTTCCCTATTTTCCTTGTATAGCTACCTTTAGAGATATACATAACCAGGGGTCCCCTGTTATCTGCTCCAATTCAGACCCGGACAGTCCCAAATGAATTTTTCTACAATTCAATAAATCCATAGGGTCAAACTACCAGAAAATATTCACAAAACGGCCCGCTTCTGTTTTTCCCCATTTTTCTTATATAGTTTTCTTTAGAGGTATACGTAATCGGGGGTCCCTTGGTACCTGCTCTGATTCAGGTCCGAACAACCCAAATTGAAGTTTTCTGCAATTCTATAAACCCGTCAAATTACGTGAAAATACCCACAAAATGGTCCGCTTGATTTTTTCCCCGTTTTCCATGTATTGCTGCCTTTAGAGATATACATAACTGGGTGTCCCATGGTATCTGCTCTGATTTAACCCAAGACAGCCCCAAATGAAGTTTTCTGCAAATGAATAAACTCATAGGGTCAAATTACGAGAAAATATTCACAAAACGGCCTGTTTCAATTTTCCCCATTTTCCTTGTGTAGCTGCCTTTATAGGTATACGTAACCTGGGGTCCCCTGGTATCTGCTCTATTGAAGCCCGAACATCCCTAAAATGAAGTTTTCTACAATTCTATAAAACCATAGCATTAAATTATGTGAAAATATCCACAAAACAGCTCGTTTCAATTTTTCCCCGTTTTCCTGGTATAGCTACCTTTAGAGGTATACGTAATCGGGGGTTCGTTGGTATCTCCGATTCAGGCCCGGACAACTCCAATTGAAGTTTTCTACAATTCTATAAACCTAAAGGGTAAAATTATATGAAAATACAAACAAAATGGCTCGCTTCAATTTTTCCCTGTTTTCCTTGTATAGCTGCCTTTAGAGGTATACGTAACCGAGTTCAGACACAAACAGTCCCAAATGAAGTTTTATTCAATTCTATAAACCCAAAGGATTAAATTACGAGAAAATATTCACAAAACGGCCCGCTTTTGTTTTTCCCCATTTTCCATGTATAGTTGCCTCTAGAGGTAAACGTAATTTGGGGTCCCTTGGTATCTGCTCCGATTCAGGCTCGGATAACCTAAATTGAAGTTTTATGTAATTCTTTAAACCCATAGGGCCAAATTATGTGAAAATACCCACAAAACGGCCCGCTTGAATTTTTCCCTGTTTTCCTTGTATAGTTGTCTTTAGAGATATACATAACTTGGGGTTCCCTGGTATCTGCTCTGATTCAGGCTCAGAGAGCCCAAATTGAAGTTTTCTGCAATTCTATAAACCCATAGGGTCAAATTATATGAAAATACCCACAAAATGGCTCGCTTCAATTTTTCCCTGTTTTCCTTGTATAGCTGCCTTTAAAGGTATACATAACCGGGGGTCCCCTGGTATCTGCTCCGATTCAGACACAAACAGTCCCAAATGAAGTTTTATGCAATTCTATAAACCCAAAGGGTCAAACTACGAGAAAATATTCACAAAACGGCCCGCTTCTTTTTTCCCCATTTTCCATGTATAGTTGCCTTTAGAGGTATACGTAATTTGAGGTCCCTTGGTATCTGCTCCGATTCAGGCTCGGACAACCCAAATTGAAGTTTTATGTAATTCTTTAAACCCATAGGGCCAAATTATGTGAAAATACCCATAAAATGGTCCGCTTGAATTTTTCCCTGCTTTCCTTGTATAGCTGTCTTTAGAGATATACATAACCAGGGGTCCCCTGGTATCTGCTCCGATTCAGGCTCAGATAGCCCAAATTGAAGTTTCTGCAATTCTATAAACCCATAGGGTCAAATTATATGAAAATACCCACAAAATGGCTTTCTTCAATTTTTCCCTGTTTTCCTAGTATAGCTGCCTTTAGAGGTATACGTAACCGGGGGTCCCCAGGTATCTGTCCGATTCAGACACAAACAGCCTCAAATGAAGTTTTTGGCAATTCTATAAACCCCTAGGGTCGAACTACGAGAAAATATACACAAAACGGTCCGCTTCTGTTTTTCCCCATTTTCCATGTATAGCTGCCTTTAGAGGTATACGTAATCGGGGGTCCCTTGGTATCTGCTCCGATTTAGGCTCGGACAACCCAAATTGAAGTTTTTTGTAATTCTATAAACCCATATGGCCAAATTACGTGAAAATACCCACAAAATAGTCCGCTTGATTTTTTCCCTGTTTTCCTTGTATAGCTGCCTTTGGAGATATACATAACCGGGGGTCCCCCGGTATCTGCTCCGATTCAGGCCCGGACATCCCAAATTGAAGTTTTCTACAATTCTATAAACCCATATGGTCAAATTACGGGAAAATATTCATAAAACGGTACGCTTCAATTTTTCTCCAATTTCCTTGTATGGTTGCCTTTAGAGGTATACGTAATCGGGGGTCCCTTGGTACCTGCTCTGATTCAGGCCCGAACAACCCAAATTGAAGTTTTCTGTAATTCTATAAACCCATAAGGTCAAATTACGTGAAAATACCCACAAAATTAGACCTGGCAATTCGTGTCGTGTCGTGTACTTTCGTGTCGTGTACTTTCGTGTTTCGTGTACTAAGAGGTTAAACCATTAACGAAACAAAATAAGTTCGTGTACCGATTTTACAAAACGAAAACGAAACGAAAAATTTCGTGTAAACACGAAACGAAACGAAAAGTACACGAAATTTATCGTGTACTTATCGTGTACACGAAAAGTACACGAAAGTACACGAAAGTACACGAAAAGTACACGAAAACGAAAATGAAAACGAAACAAAAAGTACACGAAAGTACACGAAATTACACGAAAAGTACACGAAAGTACACGAAATTATATGTATTTATATAATTTTAAAATATTTATTTCTTTATTTAATTATTTCGTGTACTTTCGTTTCGTGTCGTGTACCCAAGGGTAAATCCAAAACCGACACTAAATTCGCTCGTGTAATTTCGTGTTCGTGTATTTTCGTGTTCGTGTACCGAAAAGGTTAAACCAAACCCGTAATTTTCGTGTCGTTTTCGTGTCATGTTTTCGTGTCGGGTACGAAATTGCCGGTTCTACACAAAATGGACCGCTTGATTTTTTCCCCGTTTTCCATGTATTGCTGCCTTTAGAGATATACATAACCGGGTGTCCCCAGGTATCTGCTCCGATTTAAGCCCAGACAGCCCCAAATGAAATTTTCTGCAAATGAACAAACTCATAGGGTCAAATTACGAGAAAATATTCACAAAACGGCATGTTTCAATTTTCCCCATTTTCCTTGTGTAGCTGGCTTTAGAATATACGTAACCGGGGGTCCCCTAGTATTTGCTCTATTGAAGCCCGAACAACCCTAAAATGAAGTTTTCTACATTTCTATAAAACCATAGCATTAAATTATGTGAAAATATCCACAAAACAGCTAGCTTCAATTTTTCCCCGTTTTCCTGGTATAGCTACCTTTAGAGGTATACGTAATCGGGGGTCCCTTGGTATCTCCGATTCAGGCCCGGACAACTCCAATTGAAGTTTTCTACAATTCTATAAACCCATAGGGTAAAATTATATGAAAATACCAACAAAATGGTTCGCTTCAATTTTTCCCTGTTTTCCGTGTATAGCTGCCTTTAGAGGTTTATGTAACCGGGTTTAGACACAAACAGCCCCAAATGAAGTTTTATGCAATTCTATAAACCCAAAGGTTCAAACTACGGGAAAATATTCATAAAACGGCATGCTTCTGTTTTTCCCCATTTTCCATGTATAGCTGCCTTTAGAGGTATACGTAATTTGGGGTCCCTTGGTATCTGCTCCGATTCAGGCTCGGACAACCCAAATTGAAGTTTTATGTAATTCTATAAACCCATAGGGCCAAATTATGTGAAAATACCCACAAAACGGCCCGCTTGAATTTTTCCATGTTTTCCTTGTATAGCTGTCTTTAGAGATATACATAACCAGGGGTCCCCTGGTATCTGCTCCAATTCAGACCCGGACAGCCCCAAATTAAGTTTTCTGCAATTCTATAAACCCATAGGAGAAACTACGAGAAAATATTCACAAAATGGCCCGCTTCTGTTTTTCCCCATTTTCCATGTATAGCTACCTTTAGAGGTATACGTAATTTGGGGTTCCTTTGTATCTGCTCCGATTCAGGCTCGGACAACCCAAATTGAAGTTTTATGTAATTCTATAAACCCATAGGGCCAAATTATGTGAAAATACCCACAAAACGGTCCGCTTGAATTTTTCCATGTTTTCCTTGTATAGCTGTCTTTAGAGATATACATAACAAGGGGTCCCCTGGTATCAGCTCCGATTCAGGCTCAGACAACCCAAATTGAAGTTTTCTACAATTCTATAAACCCATAGGGTCAAATTATATGAAAATACCCACAAAATGGCTCCCTTCAATTTTTCCTTGTTTTCCTTGTATAGTTTCCTTTAGAGGTATACGTAATCGGGGGTCCCCTGGTATCTGCTCCGATTCAGACACAAACAGTCCCAAAGGAAGTTTTATGCAATACTATAAACCCAAAGGGTTAAATTACGAGAAAATATTCACAAAACGGCCCGCTTATGTTTTTCCCCATTTTTCATGTATAGCTACCTTTAGAGGTATACGTAATTTGGGGTCCCTTGGTATCTGCTCCGATTCAGGCTCGGACAACCCAAATTGAAGTTTTATGTAATTCTTTAAACCCATAGGGCCAAATTATGTGAAAATACCCACAAAACGACCCGCTTGAATTTTTCCCTGTTTTCCTTGTATAGCTGTCTTTAGAGATATACATAACCAGGGGTCCCCTGGTATCTGCTCCGATTCAGGCTCAGACAGCCCAAATTGAAGTTTTCTACAATTCTATAAACCCATAGGGTCAAATTATATGAAAATACCCACAAAATGGTTCGCTTCAATTTTTCCCTGTTTTCCTTGTATAGCTTCCTTTAGAGGTATACGTAACCGGGGGTCCCCTGGTATCTGCTCCGATTCAGACACAAACAGCCCCAAATGAAGTTTTCGGCAATTCTATAAACCCCTAGGGTCAAACTACGAGAAAATATTCACAAAACGGCCCGCTTATGTTTTTCCCCATTTTCCATGTATAGCTGCCTTTAGAGGTATACGTAATCGGGGGTCCCTTGGTATCTGCTCCGATTCAGGCTCGGACAACCCAAATTGAAGTTTTCTGTAATTCTATAAACCCATATGGCCAGATTACGTGAAAATACCCACAAAATAGTACGCTTGATTTTTTCCATGTTTTCCTTGTATAGCTGCCTTTGGAGATATACATAACCGGGGGTCCCCTTGTATCTGCTCCGATTCAGGCCCGGACCGCCCCAAATGAAGTTTTCTGCAAATCTATAAACACATAGGGTCAAATTACGAGAAAATATTCACAAAATGGCCCGTTTCAATTTTTTCCATTTTCCTTGTATAGCTGCCTTTAGAGGTATATGTAATTGGGGGTCCCCTGGTATCTGCTCTGAATCAGACCCGAACAACCCAAATTGAAGTTCTCTGCAATTCTATAAACCCACATAGCCAAATTACGTGAAAATACGCACAAAACAACCCGTTTGAATTTTTCCCTTTTTTCCTTGTACAGCTGCCTTTAGAGATATATATAACCAGGGGTCCCCTGGTATCTGATCTAATTCAGGCACGGACAGCCCAAATTTAAATTTTCTGTAATTCTATAAACCCATAGGGTCAAATTACGAGAAAATATTCATAAAACGGCCCGCTTCAATTTTTCTCCATTTTCCTTATATAGCTGCCTTTAGAGGTATACGTAATCGGGGGTCCCTTGGTATCTGCTCCGATTCAGGCTCGGACAACCCAAATTGAAGTTTTCTGTAATTCTATAAACCCATATGGCCAAATTACGTGAAAATACCCACAAAATAGTCCGCTTGATTTTTTCCATGTTTTCCTTGTATAGCTGCCTTTGGAGATATACATAACCGGGGGTCCCCTTGTATCTGCTCCGATTCAGGCCCGGACCGCCCCAAATGAAGTTTTCTGCAAATCTATAAACACATAGGGTTAAATTACGAGAAAATATTCACAAAATGGCCCGTTTCAATTTTTTCCATTTTCCTTGTATAGCTGCCTTTAGAGGTATATGTAATTGGGGGTCCCCTGGTATCTGCTCTGAATCAGACCCGAACAACCCAAATTGAAGTTCTCTGCAATTCTATAAACCCACATAGCCAAATTACGTGAAAATACGCACAAAACAACCCGTTTGAATTTTTCCCTTTTTTCCTTGTACAGCTGCCTTTAGAGATATATATAACTAGGGGTCCCCTGGTATCTGATCTAATTCAGGCACGGACAGCCCAAATTTAAATTTTCTGTAATTCTATAAACCCATAGGGTCAAATTACGAGAAAATATTCATAAAACGGCCCGCTTCAATTTTTCTCCATTTTCCTTATATAGCTGCCTTTAGAGGTATACGTAATAGGGGGTCCCTTGGTATCTGCTGTGATTCAGGCCCGAACAACCCAAATTGAAGTTTTATGTAATTCTATAAACCCATAGGGCCAAATTATGTGAAAATACCCACAAAACGGTCCGCTTGAATTTTTCCATGTTTTCCTTGTATAGCTGTCTTTAGAGATATACATAACCAGGGGTCCCCTGGTATCAGCTCCGATTCAGGCTCAGACAACCCAAATTGAAGTTTTCTGCAATTCTATAAACCCATAGGGTCAAATTATATGAAAATACCCACAAAATGGCTCCCTTCAATTTTTCCTTGTTTTCCTTGTATAGCTTCCTTTAGAGGTATACGTAACCGGGGGTCCCCTGGTATCTGCTCCGATTCAGACACAAACAGCCCCAAATGAAGTTTTCGGCAATTCTATAAACCCCTAGGGTCAAACTACGAGAAAATATTCACAAAACGGCCCGCTTATGTTTTTCCCCATTTTCCATGTATAGCTGCCTTTAGAGGTATACGTAATCGGGGGTCCCTTGGTATCTGCTCCGATTCAGGCTCGGACAACCCAAATTGAAGTTTTCTGTAATTCTATAAACCCATATGGCCAGATTACGTGAAAATACCCACAAAATAGTACGCTTGATTTTTTCCATGTTTTCCTTGTATAGCTGCCTTTGGAGATATACATAACCGGGGGTCCCCTTGTATCTGCTCCGATTCAGGCCCGGACCGCCCCAAATGAAGTTTTCTGCAAATCTATAAACACATAGGGTCAAATTACGAGAAAATATTCACAAAATGGCCCGTTTCAATTTTTTCCATTTTCCTTGTATAGAGCTGCCTTTAGAGGTATATGTAATTGGGGGTCCCCTGGTATCTGCTCTGAATCAGACCCGAACAACCCAAATTGAAGTTCTCTGCAATTCTATAAACCCACATAGCCAAATTACGTGAAAATACGCACAAAACAACCCGTTTGAATTTTTCCCTTTTTTCCTTGTACAGCTACCATTAGAGATATATATAACCAGGGGTCCCCTGGTATCTGATCTAATTCAGGCACGGACAGCCCAAATTTAAATTTTCTGTAATTCTATAAACCCATAGGGTCAAATTACGAGAAAATATTCATAAAACGGCCCGCTTCAATTTTTCTCCATTTTCCTTATATAGCTGCCTTTAGAGGTATACGTAATAGGGGGTCCTTTGGTATCTGCTGTGATTCAGGCCCGAACAACCCAAATTGAAGTTCTCTGCAATTCTATAAACCCATAGGGTCAAAATACGTGAAAATACCCACAAAACGGTCCGCTTAAAATTTCCCATGTTTTCCTTGTATAGCTGCCTTTGGAGATATACATAACCGGGGGTCCCCTGGTATCTGCTCCGATTCAGGCCCGGACAGCCCCAAATGAAGTTGTCTGCAAATCTATAAACCCATAGGATCAAATTACGAGAAAATATTCACAAAATGGTTTGTTTCAATTTTTTCCATTTTCCTTGTATAGCTGCCTTTAGAGGTATACGTAATTGGGGGTCTCCTAGTATCTGCTCTGATTCAGGCCCGAATAGCCCTAAATAAAGTTTTCTACAATTCGATAAAACCAGAGCTTTAAATTATGTGAAAATACCCACAAAGTAGCTCCCTTCAATTTTCCCCATTTTCCTGGTATAGCTACTTTTAGAGGTATACGTAATCAGGGGTCCCCTGGTATCTGCTCTGATTCAGGCTCGAACAGCTCCAATTGAATTTTTCTGCAATTCTATAAACCCATATGGTCAAATTATGTTAAAATACCCACAAAATGGCCCGCTTCAATTTTTCCCCGTTTTCCTTGTATAGCTGCCTTTAGAGATATACATAACATAGGGTCCCATGGTATCTACCTCAATTCAGACCTGGATAGCCCAAATGAAGTTTTCTGCAATTCTATAAACCCATAGGGTCAAACTACCAGAAAATATTCACAAAACGGTCCGCTTCTGTTTTTCCCCCATTTTTCTTGTATAGTTGCCTTTAGAGGTATACATAATCGGGGGTCCCTTGGTATCTACTCCGATTCAGGCTCGGACAACCCAAATTCAAGTTTTAGGTAATTCTATAAACCCATATGGCCAAATTATGTGAAAATACCCACAAAACACCCCGTTTGAATTTTTCCATGTTTTCCTTGTATAGCTACCTTTAGAGATATACATAACCAGGGGTCCCCTGGTATCTGCTCTGATTCAGGCTCGGACAACCCAAATTGAAGTTTTTCTGCAATTCTATAAACCCATAGGGTCGAATTATATGAAAATATCCACAAAATGGCTCGCTTCAATTTTTCCATGTTTTCCTTGTATAGCTGCCTTTAGAGGTATACGTAACCGGGGGTCCCCCGGTATCTGCTCCGATTCAGACACAAACAGCCCCAAATGAAGTTTTCTGCAATTCTATAAACCCATAGGGTCAAACTACCAGAAAATATTCACAAAACGACATGCTTCTGTTTTTCCCCATTTTTCTTGTATAGTTGCCTTTAGAGGTATACGTAATCGGGGGTCCCTTGGTATCTGCTCCGATTCAGGCTCGGACAACCCAAATTGAAGTTTTTTGTAATTCTATAAACCCATAGGGCCAAATTATGTGAAAATACCCACAAACGGTTCGCTTGAATTTTTCCCTATTTTCCTTGTATGGACGAACCTTGCGTTACTCAAGCCGACATTCTCGCTTCCACTTCGTCCACTACCGCTCGCGCGGGTGCTTCCCTCTAAGGCGGAACGCTCCCCTACCGATGTATTTTTACATCCCACAGCTTCGGCAGATCGCTTAGCCCCGTTCATCTTCGGCGCAAGCCTTTAGAGATATGCATAACCAGGGGTCCCCTGGTATCTACTCTGATTCAGGCTCGGACATCCCAAATTGAAGTTTTCTACAATTCTATAAACCCATAGGGTCAAATTACGAGAAAATATTCATAAAATGACCCACTTCAATTTTTCTCCTTTTTCATTGTATAGCTGTCTTTAGAGGTATACGTAATCGAGGGTCACTTGGTATCTGCTCTGATTCAGGCCCGGACAACCCAAATTGAAGTTTTCTGTAATTCTATAAATCAATAGGGTCAAATTACATGAAAATACCCACAAAACGGCCCACTGAAATGTTTCCTTGTTTTCCTTGTATAGTTGCCTTTAGAGATATACATAATCGGGGGCTTGATCAAATAAATGAACTTCTTTCAATGTAGAATTACTTCAATTCTGTAGATTGACTTTAATCTTCAATCTTTTGAATGATATTACCTTCTGAGATTCGTGTGACAATTGAATTATTATTTACTTATTACATTCTTGTTTAAGTTGAGTTGAATCCTCGATGTTTACAAATAGGCCTATACATATGTCTTTCACATTGCCTACCTCATTCTCAAATTCATTGCCAACAACTACATTATCAAATGCATCCTCTAAATTCCCACCCTTATCCTCTAAATGCTCACCCTCATCATCTACATCTTCATCCACATGTCCAATTTGTAAATCCTTATCAGCAACATTTTGTGTGATTTGTGGCCAAAGATCCCAATTACCAACATTGGCCGCAACTTGATTCAAATGCGGCAAATGGTCCAAAGTGCTTCCATTCTGAAATCAGTGGAACATAGATTATTACAAATAATTAGTCAATGGAACAGATATAATAACAAATAATTACAACTGCTCTACTTTAATGTTTAAAAAATGTGAATCACATAATGTAATGGTTGCAACTATTGCAACATTGTTTGCAACTATTGCAACATTGTTTGCAATGGTTGCAATAGTTGCAACTGATAGAAAAAGTTGAAGCTCAAGATTAAAATGAATCCCCATGTGGGGCCTGTTGAACACAATCCAAAGCAAATAAAATGGGCATAAAAACCTCAACTAGTTAATAATACATGTGTGAATAATATATACAATTCTTCTTAAACACGTACTTGTTTGTTGACAATGGCACGCAACTTAGAGAACTCCAAATCAAAGTGCGACCGCATCTCAACTATGGTCTTCCTTAAACCATCTATCTCAGAAGTTAATAAGTTAATCTTGTTTTCCATTTCGATCGGTGACATATGAGATTGAGGTCGATCAGAAGATGTAGAAGCACCGTTAAGTGATGGGGGAGGACGACCAACAATAGCAGCATCAATGTCAACAATGTCTTCTAACTGTATTTCTTCAATCTCCTTTTCAGTTGGAGATACATTTCTTAATTGCAACTACAAAAATAATATATAAATTGTTTGTCAATTAATAAGATATATACAAATAAATGAAGCATAAATAGGCAAGGTACGCAATAAAATATACCTCTAATGTAGTCAATGACAATGTCTGATACGTTTCATCGAACTTGCAAGCATATTCACCGGACCATTTCAGCATACGGGGGATACAACCAGCATCTTGCATGTAATAACCCGAATTTTTGGTAAAATTAAAACTTTTCTTATTATGATTAAGTGCATCAGTGAATAGTGAATTTGGTGGATGAATAGTGATTTTGAGGGTTAAGAAAATTTTTCATGCCACCTATGTACGAGACGTAGTGTGGATATTCCGAAGTCATATTAGTGATCTACGGAGTAAATAAGTGAATGCAAAGACGATCGGAATTCAGAAATTCCAAATTTTATTTTGGTGTAGTATTTGACCGGGCAGTGAATTATATATTATTGTATTCAAGAAATGAGATATTAAAATTGAGGATTTGAGAATTTAATATTTTGGAATTTTATTATTTTATTAAAGTCGATTTAAGGATTCGATTGTTGAAGTGAATAGTGAATAGTTACTATTCACTGCGAGAATCGCGTATAGTTTTATTCGCTCTTTTTGGGAAATATTTCGAATCGCTTCAAGAGGAACAAGACAACATTTACAGGATTAAATATAGACATGGAAGTAACATGTAACAAGATTAATTCGAGGGATGCAACATTTGGATCATCCATGTGAAAGGAAGCGAACCAGTAAAGCTACTTTAACAGAACCAGTGCATGCTTGACAAGTGTCGCAAGAAGAGGACATCAAGGACTATGACTCACCAATGTTGACCACCAAAATATAATATAATCACAAAGTAATTAAACAAGAAAAGAAAAAGAAGAATTCTCCACCTTGAAGAAAAAATTCGGGAGAGAAGAAGAAAGAAAATGGAGGAGAAAGAAATGCTTATAACTTGAGATTCCGTTGTCCGTTTTTGGCGTTCCACCACTCAAATCGAAGCTCTCGAGAAGCTCTACGCAACCATGGTAAGCGCTCGCCTCACCTCTGTGATTTACCCTTCGATTTCAGTGAGTAACAGTTGGAGAAGATGATGAATAGTAACTTGTATTTTGCTTTGTTGCTTTTGATATTGAGTTTGTGGCTTGCAAAGGTTGTATTAAGCAAGGATCTAAGGTTACATAAGGAATATAGCAGCAAGCAAGCTTGGAGTAAGGTATAAACCTCTGCCCCTTTGAGTTTTATATGAGTTTTAAAGTGGTTTTGATGTTCATGTAAAGTTAAGATCATGATTAAGTGATTTAGTGATTATTTGGATTTGTTTGAATGTGTGTTTGTTGAGGTTGTAGATGTATGGTATGCCCGGTGTGGCTTGGTTAAGTTGTGACAAAATAGGATTATTCGGTTTTAAGCCGTCGTAATGCCCGATTTTCGGTAACTCTATAAACTGCCTAGAATCAGAAATCCTAACTGACTCTTTTGGTTCAGTTATGAATATGAGTGGGTAGATATTTGTTTCTAGTTTACGTGAGCGCAAGAATCATGTCATTACGATTTACGGTTTATGAGATATGACCATTTTAGTGAAAGTGGTTCAAGGAATGAGATTGCAGAAATGTACCAACTTTGTGGCTATGTTTGAGACCCTTAAGAGTTGTTTTAAAATATGAAATTTTGTATTGAAGTGTCAAGGGCAGTTACGAAGGTTTGTACGAAGGTTTCGAGTCCAAAAGATTATTTTCCGATTTTATAAAAATGTGTTAGCCGAGGTTGTGCAAGTGAAAACCACTAAAAACATGACTTAGAAACCAATATTGTAAATGGTTAAGTATAACTTGTATTCGAGGATCGATTTCGGACTAAACCTATGACTTAAGTAATTGTCGATTAAACATGGACTTAGTATGAGCCTATAACGAGCTAGTAATTCTTTGGTTGTGTTTCGCTTATGTGTTTAAGCATTGTGTACAAGTGGATTATCCAGGGGATTAATCGTGCGTTTTCTTTGACTTTGTCTAGATTGTCCGACATCGTCGCGAACCCCTATCACTTCTTGAGCATCAGGCAAGTTTTCTAAATCTATACTTTGAAGTATTGATTATATATTACTGTTGTTGCCATGTGTGGAGTTATACAGTTGTGCGATACATGTTATATATTGTATAAAATAGAGTTTGATTTGGGTTTATATATGAGCTTTGAGATAAAGTAGTTATAAACCGGTATACCTTGTAGCTCTAGAGATAAGAGCATACTTCTTGTTTTCGACTCTAGACCGGGAGTCAGTATTTGAGATATGGAGATAGCCGTGGAAACCCGGAGGGATTCCAGCGGCAGTGTACTAATTATTTTGAGGACTGCTATTATTAAACATTAATTATATTTCTAGAAAGTATTAATTACCTGGAAATGATTTGAGGAATGTTATTTGAATATTACCTCATTCGAAGGTTATTATTTGAAAATGATATGATTATGGGCTTCTAAGCTAGATATGGGATATTAGTTAGAAGCCAGGTTTTTATAAATGCCCTAGGATAAGGGCGGGTGATTTTCTCTAAGATCAGAAGTAATTATATTTCGGTATATGCTAAGGATTATTTTCCGATAAAGATATCGGGTACTGTTATTCGAGAATTAATTATTTAATTAAAGTACATTATTTATGAATATTCATTTGAGGAGTATTGACTTAAAGAATATTAGTGTGAATATTCATTTAAGGATTATTTATTTAATGAATACTACTTTTGAATATTTATTTGAGATTTAATTATTTAATGAATATTATTTTGAATATTCATTTGAGATTAATTATGTAATGAATATTACCTTCGAATATTCAAATGAGATTTATTAATTAAGGAATATTATTTATGAATATTCATTTGAGGTTTACTTAATCGAAGAATATTATTGTGAATATTATCTGAGGATTATTTAATGAATATTATTTTTGAATATTCATTTGAAGATTAATTATTTATTTAATGAATATTATTGTAAATATTCATTTGAGGATTATTTATTTAATGAATATTATTGTAAATATTCATTTGAGGATTATTTATTTAATGAATATTATTTTCAAATATTCATTTGAGGATTACTTACTTAATGAATATTATTTTCAAATATTATTTTCAAATATTCAAAAATATGGGAAACCTGATTTAAGTGACTACTACTCTTTTTAAACTCTCAATTCAAAAACTGTCAAGGGACAGATATTTTCTTGGAGCAATTTAATTGCTGCCAGTCTAATGTTGTGCTACCACCTCAATGATCGAGGGGTAAATTCATGGAACAAGTCGATATCCATTAACAAGCATAGCTTGGGAAATATTGGGGAATCTTCCTTTCCAACCTAGATATAACTACTTAGTGGAGTCGTATCAACAAGTGTTACACTTGGGGAAAGGAGGACGATCTTTACGTTTCAGAGTCATGGATTTCATCTGAACTAGGAGTGGTGTAAGTGGTCTAGTTGCGCGGACCCATCCAACTTTTATTGGCCCAACCGTTGGCCGGGAGGTCACTGTAAGGCGGTAGACAATGTCAGGCTGTCGTGATTCTTCCATCTACATGTAGAGAACTATTTGAGCGGTGCGACCTGCTACTGATCATAGCAAGGTTAGGCACAGCGGGCGCGGTAGCAACTCCTGTATTGGTTCATCATCCAATTTGGATATTACTGCAACATGTATTGGGGTGAAGAACCGATCATGTTGGCAGGAGGTCGAAAAGTGTTTGGAAATGAAGTGTCAATAAATTCTTGCAACTTCATTTTTTATTTTATGAGTTATGACTCTGTGGATACCTTACATAACATGAGTTATGGTAAGGGAGTTGTTTATACGGAATCACCTTATAACTTCATCTTTTAAGATATATGTTGATATTCTGCTTACATAGCAGATATTTTTGGAAAGGTTATATTGGTTTACTTTGAAACCTCATCTTCTATATTATACTAGAACTTTGTTCATAATATAGCAAAAGTTTGCAGAAATATTATGAAATGATATTTGAAGTACAATAATGGTACTGTTTTTGGGAATACATTCCGATAAGGATATAATTTCAGTATCGAGATATTTTGACAAATTATTGTCTTATACCCGCTTTATTCTGGGTTGAGTTAAAGGCAGAATTATGCCATACTTTTATTTCCTTGCTGAGCTATCGCTCACTCTTGCTATTGTTTTATATATATTATATAGCAGCGAAGCAGGATGCCAATGGGACGGCAAATACCTCGCAAGGCGTTTTCACAAACAGTTTCTAGCAGTGATCCCGAGAGTAGTACGAACCAATCGAATCGGGCTACAGCTGTTGGTATTCAACTTATGTATAGATATGAATGGTATGAGAGGATTATGAGCATCAGAAGGCTAAGTTGGTAATGTAACATTTCCTAGAAATTGTATCAATGACAGATTCAAAGACATTTGGGTATTGTAATAAAAATTATTATTCCGCAGTTGTTGTATTGTGTCGTTTCTGAGACTCTAACCTGTGTGTGTGTGTGTGTGAGACATATATTGTGGGGTCATGAGAAGGTGAATTATGAACGTTGTGAGTAATACAGGTAAGGCAAGGAGTAAATGGATCGTGACTACTCTAAATCCCTGACCCCGGATTTGGGGCTGTTACATTGCATATGACAGTATCTCCCATTTAGGTATGGACAACACTCATAAAACCAAAGTTGAAACGCATACGGGAAACCAACAAGCCTATAATAGGTGTCTTTGGATGTTGTTCTCTCGGCATATTTCAATGAATTTAAAGTGCACTTAAACACTTCCTTACCCCAGGGAAACTGATCAAAATCTCCACTATCTATCATGTCCAGATCACCTACAGGGACTTGAGAATCATAAGTCGAGCTAAGTAGGAAATTTTTCAAGAAATACAGGTTTGCAACCTTCACCTCATCCTCATCTGTTTCCCACCCTTTAGAGTCAAAAACATTCTTCACATTGCTCCTATATACACGGTCAATGTCTGGAAAATACCTAGTCATGAAACTGTTCTCAGTCCTAGCGTAATGCCTCTTGTCAACTGAACCAAAACAGCGAAGACCGGTGACAAGAGCAAATTCTTTAATCCCAAAATATAGCTTCATTCCACCAACACCAATCCAAATCTCAAGCTTGTTCGGTTGATTTATTTGCCTAAGTAGAAGATTGCGGATGAGTTGGAATTGTATCTTGAATGATGGCAACCGGGAAAAATTTCCAAAGCAACCATCAGCAAATAGAGAAACCTGGTGCGCTGATAATGTGTCCCATATAGTCGTAACAAGTTCATACTTATTGTTGGTACTGAGCTTGGCTGACTTATGGTTTGCAACTGGAATAATGTAATCCATCCCCTCCATTAGTATGCATAACATGTGTTAGCCATGTGTGATCCTTTAAAAATGTAGAACTATAAGCGGCAACCATGGTTGCTGATAAGTTAAAACGAATGCTCCTGCGGGGCCTGTACTAATATCACATACAAGGAGGGATGAGAATCAGGAAATACCTCATCGACAGGAATATGATCATAATTGATGGCTAAGTTGGTCGGTTTATCTTTGACAACTGCCTTGGTTTTTTTAGTGTCTTTCGTTTTGAAGGCATAACTGTTTTCAAGGGTGCCTTGGATTTTTTAATTTTCTTTTGTTTTAACGGTATATCTGATTTGGGCGATGAACTGGGAGAAGACGAGAACCTTGTGTGAACCATGTTTCAAACCGTCAAAAAACACATATGCACCAACTAACTGTTAAAACCAAAATAAATAACATTGTTGCACCATTGGTCACTTTAAATTTGTTTTATCTGAACTAGTGTCGAATGAATTGTCTGCCCATGCGGGGCCTCTACTTAATATTATAAAATTGCTACAAGATCACTAAATGAGGCAGGGTTTTCACTTCATTCGACCATCAACAAGAACTTAATTGAAAGTCTACACAGTTAGGTTACATTTAGTGCAAAAATCACATAACAAAATTTCAAAAAAACACAAAAACTAGGGCTATAATCAGTATCAATTAGCAATTAGCAACTAACAACTAGCAATTAACAATTATCAATTTATCAATAAGAAAATATCAATTATCAATTATCAATTAAGAATTAGCAGTTAACAACCCGTGTGTGAGTCTGTGTGTGTGTGTGTGAGCGAGAGAGAGAGAGAGAGAGAGAGAGAGAGAGAGAGAGAGAGAGAGAGAGAGAGAGAGAGAGAGAGAGAGAGAGAGAGAGAGAGAGAGAGAGAGAGAGGGAGAGAGAGGTATATAGAGAGAGATAATCGTAACTTACATATAGGAGAGCAGAGAAGCTTCGAGGTCGCCGGAGATGTTTGGATCGTCGGAGAACTCCAAATCGCGAATGAATGAGAAAAATAAGCCTTGAGAAGCAGTAAGATGTGAGAGAATGAAGAAGAAGCAGTTGGGGAAGGAAGGAGCGTATTTTTAAAAACTGAAAATTAGAAAACTGAATGTAATGGTAAAAATGAAGAAACGGTAATATTGTATTGAAACTGTAAACTAGTAACGGTAAAAGTAAAAACAAACGTTAAATATTTATATATATATATATATATATATATGTAAATTTCTCTTATTTTTAATGTTTCGTTTTTAATAATATAGTATAGATATATGCATAATATTTATATTATAAACTAGTTGAAAAAGCCACGCTTCGCGGCGACGTCATAATTTTTTTAAAAAAACTCTATCAATTAATTTTTTTTAAAAACTCTATAAATTAAATTACAAAAATTACTCAGTCCTCTCTAATAAGTCGTCCTCCCGTCAAACACACTTTCCTTTTTAATATCAAAATCTCAAAATTTTCATGTTAACATACTCATTTTTCTAATGAGCCGCGCTCTCGTTGAAAAAATACATCTATCAATTAAATTACAAAAATTACTCATTTCTCCCTAAGTCGTACTCCCGTGAAACACGCTTTTAATTACAAAAATTACAAAGATTTTAAGATCAAAATCTCAAATTTAATATATTGAATACTTGTCTTAAATATTAATTTTCATGTTAACATAATCCTTTCTAATGAGTCACTCTTTCGTTAAAAAAACACCTATATAAATTCAAAATCCTATATTGTATTGAAACTGTAAACTAGTAACGGTAAAAGTAAAAACAAACGTTAAATATATATATATATATATATATAGGCAAGTGATCAAATGAGACCCTATATTAAAATGAGAAATGAGACTAAATCTCAGCCACTCAATTTTAAAACTACTTTTAATCTGGATCACAAATAATATCTTTAAATTAGAATAATTATTTCTCTCTCCTCACATCATTCATCCACCCACTTCCGATCTATCCATTTTTTTCACCCTCTCTCTCTCTCTCTACATATACATACGTCTCTCTGTCTCTATATGTTCATGATATCTCCTTGTATTTTTATTTAATTTTAGAAGCCCTTTTCATGATATAAGTTGTATCCTGAGTAAACTTTGTGTTGCAATAGCAGAAGATGACGAATGCACTGTGACAAGGTGCCATCACCGAGGAAGCGAAATTCGATTCCCTTTCCGTATGAATTATCAGAAGCATCTGTAGTCAGATCAATATGGCTCCCCTGCTGGCTTTGAACTCTCTTGCGAAAGTGAATATTCTGAGTATTTGGATAAATATTCGGATTATCCGGCGGTTTCTCCGATTTTTCTTTTGCCCAAAAGCTGAAATGGCGTCAGGTTTCTCCGGCGGTTACTCCGATTTTTCTATTTCCGGCAACATGAATACGAGATCTGTCACCGATCCACAACTTCCGTACATGTCCAATCTCGCCGGACTTGACTCCGACGTGTCTTCTCAGATGTCCAAAATTTTTGTGAAATTTTGGTGATTTGCGTTGAAAATTAGTGATTTCTGTTGAAATTTTGATGATTTGTATTAAATTTTTGGTGATTCTGTAGTTATGATGGCAGTATACTGGTGGTGGTATACATGGTATAAGCAGCGATTTTTGGTGATTTGTTTTAAAATTGTTAATGATTTGTTTCAAAAAAATTTAGTGATTTTGATTGAAATTCGGTGATTTGTGTGGAATTTTCTGTTGATTCTAGCTTAAATTTGGTGATTTTGATATGGTGGTGATTGTGATATGGTGGTGATTTTACATGAGACATAAATAGTGAAAACGGCAGTTAAGGTGGTGGTGCTAGGTGCATCAGATGGGATGGTGATGTTGATTTTGCTAATATAATGGTGTAGTGGAGATGGTGGTTGTGGAGTAGGAGAAATGATGGCGGTAGTGATTAAACAAATGAAAGGGACAGTGGTGGTAGAGTAATAGGAAGAGGATATATGTATAAATATTGATGTATGTATATGAATGGTGATATTTTTTTAGTGATTTGGTGATTTGGACTCGGTTCTCATTATAAGAGGGGTCTCACTAAAGTAGCCCTCTATATATATATCTGTGTAAATTTCTCTTATTTTTAATGTTTTGTCTTTAATAATATAGTATAGATATATGCATAATATTTATATTATAAACTAGTTGAAAAAGCCGCGCTTCGCGGCGACGTCATAATTTTTTTTTTAAACTCTATCAATTAATTTTTTTTAAAAACTCTATCAATTAAATTACAAAAATTACTCAGTCCTCTCTAATAAGTCGTCCTCCCGTCAAACACACTTTCCTTTTTAATATCAAAATCTCAAATTTAATATATTGAATACTTGTGTTATATATTAATTTTCATGTTAACATACTCATTTTTCTAATGAGCTGCGCTCTCGTTGAAAAAATACATCTATCAATTAAATTACAAAAATTACTCATTTCTCCCTAAGTCGTCCTCCCGTGAAACACGCTTTTAATTACAAAAATTACAAAGATTTTAAGATCATAATCTCAAATTTAATATATTAAATACTTGTCTTATATATTAATTTTCATGTTAACATAATCCTTTCTAATGAGTCACTCTTTCGTTAAAAAAACACCTATATAAATTCAAAATCCTATTTTACTTCCAATATAAGTCGTTTTCCCGTGAAACACGCTTTCATTTTTAAGATCAAAATCTCAAATTTAATATATTGAATACTTGTATTATATATTAATTTTTATGTTAACATACTCCTTTCTAATAAGCCACTCTTTCGTTAAAAAAACACATATATTAATTCACAATCCTATTTTACTTCAAATATAACTTTTAACTATATGTCTTTCCTATAATTTGAACTCTTCTTCTCTATAAATTCGCGCACCTATTCTACTTCAAATAGAACTTTTAATTATGTCTACAAACAACTATTTTAATTTTAATAAAACTTTTAATTATATGTATATTTTATAAATTCAAACTATTCTCCTTTATAAATTTGAACATCTACTCTTAATTCTATGGCTTACCTATAAATTCGAATCATTCTCCTTTATAAATTCGAACACCTACTCTATTTCAAATAAAACTTTATTTATATGTCTTCTCTATAAATTCGAACTCTTCTTATATATAAATTCGAACACCTATTCTACTTCTAATATGCCAAAGAATATTTTTTGATTTATTAGTATTTAAAATTGTAAAGCTCTAGAAAAATTAGAAAAATAGATTGAGACGATTATATATTGACTTGGGTCTACTCTTTTTATTTTTTATGAGCTTTTCTATTAAAAACTTATTATACTTTTTATGTACTTTAATAACTTTGGTCTATTCCTTTTAATTACTTATGAGCTTTCCTATTAAAAATTTATTATATGGGTCTACTCCTATTAATTTTTTATGGACTTTCTTATTAAAACATTATTATACTATATTATTGAAACTGAAATATTGAAATTTTAGGATCGAGATTAAAAACTTAGTATACATTGGGTCTACTCCTTTTAATTTTTTACGGGGTTTCCTAGTTGTTAGATCAGAATTCAATGATCGTCAGGAGCTAGACTCAACTGATCAGGATTGCTGACGTCATCAGGATTACATGGTCGTCAGGATCAGAAGGCATATCAGGACTGGGATCAGGATTGATCATCAGGACTGGAAGCTGATCAGGATTCCTACTTCGAGTTATATTTGGAGTCTAGTTAAACATGGAAGTTTATTCTGTCGGTTCCTGGTTTGTAGTATGTAGCTATCAATTATGGATAGGTTTCAATCTTTGTAATTGATTAGGACTTATCATTGATAGAGAGCTGTGTAGTATATAAACACAGTTTTGGTTTCGATTTATGTACTAGAACATAATCGAATAGAAGCTCTTGAGAACATAGAATTTCTTGAGAGAGTTTTTGTAAGCTAGCAGCTCTCAAGAACATCAGAATTTCTTGAGAGAGTTTGTAACAGTTTTATATCAGATTTAATAAAGCTGTTATCTTTCTTTTCATATTTGTGATATATACATTAAGAAGTCGATTATCTTATACTATTGTATTCAACCCCCCTTCTACAATAGATTATTACTGGGCAACAATTGGTATCAGAACGAACTGATTTATTTCTGAATCAGAAACGATCTAAAGATGTCGACAACCAAGTATGAAAGCATGAAGATTCCCATCTTGAAGAAATCAGAATATCCAACATGGAGGGTAAAGATGCTGATGTACCTGGAGGCTATGGATCCTGACTATCTGGACAGGATTCGTGATGGACCATATATTCCTACAAGGATTGTAGAACGAACAGATACTGTACCTGAACATTATGTGGTCAAGGCTAAAAGTGAATGGACTCTAAAAGAAAAAGCTCATGTTCTCAGGAAATCAAAGATAAAGAATATCTTGCACAGTAGTCTTGATGCTATCATGTCAAATAGAGTGATTGCATGCAAGTCTTCAAAAGAAATTTGGGATACTTTGGAAACTCAGTGTCAGGGATCTGCATCTGTCAAGAAAAACAGAAGGGCTCTTTTGATTCAAGAATATGAACAATTTGATGCAAGACCCGATGAGAGCCTAACTGATCTATATGATAGATTTCTGACACTATTGAACAACTTATCTTTAGTTGACAAGGAATATGAAACTGAAGATTCAAACACCAAGTTTCTAAGAGCTTTACCTGAAGAATGGGATACTCAGACCTCAATCATTAGACATCAGTATGATCTTAACACTGTGTCTCTTGATGAAGTCTATGGGATGCTAAGAACTCATGATCTTGAAGTTCAACAGAGAAAGAACAAGAAAAGCAGCAAGGCAAAATCAATTGCTTTGAAAGCAGAGGCTAAATCAAAAGGAAAAGCTATGGAGGTCTCTAGAAGTAAAACAAGAGTAGCTGAGTCAGATCCTGACGACTCTTCATCAAATACTGATGGCAATCCTGATGCCAATACTGATGATGATGTTGGGTTTCGGGGCAACAAACGCAGCGAAAACAGTCGTAAAACAATAAAAAATCCGAAACCCTAACCATAGGATCCGTGTACAAGACATGACTGATTATGGAGAAACGAAATCATACCTTAATTGAGCTTATAAAATTCAGAAAGATGGAGGTCCTTGTTGAAACCACCACGCAGCCCTTGTTCAAGATCTGCGTCGCCAAAGTAGTCCACACGAACGCACGATTACGGAGTTGGTACTAGCCAAAAGAACCGCCCTCGAAAAACCTTTCCTGTCTCTAGCCTCTCTAATATGCAGAGCTGCTAGGGTTTTGTGTGAAAAACGTATTTTGTCACTTAACCTAAAAACAATACATCATTATGTATTTATATGGAGAGGGATATTGGGCCTATACCTAATCTGATTGGGCTTCCAAAACCCAATCTGATTATTAGTAGTAATAGTTATTATATTCGAATTATTATACAATTAATCAAGTCCTACTTAATTAATCCAATAATTCAATAATAATAATAATTCAATTAAATTCGAAATTTAATTATTGCTCCGTCTAAAACGTTCTTTATGTGTAACCCTTTAGGTTATTATTACGTTGGCAATAATTTTAATATCTCATAATAAAATTATAAACAATGAGCGGCATCTAGTAATACATCATTGCTACCCAAGTAATAATAATAATTGGTGATCCAATTAAACCTTTCGTGACTAATGTTTCCGTGTAATATAATCCCTTTAACCAAATATTATAGACTAAACTTGAGGCATGTTATTAGTCATCCTCTTCAACATTTAATCCAGGTTTCCTTGATCAATGAGTAGACTATTAAAACAAATCAATATTTGAGCATGGCCATGCATTTTCATAGTCTCACTCAATCAAGAGGCCAATAATATCTCTCCTAATAATAGGAGGGTTAAATCCTATATCTATGATTCATATTTCTCATACGACTCATAATATACCCGATGTCCACTTTTATCATCACCCGGTCAAAGGTAACTTTTAATGTAATCAAAGTATATTAATCCTCGTATAGAAATATAATGATCTCAAGTCTAAGGATCATTACACCATTATCACTGTGAGCTATTCTAATGACTTTATTACTATGTAGAATATCACTGTGGGTTAATCCGGTGCCATGTAGAATATTACATGCACCTATGTTCTTGACTTTAGTATCACTATACCTATGACCAATGAGATGTGGTCATTTAGTCAACGATCATACTAATCTTTATGCATCATAATTGTCCCAATTTATAATGCTTTATTAGGGATAATTTAGGAATATAAACACTATTCTTATAATCTCATTTTTAAGTCACATACTTAAAGATATAGAATATGTGTTCGATATTCCAAGGACATTTATTACTCTAACATCAATATCGCAGTAAATAAAGACATAATAATTGTTGTCGAATAATCAATAGAACATAATCATTATTAAATAACAAAATAGTGTTTCCCAGAAGTACAATTGTATTGTCTCTAGGGCACTAATACTAACAATCGCCCACTTGCAGTAGAGCCAATCACCCATGTATCTAATACCCATGGAACTAGTGTGACAATCGTGCTTCTGCTGCGACAAAGCCTTAGTCAGTGGGTCCGCAACGTTATCATTAGTATGCACTTTACATATATGTATATCCCCTCTATTATTTATTTCTCTAATGAGGTGATATCTCCTTAGTATATGCTTTGCCTTGGAATGGGATCTTGGTTCCTTAGCCTGCGCAATGGCTCCATTATTATCGCAATATAGATCAATAGGGTCTGCGATCGATGGAACCACTCCAAGTCCCGTAATAAAATTCCGAATCCAAACAGCCTCTTTGGCTGCTTCACTGGCTGCAATATACTCAGCTTCCATTGTAGAATCAGCTACTGTTTCTTGCTTTGAACTCTTCCAGCTTACAGCACCTCCATTTAGGCAAAACACAAATCCATACTGAGACATAGTGTCGTCCTTATCTGTCTGGAAACTAGCATCAGTGTAACCTCTTACAACTAGTTTCTCATCTCCTCCATATATCAAGAAAGAATCTTTAGTCCTCTTAAGGTACTTAAGAATGTTCTTGACAGCTGTCCAGTGACTTTCACCTGGATTAGACTGGTATCTACTCGTCATGCTCAAAGCATACGAGACATCGGGACGAGTACATATCATTGCATACATTATAGAACCAATTGCCGAAGCATATGGTACTTTATTCATACGGTCCTTCTCATCTGATGATTTAGGACAGTTTTCTTTTGAGATCGTTATCCCATGAGACATTGGGACATAGCCCCTTTTAGCCTCTTGCATCTCGAAATGATGCAATATCTTGTCAATGTATATACTCTGACTTAAGCCGATCATTCTTCTGGGTCTATCTCTATAGATCCTGATCCCTAATATGTAGGATGCATCGCCTAAGTCTTTCATCGAGAAATTATTTCTCAACCAAGTCTTCACAGCCTGTAGAGAAGTAATGTCATTCCCTATTAGCAATATGTCATCTACATATAATACTAGGTATGCCATATGGCTCCCACTAACCTTCTTGTAAACACACGGTTCATCCTCATTTTGTATGAAACCAAACTCTTTGACTGTTTCATCAAAACGAATGTTCCATCTCCTCGAGGCCTGCTTCAACCCATAAATGGATCGTAGTAACTTACAGACCATCCTAGCAAATTTTGGATCGACAAAACCCTCAGGTTGTGTCATGTACACATCCTCTTCTAAGCTCCCATTTAAGAAAGCAGTCTTGACATCCATTTGCCAGATTTCATAGTCATAATAAGCTGCTATTGCAAGCAAAATCCTGATGGATTTGACCATAGCCACCGGTGAGAAAGTTTCATCGAAGTCAATACCATGAATTTGCTTGAAACCTTTCGCCACTAGTCTAGCTTTGTAGGTCTGTAAATTACCATCCATGTCAGTTTTCTCCTTGAAAACCCATTTGCACTCGATGGGTTTTACCCCTTCAGGTGGTTCAACCAAAGTCCATACTTTGTTTTCATACATGGAATCCATCTCAGATTTCATGGCCTCCAACCATCTCTCAGAATCTGGACTATTCATAGCATCTTTGTAGGTAAGAGGCTCATCATTATCTACAAGCATTACAGCGCCATTTTGAATCAGCAGAAATCCATAATATCTCTCTGACTCATGACGAATCCTACTAGATCTACGAACGACATGTGTTTCTTGAGCAATGTTGTCCTCAACATTTTCAGTCACATTCTGCTCATGTTCCAACTCTGGTTCAACATTAATCTGTGGTTCTCGATCCTCATCGAGATCTATTGTCCTCCCACTATTTTTCTTAGAAAGTAATTCTCTTTCAAGAAACACAGTTGTTCGAGCAACAAACACTTTGTTCTCTGAAGGATTATAGAAGTAATACCCTTTGGTTTCATTTGGATATCCCACAAAATTACATTTATCTGATTTTGGTCCTAGCTTGTCTGAGGTTAAACGTTTCACAAACGCTTTGCATCCCCAAATTTTCATAAATGACACGCTATGACGTTTTTCAGTCCATATCTCATATGGTGTCTTTTGAACCGTTTTTGAAGGAACTTGGTTTAGTGTTTGTGCAGCCGTCTCTAGGGCATAGCCCCAAAAACTAATTGGAAGATCCGCTAGACTCATCATCGATCGAACCATGTCCAATAAGGTACGATTTCTCCTTTCAGATACACCATTCCACTGTGGTGTACCAGGAGGTGTGAGTTGTGATACAATACCACACTCCTTTAAGAAATTCTGAAATTCTAAGCTTAGGTACTCACCTCCACGATCAGATCGTAGGGTTTTAATACTTCCGCCTATTTGCTTTTCCACTTCTGCCTTATACTCTTTGAATTTTTCAAATGATTCGGACTTGTTCTTCAAAAGATACACATATCTGTATCTACTAAAATAATCAGTAAAGGTTATGAAGTAGTAAAAACCACCTCTTGCCATCGTACGAATTGGACCACATACATCACTATGTATAAGCTCTAATCATTCAGTGGCCCTTTCACCAATTCCGGTAAAAGGGGCTTTAGTCATTTTTCCAATGAGACAAGGTTCGCATTCTTCGTATGATTCAAAATCAAACTTATCCAAGTATCCATCCTTATGTAACTTGGAAATGCGTTTCTCATTTATATGGCCTAAACGACAATGCCAAAGGTATGTTTGATTTGAGTCATTAGCCTTAATACGTTTATTATTTATATTATAGACAGGAGTATCAAGATCTAGAACATATAAACCATTAAATAAACGTGCAACCCCATAGGTAACATTATTCAAACCAAAGGAACAACTATTGTTCTGAATTGTAAAGGAAAAACCTTTCTTGTCCAAACAAGAAACAGAAATAATGTTTCTGCAAATCGCAGGCACGTAAAAACAGTTCTCAAGTTCTAAAATAAGCCCTGTGGGCAATGATAAATTATAAGTCCCTACAGCCAAAGCAGCAACCTTTGCTCCATTGACAACGCGTAGGTCGACTTCTCCTTTTGCCAAAGTCCTACTCCTTCGAAGTTCCTGCACATTTATACAAATGTGAGAACCACATCCAGTATCTAATACCCATGATGTAGAAGTAGACAAATTGACTTCTATAACATAAATACCTGAATCTGAAATCTTCACAGAATTCATTTTCTTCAAATCCTCCAAGTAAGAATGACAGTTTCTCTTCCAATGACCTGGTTTATTGCAATAGTGACAATCACCTTTTGCAGCACCTTTTGCAGCACCTTTTGTAACACCTCCTATAGGCTTCAAAGCCTTTTTAAAAGCAGGTTTTGGATTAGCAGATTTAGATCCAATCTTCTTCTTGCCTTTCCTTTTATCCTGTTCTTTGGCATTCCCTTTATTGACCATCATAATGGCGTTAGAGGATGCCTTCTGAATATTGGTCTCAGCAGTTTTCAACATTGCCAACAATTCGGTAGGTGTCTTGTCTATCTCATTCATGATGTAATTCATTACAAACTGAGCATAGCTGCTGTTCAAAGATTGCAAGATTAGATCTATCTGGGTTTCCGTACCGATGGTGGAACCCAGAGTAGCAAGGTACTCCATATATCCAATCATCTTTAGAACATGCGGTGCAACTGGATCACGATCACCCTGTTTGCATGCATACAAGGCTTTGCTTGTATCAAACCTCTCCTGACGAGCCTGTCCTTCAAACATACGTTTAAGGTGCTCAATCATCACATAAGCATCCATATGCTCATGTTGTTTCTGAAGCTCGGGACTCATAGTCGCAAGCATAAGACAGGTAACATCTGTGTCATCATCAATATGTTTCTGATAAACATTCTGTTGATCAACCGATGCACCTTGTTAGATCAGAATTCAATGATCGTCAGAAGCTAGACTCAACTGATCAGGATTGCTGACGTCATCAGTATTGCATGGTCATCAGTATTTGATCAAGCGTCAGTATCTTATTGATCATCAGGATTCCTACTCAGACTATGATCAGGATTGATCATCAGGACTTGAAGCTGATCAGGATTCCTACTTCGAGTTATATTTGGAGTCTAGATAAACATGGAAGTTTATTCTATCTGTTCCTGGTTTGTAGAATGCAGCTATCGATTAAAGATATGTTTCTATCTTTGTTATGATTAGGACTTATCTTGTTATTGATAGAGAAGCTAAGATATGTTTCTATCTTTGTTATGATTAGGACTTATCTTGTTATTGATAGAGAAGCTGTGTGCACTATATAAACACAGTTTTGGTTTCGATTTATGTATTCATTCGAGAGAGAACATAATCGGAGAGAAGCTCTTAAGAACAGAATTTCTTGAGAGAGTTTTTGTAAGCTAGCAGCTCTTAAGAACATCAGAATTTCTTAAGAGAGTTTGTAACAGTTTTATATCAAAGTTAATAAAGCTGTTATTGTTATTGTTATTGATCTTTCATATTTGTGTTATATAAAGTCGAGAATCTTATACAATTGTATTCAACCCCCTTCTACAATTGTTATTTACTGGGCAACAATTGGTATCAGAGCAAACTGATTTAATTCTGAATCAGATACGATCTAAAGATGTCGACAACCAAGTATGAAAGCATGAAGATTCCCATCTTAAAGATATCAGAATATCCTACATGGAGGGTAAAGATGCTGATGTACCTGGAGGCTATGGATCCTGACTACTTGGACAGGATTCGTGATGGACCATATATACCAACAAAGTTCGTAGAACGAACAGATACAGTACCAGAACATTATGTGGTCAAAGCTAAAGCTGAATGGACTCCAGAAGAAAAAGCTCATGTACTCAGGGAACCAAAGATAAAGAATATCTTGCATAATAGCCTTGATGCTGTCATGTCAAACAGAGTGATTGCATGCAAGTCTTCAAAAGAAATCTGGGATACTTTGGAAACTCAGTGCCAGGGATCTGCATCTGTTAAGAAAAACAGAAGGGCTCTTTTGATTCAAGAATATGAACAATTCGATGCAAGACCTGAAGAGAGCCTGACTGATCTATATGATAGATTTCTGACACTATTGAACAGCTTATCCTTAGTTGACAAAGTATATGAAACTGAAGATTCAAACACCAAATTTCTTAGAGCTTTACCTGAAGAATGGGATACTCAGACCTCAATCATTAGACACCAGTATGATCTGAACATTGTATCTCTTGATGAGATCTATGGGATGCTAAGAACTCATGATCTTGAAGTTCAACAGAGAAAGAACAAGAAAAGCAGCAAGGCAAAGTCAATTGCTTTGAATGTAGAAGCAAAATCAAAAGGGAAAGCTATGGAGGTCTCTAGAAGGAAAGCAAGAGTAGCTGAGTCAGATCCTGATGACTCTTCATCAGATACTGATGGCAATCCTGATGCCAATACTGGTGATGAATCTTCTGATTCAGACATGGAAGAGATGGTTGCTATGATTGTCAAAAACTTCATAAGGATGAAGTTCAGGAAGAATAGAAGACAAGGCAACTTTCAGAAAAAGACCTTCAAAGCAGACAAAGACAAGTATATCAAGAAGGACAGCAAGGGTAGCAAATTTGACAAGTCAAAGGTTAGATGCTACAAGTGTAATGGTATGGGTCACTTTGCTTCTGAATGCAACAAGACAAAGGCACTCATCACATCAAGCAAGGATTGGATGGACTCTTCCTCAGAATCTGATACTGAGGTAGTCAACTATGCGTTAATGGCCAATGCTGATGTAACTGCTGTTCCTGATGATAAGGTACTAAATACTATCTTTGATTTTGATACTGATAATGCTTCTGAGTTAAGACGTTTTCTAAAGTCATTACATATTAGCTTTAGAAGTCAAACTGCTGAGAATACTAGAATCTTATCTGAGATGTCTGACCTTAGAAAGAGGAATGAGATATTAGAAGCTGAATTTTCTCGTATGCAAGAAGTACAAAAAGAATGTGATAATGCTAAACACATGCACTTAGAGATGACATCTAAATGTACTTCCCTTGAAAAAGAACTTGAATTTGCTAATGAGAAAATCAGAACCTGGACAGACTCTGGTAGGAAATTTCATGAGATTAATACCTCTAAGAATTGGAAAGAGTGTCTAGGATATAAGTTAGATGAAGATAAGAAATTAGCAGAGAAAATTGTCATTGATGAGACAGTCAGTCCAAAGACCTATAGACATGTTATAGACTCAACCAAATCTAAGATTACTCCTATTAATTTTGTTTTTGGTAAGGATTCTGATTCTACTTTTGAAAAGGGATCTTCTTCTACTCAAGGAATTAAAATTATAAAGTCTAAACCTGTCATGAACAAAGTCACTAAGAATGTAGGTCTATTGTCTCAGAAACAGCTTAAAGATAAAATCTGTGAGGTTACAGATAAGAAAAAGGAAGCTACTGTTAAGAGAAACAGGAATGGTAAAGTTGGGATCAATAAAGAGAATGGTTATAAATATATCCCAAATGCACCTAGAAAGTGTTGTTTTAACTGTGGTAACTCTAATCATCTTGCTATTGATTGTAAAAAGAGTAAGAAGAAAATTGCTGAAATTCCTAAGTCTGATGTTAGGAATAGATCAGTATTTTACAAACCATAGAATTCCTGTTTTCATTGTGGTAGTCTATGGCATTCTATTTATACATGTAAAGAGTATCAGGATTTGTACTATAACTTTTATGATCCATTGCCTAAGTTTGAAAGTAGTACAAAGTCTGATAGAACTGAAAATGTCATAGTGAAGCATGCTTTTGTTAATACTGATACTGACAAAGCAAATCCTGATGGAGTAAATCCTGTCAGGACTGCTAAAGTCAAAAAGTCTTCTGCTGTTAAATTTAATAAAATGCATGAACAAGGAATCCAACAAGTGTGGATTCCTAAACATTCTGACTAGTGTTTTACTATTCTGATGCAGGGTAAAAAGAAAAATGTGTTAGTCATGGATAGTGGATGTTCTGTGCACATGACTGGAAACAAAGCCCTGTTATCAGAATATGAGGAAAAAGCTGGCCCAACTGTGTCTTATGGAGATGGCAACATTGGACAAACCTTGGGATATGGCAATATAATCATTGGAAATGTCATCATTGAAAAAGTAGCTCTAGTGAAAGGACTAAAACACAACTTGTTGAGTATTAGTCAAATCACTGACAGAGGTTATCATGTCAATTTCTATTCTACACATTGTGAAGTAGTCAGTAAAGCAACAGGGAAGATAGCACTAACTGGCTACAGGCATGGTAACATATATGAAGCCAACATTCTCTCAGATACTGATGGCTCCCCTACATGTTTCATCAGTAAAGCTTCAGTAGATGAAAGTTGGAATTGGCACAAGAAGCTTTCTCATCTCAACTTCAGCAACATCAATGAGTTGGTTAAGAAAGAATTAGTAAGAGGATTACCTAATGTATTATATACACCTGATGGACTCTGTGATGCATGCCAAAAAGCAAAACAAAGAAGGACATCATTCCAGAGTAAATCAGAATCCTCTATTGAAGAACCATATCACATGCTACATCTTGATCTGTTTGGTCCAGTCAACATCATGTCCATCAGTAAGAAAAGGTACACTCTTGTAATTGTTGATGAATATTCTAGATTCACCTGGGTGTATTTTCTGCATAGAAAAGATGAAACTCCTGAAGTTCTGTTGGATCATGTGAGGATGATTGAGACAACCACAAAGTACAAAGTCAAGATTCTGAGAAGTGATAATGGTACTGAATTTAAGAATTCAAAGATGGAAGAGTTCTACAAATACAAAGGAATCATTCAACAATTCTCTGCTCCTGGCACACCTCAGCAAAATGGAGTAGTAGAAAGGAAGAATAGAACTCTTATTGAAGCTGGCAGAACTATGTTGGAAGAAGCTAAATTACCTACATATTTCTGGGCAGAAGCAGTCAACACAGCATGCTATACACAAAATCTCACATTGATAAACAGGCATGGTGTCACTCCTTATCAGTCACTCAAAGAGAAGAAACCAAGTCTGAAGCATTTGCATGTGTTTGGCTGTAAATGTTTTGTTCTCAGAACTCATCCTGAACAGCTAGGGAAATTTGAAACAAAGGCTGATGAAGGAATATTCATAGGTTATCCTACATCAAGAGCCTTCAGAGTTTTTAATTTGAGAACAAGAACTGTCATGGAGTCAATACATGTATCTTTTGATGATAAGAAGATAACTGGAATCATTGAAGACTCGCATGATAGATTGTTATTTGAAAATGAAGCTTCCAAGGAACCTGAAGAAAGTGAATCAGAAGCTGTCCATTCATCCAGTACTGACGGGTCACCAAATCCTGATGACTCACCAGGTACTGATGGTGCTAATACTGATGATGCAAACAACAGTGATACAACTAGTAGTGCTAATGTTGAGGGGGAGCAACGGCATTCAACTACAAGTTCAGAGTCAACTCAATCATCAGGACAGAATTCTTCAGATACTGATTCAAGTGAAGATCCTGATAACACATCAGGAGGGCATAGCAATAATTCAGGGAGAGCTTCAAATCAATCAAATTCTTTCAATCAAGATAACACCAATCCAGGGGGAGCATCTACTTCAAGAAACAATTTGACACCAGCAAGGAAATGGACAAAAGATCATACTCCTGATTTGATAATTGGAGATCCTGATGCAGGTGTTCAAACAAGAAGTGCAACTCAGAATGAATGTTTATATAATAACTTTCTATCCAAGGAGGAGCCTAAGAAAGTTGAAGATGCACTTAAAGATGCTGATTGGGTTACTGCAATGCAAGAAGAACTGAATGAATTTGAAAGGAATGAAGTCTGGAAACTGGTACCAAGACCAAAGAATAGATCAATTGTTGGTACAAAGTGGATTTTCAAGAACAAGACTGATTCTGATGGAGTCATTATCAGAAATAAAGCTAGACTAGTTGCAAAGGGGTATTCCCAACAAGAGGGAATTGACTATGATGAAACTTTTGCTCCTGTTGCAAGACTAGAAGCCATCAGGATATTTCTTGCTTATGCAGCACATAAGAAATTCAAGGTTTTCCAGATGGATGTTAAAAGTGCTTTCTTAAATGGTGAACTGGAGGAAGAAGTTTATGTTGAACAACCTCCTGGTTTCATTGATCCTAAATATCCAGATCATGTCTACAGACTGGATAAGGCACTTTATGGACTAAAGCAAGCTCCAAGAGCATGGTATGAAACCTTAGCTCAATTCTTACTGGAAAGTGGATTCAAAAGAGGTGCAATTGATAAAACTCTATTTTATTTGAATCATGGTAAGGAGTTGCTGTTAGTTCAGATTTATGTTGATGATATCATTTTTGGGTCAACAAACAATAAGCTGTGTGAAAAGTTTTCCAAGCTTATGCAGTCAAGATATCAAATGAGCATGATGGGAGAAATGAGTTACTTTCTGGGTCTTCAAGTTAAACAGACTGATGAAGGGATTTTTATTAATCAGTCTAAATACACAAGGAATTTACTGACAAGGTTTAACATGCAAGACAGTACTCCTGCTTCAACTCCCATAGCTACAGCTACCAAACTTGATCCTGATCAAGGTGAAGAGGTAGATGTAACTCACTACAGAGGAATGATTGGCTCTTTATTGTATCTCACTGCCAGTAGACCAGATATCATGTTTGCAACCTGTCTATGTGCAAGATTTCAAGCAAAACCTAGAGAACCACATCTGATTGCAGTCAAAAGAATTTTCAGATATCTCAAAGGCACTCCTTCACTTGGCCTTTGGTATGCAAGGGAATCAGATTTTGGGTTGTGTGGTTATTCAGATGCTGATTTTGCAGGATGCAAAATAGACAGGAAAAGTACTTCAGGAAGTTGTCAGTTTTTGGGTGGAAGACTAGTTTCATGGTTCAGTAAAAAGCAGAAATCTATTTCCACTTCAACTGCAGAAGCTGAGTACATTGCTGCAGGAAGTTGTTGTGCTCAGATAATGTGGATGAGAAATCAGTTGTTGGATTATGGCCTGTCATACTCAAAAATCCCTATTTATTGTGATAACCAAAGTGCTATTGCAATGACAGGAAATCCAGTTCAGCATTCTCTTACTAAACACATAAGTATCAGATATCACTTTATAAGAGAACAGGTTCTGGAAGGAACAATTGAACTTCACTTTGTTCCTACTGATCAACAACTAGCTGATATATTCACCAAGCCACTACCTGAAGCTACTTTCAATAAGTTGGTAAATGAACTTGGAATGATGAATTTTGAGAATTTCTGAGGGAAAGCTACAGAGAGGAAATCCTGATAACTGTCAAATCCTGATGGTTATTCAGAAAGGTTTTCGTAAGTTTTTCTCTGGAGAGGGTTTGTGTTTTAATAGATATATGATGATTATGCTTAACAGTTCTCTTTTATAGAGAATGTGTATTAAGGGTGCAGGTCATTTCTACAATCTCAAGGAGACGGTTCGGTTTTCCATAAATATTTTTGCCTCGTTTGCTGGTAAGCGTGTTTTAATTCTATGACCATTAATTTGGTTATTTTTCTTAAACCAAAACGCTATTCAGGATTGTTAAAATAAATTTTGTTTTCTTAAATAAAATTTTATTTTAATCTTATTGAATATTTTTTTTAATCCTGATATGGCAAAATATTTTGTGCGGAAATGCTTTTATTCCTGATGAGGTTAGGTTTTTCTTACATCAGAAAATGCCTACTCATTATGGACTACTTTCTAATGCTATGGGGCAAGGACCAACCCATCTTGTTCCTGACACAAGCATGCAACCTAAACAGTCTAAACAGTTACCAACCACCTCTACTGTCTCTCAAAAGACTTTAGTTGTAAAATCAAAGAAATCAGCTAGAACTGATGTGTCTGGAAGGCAATCAGGTTCAAAGGATTTTTCCTCTACACCACTCACTAAAAAGAAGATACAAGGGGGTGTACAAGGGGTCCTGGTCAAGAAAGATGATAAGGTTGTTAAGGATGTTCCTGTGAAAAGGAAGTTAAGGTTGATTGATGAAAGTGATTCAGAGGATGACTTACCTATATCCTCTGTGATGAACGTGAACAAGGAAGTTGCTGATACTGCTACTAAAGCTGTGGTACCTTCATCAAAACCACAAAAGACAAGGAAATTATCAAAGAGCAGGTATCATATTCCTTTGACAGTGCAAATGAAGGATACTGATATTCAGACATCAAATCCTGATGTTAGTATTCCTGATGCAGCAACAAAAGTTGTCTCTATATCAGACTCTCCAGCCTCTCCATCTCAGATTCGAGGACATTCTTGGGAGAAGGTTTCTACAACTGCTTCCTTGGTTGGTCTTACACCCACATCAAAGAAAAAGAGGAATGCAGAAGAGTTAGTCTATCAGAGACAGAAGAAGCTGAAAGGATCAAGCCCACAAGAACCTGAATTTCAGAGTAATTCAGCAGCTACTGTTGATCCTGCCACACAAGAACCACTCAATCAAAGTTTGGGTGAAGGCTTAGCTAGTGGAATGGTCACACAAGAACCATTTTCTCAAAGGGAGAATGAAGACATCAACATTCCAGCTACACAAGAACCATCTTCTCAAAGTGAAGATGCAGGCAAAGCTACAGCTTCTGTTGAAAGATTGGTCGAGAACATTGTCAATGAGGGAAGCACACAAGAACCTTTAGCTCAAAGTGTTGAAGCAGCTTCTGAACCTCAAGCTCCACAAGAACCATTGGTAGCAAATACTGATGCAAGCATATCAAATCCTGACGATGTTCATCCTGACGCTAGTGGTGCTCCTGATAATGAACCTATTTTGATACAGCCACTTCGTTCAAGACCAATGGATCATCCTATCTCAGAATCACAGGATAAACTGAAAGGTATTGCAATTCCTGATCCTGATATATCTCATGGTTCTGATGATGATAATTCTGATGATGATAGTGATGATGATAATGAGAATAGAAAAGAGAAGGAACAGCTTGCTACAACACTCAAGATTAGTCTTGGAACTAATTTTGGTTCATCAAGTACATATATGGCTAGCAATGCTTTCACTGGGAAAGATCAGAGACAAGATTTTTCTATTCCTTCCTTTGATCCTGCAGAGGCATTTAGACAGAATGAATGGAACAATTCATGGCACAATTCTGATGAATCTATCAGTTTTTCTTCTGCTATTGAACATGCCTATAATGCAGTGAAGTCTATAGAGAATCAAGACTTGAAGAATCATCTGAAGGCTACTACTCTGTTATCCAAAAGCCTGAAAAGTGAGATTGATTCTATCAAGGGTTCAACTGAAAAAGTGAGGACTGATATCTTTAATAATTTTACAAAGGTGCCTACTACTTTCCAACTAAGGGTAGTGGAATCCCAAGTGAAATCTGTTGTTTCAGAACAAACCTCAATCAATCAAAGAATTGATTCTCTGGATACTAAGGTAACTGAAATTCAAGCCTCTCTTTCCTTAATTTTGCAATTATTGTCAAATCCTGATGTCAAAAAGGGGGAGAAGGTTATTCAGACAAAATGTACACCTGATCTAGTATTAAGAAATAATGATGATACTGGAGATGATGGTGGTGACAAAGCGATACAAGGAGAAACCTCTGATGCTGTTGTTATGAAGACAATCCAAACTTCTCAAAGTCAAACAACGCAGTCAACTCATGTTTCTGATTCTGGAGTTAAGACAGTAAGAACATTGGTGCAATCTCAGATCCTGACGGAAGATCAAATCCTGACACCTGGTCATGGACACATTCTTGCTACAATTCCTGAAGGTGATGAAGATGTGATTATTGATAATCCTGAAGATGCATCAAATTTATTCCAGAAGTTTTCTACAAAAGACGGCAGAATTGTTACTCTTTATCACACTGATAAAAGAGTTCAACAATTATTAGCAAGAAAAGCACTCTCTACAGCAAGTGAAGAATATCCAGATCTCTCACATGAAGAATTCTTGAGACTACAAAGAGAGACAATGGAAAGCTATACTGCTCCTGCTAGAGGTAGAGGAAGCAGAGGTAGGAGAGGTGCTAGAAGAAATAAAAGAGGTTCTTCAACTCAAATAGTACCTAGACAGACAAGGTCTAGAGGGTTAAGAATTGAAGAAATTCCTGAACCTATTCAAACTCTAGTAGTTCCTGACAGATCTACTTTTGGTGATGATGGAATTGTTGAAGAAGAACCTGAATTGAGAAGAAAATCAAGTAAATCAACTCTCAGCAATACAAATCAAATTGAAGATTCTAATCCTGACAGTATTCAAGATCCTGACGAATCTGAAATTCTGCAAGAGGTTGATTTGATAATCTTATCTACTGTTGTTGATTGTCACAACAAAGAAGTAGATGAAGAAGAAGAAGCCATAAGAAGAGATATTACAAAGAGAACAAATGAAGATTTTAATCTCTATCTACAAAGGCTTAAAGTTTCAAATGAAAGAAAATGGAGAAATTCAAGCAGACAAGAATCTTTACTTGAAAGAAGCTACGCTCATGAAAAGGAGAAATACAAGAAGTGGAAACATATTAGCACATTAAGTTGTGATACACCTATCAATTTTCAGTCTGGTGGAATTATTACAAGCGCTTCAAGTGTTGTTGATTTGTCTGATATGGCTAGATCAAAAACACTCTGGTTAAAGATGTTTCCGAATCTGAAGCAATTGTCAAGTAATTCAAGAGGAGGTATTGGACACAGAGATGGTGAATATCTGAATATGTCATATGTTGATCCTTACTCCTTGACAGAAATTGGAGGTACTTTAACTTCTGAAAACCTGAACAATTTATTAGCTGTTGATATAGTTATAGATTGTCATGATGGTTTTGAAAAGAAAGAAAAGCTTCTGTACTTCATGAAAGATGGTAGTGTGAAGATTCTATCTATTCAAGATCTGCTGATGAAAACTACACAGGAACTGAAATATGTTCACTATCTGTTAAGATGGAAGAACCAAGTGTACAAAGAATGGAGTGACATGATTTTGTCAACTATAAGAAGAAGACTGGATGGAAACAGTAATTTCGATGGTAATTATATTCCCATGTACTTAAATCAAAGAGGTCAGGATGTGGAAATGCAAAGGGGTACTGCTGTTAAAGAAGTAAATTTTGGCATGACTCATCTTTCTCTCAATCCTGATGGGAAGGAAATTGCTTATCTTATGCTAGAAGAGCACAGTCTACGAAGAAACTCCATACAGAATCTCAGAGCAGCTATCTACCAGATTAATGAGGAAGATGAAGAACTCAGAAATCTTAAGGAAAGACTGATTCAAATTCTTGAAGAAAAAGAAGAAAGTTTATTATCCAACTTCTTGAAGATGAATCTGTTCTATCACAAAGCTTAAACAGATAAGTTGTTTCTGAAGATACTCGTACATTTTGATACATCTTTTTGACATCATTGAATATTTGGAATCTATACTTTATTTTACAAAGTATGAGATTGGGGGAGATTGTTAGATCAGAATTCAATGATCGTCAGAAGCTAGACTCAACTGATCAGGATTGCTGACGTCATCAGTATTGCATGGTCATCAGTATTTGATCAAGCGTCAGTATCTTATTGATCATCAGGATTCCTACTCAGACTATGATCAGGATTGATCATCAGGACTTGAAGCTGATCAGGATTCCTACTTCGAGTTATATTTGGAGTCTAGATAAACATGGAAGTTTATTCTATCTGTTCCTGGTTTGTAGAATGCAGCTATCGATTAAAGATATGTTTCTATCTTTGTTATGATTAGGACTTATCTTGTTATTGATAGAGAATCTAAGATATGTTTCTATCTTTGTTATGATTAGGACTTATCTTGTTATTGATAGAGAAGCTGTGTGCACTATATAAACACAGTTTTGGTTTCGATTTATGTATTCATTCGAGAGAGAACATAATCGGAGAGAAGCTCTTAAGAACAGAATTTCTTGAGAGAGTTTTTGTAAGCTAGCAGCTCTTAAGAACATCAGAATTTCTTAAGAGAGTTTGTAACAGTTTTATATCAAAGTTAATAAAGCTGTTATTGTTATTGTTATTGATCTTTCATATTTGTGTTATATAAAGTCGAGAATCTTATACAATTGTATTCAACCCCCTTCTACAATTGTTATTTACTGGGCAACACACCTTCTGGCAGAGGTTCAGGGCGAGGAATATCAATGACATGGAGCTTTCGCTCTTGCCTGAGGACAATCCTCAAATTCCTTTGCCAGTCAAGGAAGTTTGTTCCTGTCAGCTTGTCCTTCTCAAGGACTGATCGTACAGAGAAGGTATTTGAGTTATGTGCCATTAAATATCTACAATGTTAAAAAGCATAAAATAAGTTAGTCTGCGGATTATATAGATAATGTTCAAGTGATTATTCATATATATATATTCATAATATATATCACCCACTATTTTATCAAATTAATAGCCCTATCTATCAATTCGGAAAAGTTTCTTTAAACCTTTCTAGCGAGCCAAGATCCATATTTCATCATGCTTAAGGTCAGCTTTGGCTTTACTCCAAAAACACAATTATTTAGGTAGACAACTTTTTGTCAATTATATCTTATATAACTCTTGGATAGTTTGGTAGAACAACAATTGTACGTATTTATCCAATAAATCTTACCAAACTCCATGCCTCTAAGTTCACAATCCTATTGTGGTAACTTAGTTAAGTCTAACCCAATAGTCTAACAGATAAGTATCACATTTACTTCATCACGTCTTACCACGATAGATTGGAGTGCTTCGCTTTGGCGAACCCACTATTTCTCGATCTAGGTCTTGACGAGTGTTACCCATTGGAAGGCATCTAATTGACTTAATATTTTAAATTTAGGGATTTTATTAAAACGACCATGATCACATCATCAAGAGATTCCCAATTTTTCCTTGAACTAAGTACTTCAATTCACAATTCATCAATGGTTTGATTTCCAGTCCAGCGGAGGAGTCACAGTGGTCTCACTTAAAATCCACCTTTCTTACAAGCATTGCTTGTATTTTTGTCAAAATCGCCCCATATCAAAAAATTGAAAATTCACACTTATTTCCGTGTTTCATAAACACAGGAATCTCATGTTCGTTTTGTTCAATTTTAAAATCTTGAATCGTTACAGATTTTATCTTGTTTAGCAGGCATGGCATGGGTGATGTATCTAATACATACATTAATACATGATTAATCTAATTAAAGCATGCATCACATTGTATCATACACATGCAATCATACATCAATATGTAAAGTGATGTATGTAAACGTGCTTGGTTATGGCCTTTATCCTATATGATCCTTTCAAGCTAATGAAAGGATCAAGGTCAATCTATGGTGGAAAAATATAAATACAATTACATGTCTTCATTCTCCTTGTTCCCTTGAATGCACCTCCTCTTGGATCATCCTTCAATCTTCAAGTACATTACATTGAACAATTGAATCCAACCTATACTAATGTACTTACATAATAATACTCGATTTACATTCGAGGTTAAACAATTACAAGAATGAAGAAAACGACATGCAAGTCGTATTTATAAAACCAAAACCATAAACCATTAAACTACGGGTCTTAAGGCCATAACCAGCACCATGCTCAAATACACAATTACGAACACACAAAAAAAAAACAGCGGGGGTCAGGGGGCGGCAGCCCCCGGGCGGGGGTCAGGGGGCGGCAGCCCCCTGGCAGGGTCCAAGGGGCGGCAGCCCCTGGCTGGGGTCGAGCTAAAGACTAGTGCTATTCAAAAATCATCGATTTCGGAATCTCAGATCATATCTTATAGTCTCTGCCGCCACTGCATCATATACAGTTCCGGAAGCATGTATCATATACATACAGACATATCCCAGTTTGCAGATCGTGTCCAAACATGATCTGTCTCACAGTTTATATCCCTATATAAACCAGACAACATGCATAACATACAATCATCGTATATTAATCATTCATATCATTATATTAAGCATAACAGAATCATATATAAGCGATATAACGTATTATAATCGATATATCTCATAACTGTATCAAGGCAGATTCATAAAACATGCATACATGCATCGAATACAGTAAACACATAACCAAATCAGCCCCTTATACACGTAGCTCTGAGACCATTGTTGGGTTTCGGGGCAACAAACGCAGCGAAAACAGTCGTAAAACAATAAAAAATCCGAAACCCTAACCATAGGATCCGTGTACAAGACATGACTGATTATGGAGAAACGAAATCATACCTTAATTGAGCTTATAAAATTCAGAAAGATGGAGATCCTTGTTGAAACCACCACGCAGCCCTTGCTCAAGATCTGCGTCGCCAAAGTAGTCCACACGAACGCACGATTACGGAGTTGGTACTAGCCAAAAGAACCGCCCTCGAAAAACCTTTCTCTCCTGTCTCTAGCCTCTCTAATATGCAGAGCTGCTAGGGTTTTGTGTGAAAAACGTATTTTGTCACTTAACCTAAAAACAATACATCATTATGTATTTATATAGAGAGGGATATTGGGCCTATACCTAATCTGATTGGGCTTCCAAAACCCAATCTGATTATTAGTAGTAATAGTTATTATATTCGAATTATTATACAATTAATCAAGTCCTACTTAATTAATCCAATAATTCAATAATAATAATAATTCAATTAAATTCGAAATTTAATTATTGCTCCGTCTAAAACGTTCTTTATGTGTAACCCTTTAGGTTATTATTACGTTGGCAATTATTTTAATATCTCATAATAAAATTATAAACAATGAGCGGCATCTAGTAATACATCATTGCTACCCAAGTAATAATAATAATTGGTGATCCAATTAAACCTTTCGTGACTAATGTTTCCGTGTAATATAATCCCTTTAACCAAATATTATAGACTAAACTCGAGGCATGTTATTAGTCATCCTCTTCAACATTTAATCCAGGTTTCCTTGATCAATGAGTAGACTATTAAAACAAATCAATATTTGAGCATGGCCATGCATTTTCATAGTCTCACTCAATCAAGAGGCCAATAATATCTCTCCTAATAATAGGAGGGTTAAATCCTATATCTATGATTCATATTTCTCATACGACTCATAATATACCCGATGTCCACTTTTATCATCACCCGGTCAAAGGTAACTTTTAATGTAATCAAAGTATATTAATCCTCGTATAGAAATATAATGATCTCAAGTCTAAGGATCATTACACCATTATCACTGTGAGCTATTCTAATGACTTTATTACCATGTAGAATATCACTGTGGGTTAATCCGGTGCCATGTAGAATATTACATGCACCTATGTTCTTGACTTTAGTATCACTATACCTATGACCAATGAGATGTGGTCATTTAGTCAACGATCATACTAATCTTTATGCATCATAATTGTCCCAATTTATAATGCTTAATTAGGGATAATTTAGGAATATAAACACTATTCTTATCATCTCATTTTTAAGTCACATACTTAAAGATATAGAATATGTGTTCGATATTCTAAGGACATTTATTACTCTAACATCAATATCGCAGTAAATAAAGACATAATAATTGTTGTCGAATAATCAATAGAACATAATCATTATTAAATAACAAAATAGTGTTTCCCAGAAGTACAATTGTATTGTCTCTAGGGCACTAATACTAACAGATGACTCTTCAGACTCAGATATGGAAGAGATGGTTGCGATGATTGTCAGAAACTTCAGAAGGATGAAGTTCAGGAAGAATAGAAGACAAGGCAACTTTCAGAAAAAGACTTTCAATGCAGACAAAGACAAGTATATCAAAAAGGACAGCAAGGGTAGCAAATTTGACAAGTCAAAGATTAGATGCTACAAGTGCAATGGAATGGGTCACTTTGATTCTGAGTGCAAGAAGACAAAGGCACTTATCACATCAAGCAAGGATTGGATGGACTCTTCCTCAGAATCTGATACTGAGGTGGTCAACTATGCTCTAATGGCCAATGTTGATGTAACTGCTGCTCCTGATGATAAGGGTAAAAAGAAAAATGTGTTAGTCATGGATAGTGGATGTTCTGTACACATGACTGGAAACAAAGCCCTGTTATCAGAATATGAGGAAAAAGCTGGCCCAACTGTGTCTTATGGAGATGGCAACATTGGACAAACCTTGGGATATGGCAATATAATCATTGGAAATGTCATCATTGAAGAAGTAGCTCTAGTGAAGGGACTAAAACACAACTTGTTGAGTATTAGTCAAATCACTGACAGAGGTTATCATGTCAATTTCTATTCCACACATTGTGAAGTAGTCAGCAAAGAAACAGGAAAGATAGCACTGACTAGCTACAGGCATGGTAATATATATGAAGCCAACATTCAATCAAATACTGATGACTTAAGAAATATCATTTATATTCATTCGAGGATTATTGACTTTAATAATATTATTACCGTATATTCATTTGAGATTTAGTATTTAATGAATATTATTTTCAAATATTCATTTGAGGATTATTTATTTATATAATGAATATTATTTTCAAATATTCATTTGAGGATTATTTATTTTCAAATATTCATTTGAGGATTATTTATTTATATAATGAACATTATTTTCAAATATTCATTTGAGGATTATTTATTTATATAATGAATATTATTTTCAAATATTCATTTGAGGATTATTTATTTTCAAATATTCATTTGAGGATTATTTATTTATATAATGAATATTATTTTCAAATATTCATTTGAGGATTATTTATTTATTTAATGAATATTATTTTTGAATATTCATTTGAGGATTATTTATTTTCAAATATTCATTTGAGGATTATTTATTTATATAATGAATATTATTTTCAAATATTCATTTGAGGATTATTTATTTATATAATGAATATTATTTTCAAATATTCATTTGAGGATTATTTATTTTCAAATATTCATTTGAGGATTATTTATTTATATAATGAATATTATTTTCAAATATTCATTTGAGGATTATTTATTTATTTAATGAATATTATTTTTGAATATTCATTTGAGGATTATTTATTAATGAGTATTACTTTTGAATATTCATTTGAGGATTATTTATTAATGAATATTATTTCTAAATATTCATTCGAGGTTTGTTTATTTGATGAATATTATTTTCGAATATTCATTTGGAGGTTTACTTGTTTAATAAATGCTATTAATTGTTTTCCAATCAAAAAGAGGTTCCCAAAACACTGTTTTTCCATTTTGAATCTGTCTTTTAAAGAAGATTCAAATGCTCGCTCAACTATCAAAAATATGGGAAACCTGATTTAAGTGACTACTACTCTTTTTAAACTCTCAGTTCAAAAACTGTCAAGGGACAGATATTTTCTCAAAGCAATTTGGTTGCTGCAAGTTAAATATTGTGTTACCACCTCAACGATCGAGGGGTAAATTCATGGAACAAATCGATGTCCATTAACAAGCAATAGCTTGGGAAATATTGGAGAATCTTCCTTTCCGACCTAGATATAACTACTTAGTGGAGTCGTATCAACAAGTGCTACACTTGGGGAAAGGAGGACGATCCTTATGTTTCAGAGTCATGGATTTCATCTGAACTAGGAGTGGTGTAAGTGGTCTAGTTGCGCGGACCCATCCAACTTTTATTGGCCCAACCGTTGGCCGGGAGGTCACTGTAAGGCGGTAGACAATGTCAGGCTGTCGTGATTCTTCCATCTACATGTAGAAAACTATTTGAGCGGTGCGACCTGCTACTGATCATAGCAAGGTTAGGCACAGCGGGCGCGGTAGCAACTCCGGTATTGGTTCATCATCCAATTTGGATATTCCTGCAACATGTATTGGGGTGAAGAACCAAACTTGTTGGCAGGGGGTCGAAAAGCGTTTGGGAATGAAGTGACAACAAATTCATGCAACTTCATCTTTTATTCTATAAGTTATGACTCTGGTAAAACCTGATTAAGGATATATATGCATAAGTGGATTTTGGGTTACGAAAATATCCCATTAATTTTCCTCGTAACTTCATCCTTTACGCTATACTAGTTTCTTATCTGTTGAAGGCATAACATGTGACTGCAATATATCTTTGAATTGTTATATTTTGGTAATCTGTTATAAGTTATTTTTGGTGGGCTCTATTGCTCACCCTTGCTTTATTTATTTATATCACAACAACAGCTAGAGCAGATGGCCCGCAACAGTCACACCCCGCGAAAGCGGGTAGCAGTCGTCAGAGATTTACCCGTTGATGTCGTAGCCGCCATAGCTGAGGTAGTAACCACTAGTGTTCTAAGCTTCAGCTTTTGTGTATCAGACTTATATATCTTATGATTAATGTAATCAACGGCAAGAACTTTTAAATGCTCTATAATCTTTTGGGTTTGTAATAACTTATAACTTGTGGATCATATGACTAGATACTTATTCCAATTTCATCTCTGGAACTATAACTTGTTGTGTGAGTGGTGTTGTTATTGTGGGGTCACAGCATGTAGTTTAATTGTTTTGATTCAAGTGCAAGTATTATTGATGGGAATTGAGACCGTAACGACCGGATCTGGGGCTGTTACAGAAATGGTATCAGAGCGTTAGAGTTATTAACCCCAGAGATGAGGCAGCGTTACAATAATAAATTCACTAAGATAATAAGAACTCTTGCCAAGTTCGACTAAAACCCTTATGGGAACTTTAATATCATGATAGTAACATAGTTCGTTATTGTGTAGGTGAGCTATATCTCTGACCCTGAGGCTTATGAGAGACAGCACGACGAGGACTTGCTTAGGACTTCAGATCCATACTATGAGGATATTGAGGAGGACCCGGAGGAGGTCCAGATAGATGCGGATACCGAGGATATCGAGGATTCTGATGATGAGGATCCAGAGGAGGATCAGACCCTAGCGGATACTGAGGATGTGGAGGGGGATGCTGAGGACCAGCCTCCACTTCCTACTGAGAGAGCCCCTACCCCTCCACCACTGCCCTTGAGCCCTTGCCCTGATGATCATGAGGAGCCTACCCCTGAGCCACAGCAGGCAGAGGCTGCACCACCAGCCGAGCCGGTTACCCCACCCCATGTTCCGTTAGAGGGGATACCAGTGTGTGTGCACAACTGGACCGTGAGCAGAGTTCAGACAGATTTGGTGGTAGCTGAGGCTAGACTAGCAGAGTCCCGGATGCAGCTAGCAGTAGAGAGGGATGCCAGGATGGTATGCCAGGGCGGCGGGAGGTCTGTGCCCCCTCGGGTTGCTCGGAGGGCGATGACTCGCATTGAGTTGAGGGCACGGATGAGGATTCGAGCTTTGCCTACTGATGGCAATGGCAGGATATCCCGGGTTGATGCTGAGGAGATCTTTCGCATAGCCATGGCGAGGGTGAGGGCATGGCACCGCACCAGTGGCTGATTCCAGAGTTAGTGATATGGTAGTCTAGTCTTCTAGTCACGTACGGACATAGTAGTGCCGATTTTTGGTGGGATTGTTCCATTGTATATGTTATCCCTTTCTGACTAGAAGGATAGACCATGTATTTCACTTTTGACTAGATGTTGGTAGAACAGTTGTACTTATAAACTGTTGATGTTGACCCAGACTTTGTATCTTCAGTACCATGTATATATTTGTTTCCTTTCAGTTGAATCCAGTCCTGTTATGACTCGATCACAAGTTTACTATACTATTGTCTGCACCATATGATAGAATTGCGATAAAATATAGAACTGCGGAAGTCTACTTCCAATTATGTAACGACTGTGTTTGTAACCCAGTAGATGAGCCTAATGTGAATTTTCCAAATTTCAGTAGGATGCCTCCACGAAGAGTGGGAACTAGGGCTAATCCCCCTGAATCTGAAGATCAAGAAAGCCATAATCAAAATAGGGAAGACCCTGAGTATAATGAAGAAATGGATGAGGATTATAATGAACAGGACGACTCCCAGTATGGGGAGGCTGAGGAATCCTTTTTCACCGCAGACGTTGAGAATGAAGAAGAGGAAGTTGAAGAGGAACAAAGAATAGAGGACCAGGGTGGAGATCCCATGGGCCAGTTCATGAATCTACTCAAGCAAAATTTGGACCGTTATCCCCAACCACCCCAAGGAAACAACAATACCATAGCGAACTCGTTCAGGGCATTTAAGCCACTCAAGCCCCCAGAATTCCAAGGATCGGCTGACCCAGTAGAGGCAAGAGCCTGGATAAAGGAAATGGAAAAGTCCTTTGAGATTTTAAGCATTGAAGAGGCGCAGAAGACCGTTTTTGCCACTTACCTACTGAAAGGAGAGGCCAACTATTGGTGGGAGGCCAAAAAGAACATGGAGTCGGATGTTATCGTGACTTGGGAAAGGTTCAAGCAATTGTTTCTAGAAAAGTATTTCCCAAGGTTTATGAAGACTCAGATGGAGCTTAAGTTTTTGGAGCTAAAGCAGAATAACCTGACAGTGGCTGAGTATGAGGCAAAATTTACCGAGCTATCAAGGTTTGTGCCAGAGTTTGTAGATACCGAAGAGAAGAAAGCTAATAGATTTCAACAAGGATTGAAGCAGTGGATTCAGAATCGCGTGGCAGTCTTGGAGATTACGGACTATGCCACGTTGGTGCAAAAGGCTTCGATTGTGGAAGCAGGGAGTGATCAGATGCAGAGAGAAAGAGAGAAAGGAGGAACAAAAAGGAAACATGCAAGTATGGGTGGAGGTTTTGCGGGAGGAAACTCCCAAAATAGGTTTAACCGCGGAGCAGTCTCCCTACCTGAAAGGAATACGGGTTTCAAGCGAACCGTAAACTCAAGTGTGAACCAGGGCGGCAACCCATCAGTAGTGTCCCGCTCCTACCAATCTCGACCTCCATTACCAGCATGTACAACTTGTGGAAGGAAACATCTAGGTGTGTGCAACCAGAAACAGATAACCTGTTTTAAGTGTGGGCGAGGGGGCCATTATGCTCAGAATTGTACCACGACTAACCCTTTCGTCAGCACAAACCTCACTTGTTTCCACTGTGGACGTCAAGGTCACATGAGGAAAGATTGCCCCAAGAACCGACCAGCAGCTTCGGGGGCGAGCAAAGCTGCCTCCAACAAACCACCAACTGCTAGGACTTTCAACATGACAGTGCAGGATGCCGTGAAGAACACAGATGTGATAGCAGGTACCTTTTCTCTAAATTCAGCTAGCGCAAATGTTTTATTTGATTCTGGAGCGACTAAATCGTTTATATTGAGGGATTTTGCGCATAAATTGAAACTTAAAGCCCAACCATTAAAGGATTCCCTACAAGTAGAAATAGCTAACCACGACATAGTCCTAGTTAATCAGATTCACCCCAACTGCAAATTGGAAATAGGGGAACAGTCTTTTTGTGTGGATTTGATTCCTTTTAAACTAGGAGAATTTGATGTCATTTTGGGGATGGATTGGTTGTCTCGCAATAACGCGCAGATAGATTGTAAAGGGAAGAAGGTTAGATTGAATACCCCAGGAAAGAAGGAAATAGTGTTTAGGGGGATGAAACAGACACAGAAATTTCTAACCATGGCGCAGACCAAAAGATTGTTACGAAAGGGAAATGAGGCTTACTTAGCATATGTCGTAGACATCCAGAAAGAAGTACCTAGATTACAGGACATCCCAGTAGTCAATGAGTTCGAAGATGTGTTTCCACAAGATCTTCCAGGATTACCACCCGATAGGGTAATTGAGTTTGCTATTGAATTAGCCCCGGGGACGGCGCCAGTTTCGAAGGCCCCATACCGGTTAGCCCCAGTAGAAATGAAAGAGCTAGCTATCCAGTTACAAGAACTGTTGGAGAAGGGAATGATAAGACCCAGTGTGTCGCCATGGGGGGCACCCGTGTTGTTTGTTAAGAAGAAGGATGGGAGTATGAGGTTATGCATCGACTACCGAGAGTTGAACAAGCTAACTATAAAGAATAAGTACCCATTACCCAGAATAGACGATTTGTTTAACCAGCTAAAGGATGCTGTGTACTTCTCTAAGATTGACCTGAGAACCGGATATCACCAATTAAAGATTAAACCCGAAGATATTCCGAAGACTGCGTTCCGTACTAGATATGGACATTATGAGTTTTTAGTGATGTCGTTTGGATTGACCAATGCCCCAGCAGCTTTCATGGATTTAATGAATAGGGTGTTCAAGAAGTATTTGGACGAGTTTGTTATAGTTTTCATAGATGATATTCTTATCTACTCAAAGACAGAGGCAGAACACGTAGAACATTTGAGGATAACTCTAGAAATACTCAGGAAGGAACAATTGTATGCCAAATTCGCAAAGTGTGAATTCTGGCGAAATGAGGTTCAGTTTTTAGGACATGTGATCAATAAGAAGGGAGTGTTGGTTGACCCCTCCAAGATAGAGGCAGTTTCAAATTGGGAACGACCAACCACACCAACAGAGGTGAGAAGTTTCATAGGGTTAGCAGGGTATTATAGAAGATTCGTTAAGGATTTTGCGAAGATCGCAGCCCCGTTAACCCGACTTACCCGAAAAACTGAGAAGTTTGAATGGACGGAAAAGTGCGAGAGTAGTTTCCAAGAGTTAAAGAAGAGGTTGGTGACTGCCCCTGTGTTGGCATTACAAGACGGAAAAGGAGATTTTGTGATTTACAGTGATGCTTCGCATAAGGGATTAGGGTGCGTGCTGATGCAGCACGGTAAGGTAATCGCATATGCGTCAAGGCAATTGAAGGAATATGAGATTCGATATCCTACTCATGATCTAGAACTAGCGGCAGTAGTTTTCGCTTTAAAGATTTGGAGGCACTACTTGTATGGAGAGAAGTGCGAGATTTACACTGACCATAAGAGCCTCAAGTACATTTTTACCCAGAAGGAGCTCAACATGCGCCAGAGAAGATGGTTAGAGCTGATCAAGGATTATGACTGTGAAATTCTGTATCACCCAGGGAAAGCCAATGTGGTGGCTGACGCCCTTAGTAGGAAAGAGAGACTCAAGATGATAATGACATCAGAAGAACTGATCAGAGAATTTGAAAATATGGAAATAGAAGTGAAGGTGACCGGAGACGGTACCGAAAAGCTGTTTGAGATTTCCTTGCAACCAGAGTTGTTAGAAAAGATAAGAAGGTGTCAGGAAAGGATGATAAGTGAAGACAGGCAGTCAATGACCGGAGAAGAGATCCACACTGTCGAGGATGATAAAGGAATAAGGAGGTATACTTACCGAATTTGGGTTCTGAATGTTCGAGAGCTGAAAGACGAAATTTTACACGAGAGTCACAGTTCTAGGTATTCAATCCACCCAGGAAGCACCAAGATGTATGGAGATTTGAAAGAATACTACTGGTGGCCTAACATGAAAAAGGACGTAGCAGAGTGGGTAAGCAGATGCTTGACCTGCCAACGAGTGAAAGCGGAACACCAAAGGCCCAGTGGACTTTTACGACCCTTAGAGATTCCCGAATGGAAATGGGAACATCTAGCCATGGATTTCGTAGTGGGTTTACCAAGGACCAAGGCCAATCACGATGCCATATGGGTAATCATAGACCGATTAACGAAGTCAGCCCACTTTCTTCCGATCAACGAAAGGTACACTGTCGACAGATTAGTGGATATCTACTTGAAAGAGATAGTGGCGCGGCACGGAGTCCCAGTCGCCATAGTATCTGACCGAGATCCCAGATTTAACTCCAGATTCTGGAGGAGCTTCCAGGAATGTGTAGGAACCCGGCTGAACATGAGTACTGCCTATCACCCCCAAACAGACGGACAAAGTGAAAGGACCATCCAAACACTAGAGGATATGTTAAGGGTCTGTGCTATAGACTTTAAAGGAAATTGGGATGATCACCTACCACTGATTGAGTTTTCCTACAACAATAGTTTTCATTCGAGTATAGGAATGCCGCCTTATGAGGCCCTTTATGGAAGAAGATGTCGATCTCCCTTGTATTGGGACGAAGTTGGAGAGCGGAAGATGCTTGGGCCCGAAGTGGTCCAACGGACTAAGGACATAGTAGAACTAATCAAAGGACGGCTGGTAGCAGCCCAAGATAGACAAAAGAAGTATGTTGATTTGGCCCGGAAGGACAAGGAATATGAAGTGGGAGACCTAGTTTTCTTAAAGGTATCTCCTTGGAAAGGTTTGATGAGGTTTGGAAAGAAAGGAAAGTTGAGTCCTAGATACATTGGACCATTTGAGATCTTAAGACGTATTGGAAACTTAGCATATGAGCTAGCATTGCCCCCAAACCTGCAACAAGTGCACAATGTGTTTCATGTTTCAATGCTGAGGAAGTACAACCCGGATGCTAAGCACATAGTGGAATACGAACAAGTAGGCATGCAGCCAGACCTAACCTATGTGGAGCAGCCAGTGGAAATCATAGATCAAAAGGAACAAGTGCTCCGAAACAAGGTCATCAAGCTAGTCAGAGTTTTGTGGCAGAACCATAATGTGGAAGAATCGACTTGGGAGCTAGAGAGCGAGATGCTAGAAAGACATCCCCATTTATTTTCAGAGTGATTCCGGGACGGAATCCTTTTAAGGAGGAGAGACTGTAAAACCCCAGATTTTTGGGTAGAATTAAAACTTTTATTGTATGATGATGTATATATATATATATATATGTGGATGGTGGTAATGGTTTTTGGAGAATTAAGTATGAAATGAATATGGATGTCAGTTTTCAAACATTTTGAGAATAATAAGAATGGACTGATCATGTAAATAAGAACAATCAATCTGGAAGGTAAGAATACAATACTCCAGGGAAGAAAAGTATTTTTATGTCATCCAAATCAATATCTGGAATACATCCGACAACTCCGTAAACAAGATAGCGTATGCCCGAGAAAGCACTAGAACGTTTTCTAAGTGCAAAGAGTAAAGAGAAGTAAACCAGGAATATTGGAACGAATATTGATCCAAAGGAGTATAGAAAAACCACTGATGAATAGTAACTTTTGATGAATAGTAAATTTTGTCGTTTAAAAGTTTTTCAGACCACCTTATATACAGGTCGATATAATGAACTTTCAAAGCCGTATTAGTGATCTACGATGTAAATAAAGGAATGCAAAAGCTGTCAGAATCGGAAAAATAGCCTTTCCGTTTTCTCCGAAATTTCACCATTAACGGACGGATTAATTATTATTTGAGAATACTTGAGAATTTAAATTATCAATTCCATGGATATGGATTAAATAAAAGAATTAGAGATATTAAGAACGATTACGATAAACTACTTCGATAGAACACTTAAGAAACCCTGCGAACTTTTTACGCGATTAAACGGAGACGGAACAACGGGACACTTACGAGATTAAATACAGACATGGAAGTAACATGTAACAAGATTAAGTCGAGGAATGCAACATTTGGATCATCCATGTGAAAGGAAACAAACCAATAAAGCAAACCAGTAAAGCTACTTTATCAGGGCTCCTGCATGTGCGACACGTGCCCCTGTGACAAGCCAAAATTATGATGACTCACCACTTTTATATACAAAATATCTCCCACTTGTTCAAGATCAACCAAGCAAGAACACTCCCACCCCCAAAAAGAAAACATTCGGCTATTTTAAAGAAAACAAGTATACTTTTCCAAGAATCCATCATCCAAGCATCCATAATTCATGTTCTTGGATTCAAAAGCTTCCATATTTCACAACTAAGGTATTCTCTAAATCCTAGAACCATCTATTAAGGTTATCATGTTCAAATCCTTGATTAAAGATGAGGATGAATAGTGAAATGAATAGTGATTTCAAGAACTAACTTTTGATTCTTGGTTTCTTTTGATGATTCAAGCTAGTTTAAGGTTAGATAAGGACTATACAAGGCTTATTACGATCATATACACTCCAAGGAAGGTATAATCTCTTGAAACTCTTAGTTATAATATGATTTATATGGTTAGTTTTGAGTATACTTTAGTTGGTATAATCATAAGGATGATTGAGTGGTTTTAACGGAGGTTTGATGAAAGTTTGATGTTGTTTTGATGATAAGCAAGTAGATGTTGGTTTTGACTGATTTGTGATGATTATGAATTAGTAATGATGTTGAGGATTTGACTTGGTGATTTGGTTTGGATTGGTCTTGTAAGTTTATGATTAAACTTTGGAATCATTAAAACATAGCCGTTATAATGCCCGATTTTCCCAAGCTCTGTTGTGTCTGTGATGTTCGGACATAAGGACTTCTGTCCAGAGTCACCACTGCCTAGTATTGTGTAGGTATTGTTTCAAGGTTCGTTTTGATATAAAGATCATGTGATTCCGAATTACGGTTTAGGAGAAACGAGTGTTTTAGTTAAGGATGTTTCGAGAAACCGAGCTATACCACTTAGCCAACTTTGAGGCAATGATTAAACCCCTTAAGTGACCAATCAGAATGTGAAACTTTGTGTTAACATGCTAGGTATGTTTAGGAGGACCCTCGAAAAGATTTCGTGTTAAAAGGATTTAATCTCTATTTTATAAAAATGTTCGAGTCGAGCGTGCGCAAGAGGATTCTTAAGGAGTTAACTAGAAATCATGTCTTGGTTTAAGTGAAGTACATACTTAGTTTCGTGCAAGTATTCAAGTGATTAACCTTGGATCTTTTGACTATGTATAGATCGCCGGATTGACTCGAGGCACACTAACCCTACCTCACCACCAGGCAAGTTTTCTAAACCTATACTACTGTTGTTGTGATAATAACTGTTTTCAATTATGATATGCGATTGCGATATATATAAATTGCATACTTGTTTTCGAATTGCTATATATAGCAATACTTGAGGATATGATTGATGTGGGGCTTATAAGCTAGATATGGGATATCAGTTATAAGCCAGTCTTGTATATAATGCCCTAGGATAAGGGCGGGTGATTTTCTCTAAGATCAGAAATAATTATATTTCGGTATATGTTAAAGGTTATTTCCGATAAGATATCGGGTAACTGTTATTCGAGGATTAATTATTGACTTAAGAAATATCATTTATATTCATTCGAGGATTATTGACTTTAATAATATTATTACCGTATATTCATTTGAGATTTAGTATTTAATGAATATTATTTTCAAATATTCATTTGAGGATTATTTATTTATATAATGAATATTATTTTCAAATATTCATTTGAGGATTATTTATTTTCAAATATTCATTTGAGGATTATTTATTTATATAATGAACATTATTTTCAAATATTCATTTGAGGATTATTTATTTATATAATGAATATTATTTTCAAATATTCATTTGAGGATTATTTATTTTCAAATATTCATTTGAGGATTATTTATTTATATAATGAATATTATTTTCAAATATTCATTTGAGGATTATTTATTTATTTAATGAATATTATTTTTGAATATTCATTTGAGGATTATTTATTAATGAGTATTACTTTTGAATATTCATTTGAGGATTATTTATTAATGAATATTATTTCTAAATATTCATTCGAGGTTTGTTTATTTGATGAATATTATTTTCGAATATTCATTTGGAGGTTTACTTGTTTAATAAATGCTATTAATTGTTTTCCAATCAAAAAGAGGTTCCCAAAACACTGTTTTTCCATTTTGAATCTGTCTTTTAAAGAAGATTCAAATGCTCGCTCAACTATCAAAAATATGGAAAACCTGATTTAAGTGACTACTACTCTTTTTAAACTTTCAGTTCAAAAACTGTCAAGGGACAGATATTTTCTCAAAGCAATTTGGTTGCTGCAAGTTAAATATTGTGTTACCACCTCAACGATCGAGGGGTAAATTCATGGAACAAATCGATGTCCATTAACAAGCAATAGCTTGGGAAATATTGGAGAATCTTCCTTTCCGACCTAGATATAACTACTTAGTGGAGTCGTATCAACAAGTGCTACACTTGGGGAAAGGAGGACGATCCTTATGTTTCAGAGTCATGGATTTCATCTGAACTAGGAGTGGTGTAAGTGGTCTAGTTGCGCGGACCCATCCAACTTTTATTGGCCCAACCGTTGGCCGGGAGGTCACTGTAAGGCGGTAGACAATGTCAGGCTGTCGTGATTCTTCCATCTACATGTAGAAAACTATTTGAGCGGTGCGACCTGCTACTGATCATAGCAAGGTTAGGCACAGCGGGCGCGGTAGCAACTCCGGTATTGGTTCATCATCCAATTTGGATATTCCTGCAACATGTATTGGGGTGAAGAACCAAACTTGTTGGCAGGGGGTCGAAAAGCGTTTGGGAATGAAGTGACAACAAATTCATGCAACTTCATCTTTTATTCTATAAGTTATGACTCTGGTAAAACCTGATTAAGGATATATATGCATAAGTGGATTTTGGGTTACGAAAATATCCCATTAATTTTCCTCGTAACTTCATCCTTTACGCTATACTAGTTTCTTATCTGTTGAAGGCATAACATGTGACTGCAATATATCTTTGAATTGTTATATTTTGGTAATCTGTTATAAGTTATTTTTGGTGGGCTCTATTGCTCACCCTTGCTTTATTTATTTATATCACAACAACAGCTAGAGCAGATGGCCCGCAACAGTCACACCCCGCGAAAGCGGGTAGCAGTCGTCAGAGATTTACCCGTTGATGTCGTAGCCGCCATAGCTGAGGTAGTAACCACTAGTGTTCTAAGCTTCAGCTTTTGTGTATCAGACTTATGTATCTTATGATTAATGTAATCAACGGCAAGAACTTTTAAATGCTCTATAATCTTTTGGGTTTGTAATAACTTATAACTTGTGGATCATATGACTAGATACTTATTCCAATTTCATCTCTGGAACTATAACTTGTTGTGTGAGTGGTGTTGTTATTGTGGGGTCACAGCATGTAGTTTAATTGTTTTGATTCAAGTGCAAGTATTATTGATGGGAATTGAGACCGTAACGACCGGATCCCCGACCCCGGATCTGGGGCTGTTACATATGATGATTATGCTTAACAGTTCTATTTAATAGAGAATGTGTGTTGAGGATGCAGGTCATTTTTGTTTATCGAGGCGACTGTTCAGTTTCTCATAATTACTTTGCCTCGGTAATTGTTAAGAATGGTTACATGGGTATTATGCTATTTGTTTTTGTAATCATTTTTAAAAAAAAACAGCACTTATCAGGATTATCAAAATAAATTTTGTTTTCTTAAAATAAAACTTTATTTTACTTCATTTTAAATATTTGTTTTCTCAATCCTGATAAGGCAAATGGTTTCATAGGAAATGCTTTTATTCCTGATGAAGTTAGGTTTTTCTTACATAGGAAAATGCCTACTCGTTATGGTTTAATCTCTAATGCTATGGGGCAAGGCTCAACCCACCTTGTTCCTGACACAAGCATTCATCCTAAACAGTCTAAACAGTCAACTGCCACCTCTATTGTCTCTCAAAAGACTTTAGTTGTAAAAGCAAAGAAGTCAGCTCGAACTGATGTGTCAGGAAGGCAATCAGGTTCAAAGGACTTTTCCTCTACACCACTCACTAAAAAGAAGTTACAAGGGGGTGTACAAGGGGTCCTGGTCAAGAAAGCTGCAAAGGGAGCTGAGGTTGTTTCTGTAAAAAGAAAGTTAGTTCTCAGGGATGAGACTGACTCAGAGGATGATTTACCTATATCCTCTGTGCTGAAAGTGAGTAAGGAAGTTGCTGATACTGCTACTGCAGTTGTGGTTCCATTGTCTACACCACAGAAGAAAAGGAAGTTATCAAAGAGCAGGTATCATATTCCTTTAGAAAAGAAGCAGGATACTGATGTACAGGACACTTCTATTCTGAATGAGCAATCAGTTTCTACTGCTCAAGCAAATCCTGATGTTAGTACTCCTGATGCTGCACCAAGTCAAGTGGTTAATATTTCAGACTCTCCAGCACAGGACTCTCCAACAAAAAGACATGTTGATATTTCATGGGAGAAGTATGGTGCTGCTGCTTCCAATCTTGGGATCAAACATCCAATGGAAAAGCTAAGGAAGGCAGAAGAGTTAGTCTATCAAAGACAGAAGAAACTGAAAGGATCAAGCCCACAAGAACCTGAACCTCAAAGTGGTTCAGCAGCTCTTTCTGATGATCCAGCCACACAAGAACCACTCAATCAAAGTTTGGGTGAAGGCTTAGCTAGTGGAATGGTCACACAAGAACCATTTTCTCAAAGGGAGAATGAAGACATCAACATTCCAGCTACACAAGAACCATCTTCTCAATGTGAAGATGCAGGCCAGGCTACAGTTTCTGAGAAATTTCCTGACAATGCTCAAGGGATTTCTGGTGCAGATGAAGTTCGAAGATTGGTCAAGGACACTGTCTATGAGGGAAGCACACAAGAACCTTTGACTCAAAGTGTTGAAGCAGCTTCTGAACCTCAAGCTCCACAAGAACCATTGGTAGAAAATACTGATGCAAGCATATCAAATCCTGACGGTGTTCATCCTGACGCTAGTGGTGCTCCTGATGTTGAACCTATTTTGATACAGCCACTTCGTTCAAGACCAATGGATCATCCTATCACAGATTCACAGGATAAAATGAAAGGTATAGTTCTTCCTGATCCTGATGTTACTCACAGTACTGATGATGATGACTCTGGTGATAGTGATGATGATGAGAATCGAAAAGAGAAGGAACAGCTTGCTACAGCACTCAAGATTAGTCTTGGAACTAATTTTGGTTCATCAAGTACATTTATGGCTGGAAAAGCTTCCACTGGGAAAGATCAGAGACAAGATTTTTCTATTCCTTCCTTAGATCCTGCTGAGGCATTTAGACAGAATGAATGGAACAATTCATGGCACAATTCTGATGAATCTATCAGTTTTTCTTCTGCTATTGAACATGCCTATAAAGCAGTGAAATCTATAGAGAATCAAGACTTGAAGAATCATCTGAAGGCTACAACTCTGTTATCCAAGAGCCTGAAAAGTGAGATTGATTCTATCAAGAGTTCAACTGACAAAGTGAGGACTGATATCTTTAATAATTTTACAAAGGTGCCTACTGCTTTTCAGCTAAGGGTAGTAGAATCCCAAGTGAAATCTGTTGTTTCAGAACAAACCTCAATCAACTGAAGAATTGATTCTCTGGATACTAAGGTAACTGACATTCAAGCCTCTCTTTCCTTAATTTTGAATTTATTGTCAAATCCTGATGTCAAAAAGGGGGAGAAGGTTAGTCGGACAAAATGCACACCTGATCTAGTATTAAGGAATAATGATGATGATACTGGAGATGATGGTAGTGACAAAGTGATACAAGGAGAAACCTCTGATGCTGTTGTTATGAAGTCTACAATTCAAACTTCACAAAGTCAAACAACGCAGTCAACTCATGTTTCTGATTCTGGAGTTAAAACAGTAAGAACAATGATGCAATCTCAGATCCTGACGGAAGAACAAATCCTGACACCTGGTCATGGACATATTCTTGCTACAATTCCTAAAGGAGATGAAGATGTGATTATTGATAATCCTGAAGATGCATCAAATTTATTCCAGAAGTTTTCTACAAAAGATGGCAGAATTGTTACTCTATATCACACTGATAAAAGAGTTCAACAATTATATGCTAGAAAAGCACTCTCTACAGCAAGTGAAGAATATCCAGATCTCTCACATGAAGAATTTTTGAGACTACAAAGAGAGACAATGGAAAGCTATACTGCTCCTACTAGAGGTAGAGGAGGCAGAGGTAGGAGAGGTGCTAGAAGAAGTAGAAGAGGTTCTTCAAATCAAACAGTACCTAGACAGACAAGGTCTACAGGGTTAAGAATTGAAGAAATTCCTGAACCTATTCAAACTCTAGTAGTTCCTGACAGATCTACTTTTGGTGATGATGGGAATATTGAAGAAGAATCTGAATTGAGAAGAAAATCAAGAAAATCAACTCTCTGCAATACAAATCAAATTGAAGAATCTAATCCTGATGTTGTTCCTGATAATATTCAAGATCCTGATGATTCTGAAATTCTGCAAGAGGTCGATTTGATAATCTTATCTATTGTTGTTTATTCTCATAACAAGGAAGTAGATGAAGAAGAAGAATCCAGAAGAAGAGAAATTACAAGAAGAACAAGTAGAGATTTCAATCTCTATTTACAAAGGCTTAAACTCTCGAATGAAAGAAAGTGGAGGAACCCAAGCAGACAAGAATCTTCACTGAAAAGAAGCTATGCATTTGAAAAGGAAAAGGATAAGAAGTGGAAACATATTAGCACATTAAGGTGTGATACACTTATCAATTTTCAGTCTGGTGGAATTATTACAAGCGCTTCAAGTGTTGTTGATTTATCTGAGATGGTTAGATCAAAAGCACTCTGGTTAAAGATGTTTTCAAATCTGAAGCAATTGTCAAGCAATTCAAGAGGAGGTATTGGACACAGAGATGGTGAATATCTGAATATGTCATATGTTGATCCTTACTCCTTGACTGAAATTGGAGGTACTTTAACTTCTGAAAACCTGAACAATTTACTAGCTGTTGATATAGTTATAGATTGTCATGATGGTTTTGACAAGAAAGAAAAGCTTCTGTACTTCATGAAAGATGGTAGTGTGAAGATCCTATCTATTCAAGATCTGCTGATGAAAACTACACAGGAACTGAAATATGTTCATTATCTTTTGAGATCGAAGAATCAAATATGCAAAGAATGGAGTGACATGATTTTGTCAACAATAAGAAGAAGACTGGATGGAAACAGTAATTTCAATGGTAATTACATTCCCATGTACTTAAATCAAAGAGGTCAGGATGTGGAAATGCAAAGGGGTACTGCTGTTAAAGAAGTAAATTTTGGCATGACTCATCTTATTCTCAATCCTGATGGGAAGGAAATTGCTTATCTTTTGCTTGAAGAGCATAGTCTTCAGAGAAACTCCATATTGAATCTCAGAGCAGCTATCTACCAGATTAATGAGAAAGATGAAGAACTCAGAAATCTTAAGGAAAGACTGATTCAAATTCTTGAAGAAAAAGAAGAAAATCTATTATCCAACTTCTTGAAGATGAATTTGTTCTATCAAAGAATCTAAACAGATAAGTTGTTGCTGCAGATTTTGTACATTTTGTATATATGTTTTTGACATCATTGAATATTTGGAATCTATACTTTATTTCACAAAGTATGAGATTGGGGGAGATTGTTAGATCAGAATTCAATGATCGTCAGGAGCTAGACTCAACTGATCAGGATTGCTGACGTCATCAGGATTACATGGTCGTCAGGATCAGAAGGCATATCAGGACTGGGATCAGGATTGATCATCAGGACTGGAAGCTGATCAGGATTCCTACTTCGAGTTATATTTGGAGTCTAGTTAAACATGGAAGAGTATTCTGTCGGTTCCTGGTTTGTAGTATGTAGCTATCAATTATGGATAGGTTTCAATCTTTGTAATTGATTAGGACTTATCATTGATAGAGAAGCTGTGTAGTATATAAACACAGTTTTGGTTTCGATTTAGGTACGAGAACATAATCGAATAGAAGCTCTCGAGAACATAGAATTTCTTGAGAGAGTTTTTGTAAGCTAGCATCTCTCAAGAACATCAGAATTTCTTGAGAGAGTTTGTAACAGTTTTATATCAGATTTAATAAAGCTGTTATCTTTCTTTTCATATTTGTGATATATACATTAAGAAGTCGATTATCTTATACTATTGTATTCAACCCCCCTTCTACAATAGATTATTACTGGGCAACACTAGTAATATATTTTAGTCAATATTTTGGATCGGGATTTATGTACTTTAATATCTTTGGCTTATTCTTTTTGATTTTTATGAGCTTTCTTAATTAAAATTTAAGATAACGTGTCAAACTATTTTATGTACATATTCTCATTAAGATACATAACTAAAAATGTATCATATATTTTATACTTTGAAATTAATATCCCTAATTTCTATTTAAAATTATTACGGATAATTTATATAAATTATTATCAATTCATATAATTTAAAATTATAAGCCTAAAAATTTCACATATAATATCAAAAACAGTCTGTGCATTGCACAGATTTTAAGATTAATTATAATATATAAATATACATAAATAAATTTTAGAAATGAACGGCAAGGGATATAAAAAATTAGACTCGACAATTTATGACACGACGCGAAAATTTAGTGTTCGTGTTTGTATTTTCAATACACGACGCAAAGTACACGACCGAGATTTAGTGTTAGTTTTGTGTTTACCCTTTGGATACACGACACGACACGAAATAAATAAATATATATATATTAATATTAATATTAGATATTTTTAATATTTGCATTAGAAAAATTAATATTTATTATATGTTTATACATAATTTTATAATATTATTTGTAAATATGATGTAAATACATATTTTTAATACATATGATATGGGTTAAAAATAACCCTAAAGACATAATTAATATTGCATTAATTAAACCTAGATGGTCCATAAATAAGGCCCGAAACTCTAATTAAATATTAATTTCGTAATTAATATTTGGGTTAGAAGTACAACCTGTATTAGGAGACGTCCAATACATGCTTGTTCTAATACAAGTGGGTTTGTTTCAATACAAGTCCGTTATGATATGGAAACAACTCCTACAAGGAAGGATCTAGAATTAATCATTATCCACCGTCAAGGATAAGACTTATCCTTCAAGGAAGTGATAATACTTATCCACCGTCAATGATAAGATTTATCGTTCAAGGAAGTGATAATACTTATCCACCGTCAATGATAAGATTTATCCTTTAAGGAAATCAATACTTATCCACTAGGCTTCTAAATGCCTATATAAAGGGCATGACCCCTCATCTCAGAACTACGTTTTAGACTTCATCCTCGAATAAGGACATACAAGTCACTACGTCCTTGGTGTGCCCCTGCCGCCATAGCCCCGAGGGCACCACCAAGAACTATGTTTTTTGGCTTTATTCTCAGCATTGATTGAGATACATAGGCATCTTGTGAGGGCAGATTTAGCCATGAAACACGAGAACAGCCATTAAAGCTCGAAGCTCTCTAACCCTAGCATTAAATTCACAAGCACAGTTTTTATTCCATAACATTTGGCGCCGTCTGTGGGAAAACAACATCAACCATGGCAAACACACGAAGAACGACTCGAGAAACTCAGACTTCTGAATGACTTCCTCTTACCTCTGAAACAGAGACTCATGGAAGCCAACCGCCGCCAACTACTGGCACTCAAGAGGCGAATATCGCCCTCACCACTACTCAAGGACCAGAAATACCAATTTCGGTTGAAGGGACGAATCCCCTGCAAATGGTCGTTCATGGCCCAAATCCTCAAGAGACTACTCTCCAGCAACCAATCACAACCTCTCCACTGCTCATGAACGCACCACGTGGCCTTCAACTTCACACTACAGATCTTCCCCAATACGCAACTCAGACTCTAGGGATGCCAACCTATGGCATGCCACCTCGACCCATGATGGGCAACAGTGGTATCAATCCAAACTACCATGAAGCATATGTGCCCCCTTATATTCAAGGTCTGGGACCCCAAAATCAGCAAACTCAAACTAGACAGGCCCTTTTGATTCAAGATTACTCAGGAAAAGATTGCGGCCCATGAGGCAGAGGCTGCAAGACTCAAGAAAATACTGGCAGAAGAGGAGGCTGCAAAAGCTCAAAGCCAAGCAACTGGAAGAGTCACAGTGATCAATTTAGATCTTGCACCGAGAAGAACCAAGAGGGCTGAAGCCCCAAAGGGCGATCCTACTGTGTTGGGAGATCCTGATGATCCCACACCACCTTTCACTCAGGATATTATTGTTAGGAATATGTTGTTCTTGATGATAATTATAAAAACACTTAGTAGATTTTGTATTAAGTCATTTTGTAGTTGTCAACGAAATGGCATGCTTTGCAGCATTCCGTTGACAGGAAGCTCATCAACGAAATGAGTGATGTAGCAATTGCACTGTACAATACTTCACAGTTTGATATGCATTTTGTTGTATGTATTAGATAGGTTTTCTAAGTCATGTTGACTAAATGCTAGATAGGCAAAATAGGTTGGTTAATTGTAAATATCTTGTGCCTTGTAATTTTGCCTAAGTGAAGAAATGTCAACGGAATGAAGATTACTCTGTCAACGGAATGAAGTTTACTCATCAACGAAATGAAGTTTACTCATCAACGAAATGGAGAATAAAGCTATCAACGAAACACATCTTCCTGCTATCAACGAATCATTATTGCTTTTCTGAATAGTTGACAAAGTGATAGTGACAGTTTACTGAACAGATCTAAAGGTGATGTGGAAGTGTACTTTGCAATGGAAACCATTAAAATGGACATGGGGAATAAGGAAACATCCCAGTTTCCAATTGGGCTCTTGGGAGTGATCATAATAAGCATGAAGACAAAAACAAGGATCTCCAAGGACCACTAGACAAAGGGATGAAAAGCAAACTATTGGCGGTTACCTTTAGTGTACTTTAGTGTAGCCAAAAATAGCTTTTTAAACTTGGGGAATAAATAACCAAGTGTAGCAATTAAAATAAGAGTAAGAGAAGAAAAACAAATAGATTGTATTAGCTATCTTTGAGAGCATACTTCTCTACATTCTTGTAACTGAGCAGCTGTGTACATTTTGTATCACAGATTATTTCCGCAATAAAAATCACTTCAGTTGGATCATCAAACAATCCAACTGAAATTATTTATGTGCTTGTGATTTTTACTTTAAGTTCAGTTTTATTTGTAAGTTGTTTTTAAGTTTAAGAAATATCAAGAATTGTATTTAACCCCCCCTTCTACAATTCTGTTAGGTCATTTGGGATTAACAATTATGAAAGCTAACATATCCAGAAAATTCAAGATGCCGACAATAAAAGCTTATGATGGAATAGGAGATCCCGCAAATCATGTAAGAACTTTCTCTAATGCACTGTTGTTGTAGCCTACTAATGATTTTTAGTTGATCAGCCAACTTTGTGACAAAGGATTTTTAGTTACTTTTTCTAAAGAAGCCTGTGTTGTTTCTAAAAGAGGAAACAACAATGTGGTAATGACTGGATTCAGAAGAGGGAATGTGTACATTGCTGACTTTAGTAGCACAAGTCCAGAAACCATCACTTGTCTTTTCAGCAAGGCAAGCAAGGATGAAAGTTGGCTATGGCACAAGAAATTATCTCATCTGAATTTTAAAGTTATGAATGATTTGGTGAGGAAGGATCTTGCTAGAGGAATTCCACAGGTGGAGTTTTCCAAGGATGGTTTGTGTGATGCCTGTCCAAAAGGGAAACAAAAGAAGGCATCATTCAAAAGCAAGACAGAGTCATCAATTGTCCATCAGCTTGAGTTGCTTCATATGGATTTGTTTGGCCCTGTAAATGTCATGTCTATTTCAAAGAAGAAATATTGTCTTGTGATTGTTGATGATTTTTCTAGATTTACATGGACTTTCTTTTTGCACTCCAAAGATGAGGCAAGTGAAATCATTATCAATCACATCAAGATGGTAAACAATCATCCTGACTTGAAAGTAAGAAGGATTAGGAGTGACAATGGGACAGAATTCAAGAATTCAAGCATGAAGGTGTTCTGTGAAGAAAATGGTATTTTGCATGAGTTTTCAGCAACAAGGACACCACAGCAAAATGGTGTAGTTGAAAGGAAAAACAGAACACTTATTGAAGTTGCAAGGATAATGCTAGATGAATCAAAGTTACCAACTTATTTTTGGGCTGAGGCAGTTAATACAGCTTGCTTCATTCAAAATATTTCTTTGATTAATCAGGCCAAAGGAATGACCCCTTATCAGCTACTCAAAAGAAAGAAGCCACTATTGGATTTTCTTCATGTTTTTGGATGCAAGTGCTTTGTTCTGAGAAATCAAGCTGAGCATTTGGGAAAATTTGAAGCAAAGGCAGATGAATCAATATTTGTGGGATATGCAGCAGGGAAAGCTTACAGAGTCTATAATCTCAGAACCAACATTGTTATGGAATCTATACATGTTGTTTTTGATGATCTCAAAATTCATGGTCTCTGTGATGAAGGTTTCCATGAAAGTCTTTCTTTTGAAAATGAGGAAGGAGATCAAGTGAATCATGTTAAGGCTACTGAGAAACAACCTAAAGTTGTTGTATCTAGCACAGATGAAAGCAGCAGTGAAGATGAAATTGCTGCATTAAGATTGAAAAGAATAGGTGCTAGCAGACCAAACGGTCATTTCGTTGACAGTCATGTTGGTGGATTCGTTGACAGTCAAAATGAGCGTTTCGTTGACAGCCAAAATGGTCATACCGTTGACAGTCATAGAAATGCTTCTAGAAGTGATCAATTGGGGATGCACTTCTAGATCCAGATTGGGTTTTGGCCATGCAAGAGGAGCTAAACCAATTTGAGAGGAACAATGTTTGGAAGCTGGTGCCCAAGCCTAAGGACAGGAGTGTCATAGGCACAAAATGGGTGTTCAGAAACAAGATGGATGAAAATGGCATAGTCACAAGGAACAAAGCTAGATTGGTTGCAAAAGGCTATTCACAGGAAGAAGGAATTGATTTTGATGAAACCTTTGCTCATGTTGCAAGACTAGAAGCAAGAAGGATTTTCCTAGCCTATGCAGCCCATGCCAATTTCAAGGTCTATCAAATGGATGTAAAGAGTGCTTTTCTGAATGGGGAATTGGAAGAGGAGGTGTATGTAAGTCAACCTCCTGGTTTTGAAGATGATGACTTTCCAGAATATGTATACTTCCTCCTCAAAGCACTCTATGGTTTGAAACAAGCACCTAGAGCCTGGTATGACACACTTTCACAGTTCCTCCTTGAGAATCACTTCACTAGAGGTACTGTAGATAAAACTCTTTTTCACAGGGTTGTGAATGGCTCTACTATACTTGTTCAAATTTATGTAGATGACATAATCTTTGGGTCTACAGATGTGAAACTTTGTCAAAATTTTGCCAAGCTTATGCAAAGTAAATATGAAATGAGCATGATGGGAGAATTAACTTACTTTCTTGGTCTTCAAGTGAAGCAAGTTAATGAAGGCATTTTCATTAGTCAAACAAAATATATTCATGATTTATTAAAGAAGTTTAACTTAATGGAATGCTCTCCTGCCAAAACTCCCATGCCTACTGCCACCAAACTTGAATTGAATACTAAGGAAAAATCTGTGGACATTTCAGGTTACAGAGGCATGGTAGGCTCACTTTTATATTTAACAGCTAGTAGACCTGATATTATGTTTGCTACATGTCTATGTGCTAGATTTCAAGCTGATCCTAGGGAATCCCATTTAGTTGCTATTAAAAGAATTTTCAGATATCTCAAAGGAACACCAAACCTTGGCATTTGGTATCCTAGAGAATCTGGCTTTGAACTAATTGGTTATTCAGATGCAGATTTTGCAGGATGTAAAATTGACAGGAAAAGCACAACAGGCACCTGTCAATTCTTAGGAAACAAGCTTGTCTCATGGTTCAGCAAGAAACAAAACTCAGTTTCTACCTCCACAGCTGAGGCTGAGTATATTGCAGCTGGAAGTTGTTGTGCACAGATTTTATGGATGAAAAATCAACTACTTGATTATGGAATAAGAGTTGAGAAAATTCCTATTTTCTGTGACAACACTAGTGCCATTGCCATTACTGAAAATCCAGTGCAGCATTCAAGGACCAAGCACATTGACATCAAGTACCATTTCATTAGAGAACATGTTATGAATGGTACTGTGGAGTTACATTTTGTTCCAAGTGAACAACAACTTGCAGACATCTTTACCAAGCCACTTGATGAATCCACATTCTCAAGATTAGTAAGTGAGCTAGGTATGCTAAATTTATCTTAATTATTTTGAGATTTTTGCAAGTTAAAATGCAGCCAGAAATTTGCTATGTTTTTCTGTGAATTAATTTTTTTTTTCAGGAAAAAGTAAAATTTTGTCTAAGTCAAAATTACTATGTCAACGAAACGAACCATTTCGTTGACAGTCTTAGCATTTTTCTGGGTGATTCGTTGATAGCTCTTTTATATCAACGAAACGCAGCTTTATCAACGAAATAAGATGGGACTTTAACCGCCCAATCCTGATTCATTGATTTAGCGTAATTAATCTGAACCGTTGAAATTTGACACGTCCGTTACCACGATCTATGCATACACCCCTGTAAGTATAAATCATGGTAATTCTTTAAAAGTAACGGTTATATTTTTTAAGCCAATCCAGTAATTTACATTTATTATTGGACTCTTTTTCTGAGAATTTTTGGGGGAGTATTTAAGAAATTCTAATTTCTTTAATTTCTTTTTACCTGTTCTCAAAAATTCCAAAGGCTTTTCTCTCTTCTTCTCTCTAACAAGCAATTTAGTTCGAAGCTTTTCTTCACACAACAATGGCACCCATAGTCAAGCTTATGTCAGCAGGAGGGTTCATTTATGAAAAGAACAACTCAATTCCATTTGTTGTCAAGGAAAGTCCAAACAGTATCTTTTTCAAGATGATGGACTTCATGAAGAACTGCAAGTTGAGCTATGCAATGTTTCACTCAACTCCTCTCTATAATGAGATAATCGAGGAGATTTGGACCTCGTGTGAGTATAGTGGAACAAACTGCACACTACAATTCACCATCCAAGGTAAAGAGTACATAGTTAATTCTGATGTATTGCAAGCATGTCTACATATTCCTGAAAATAACTGTAATGCTTTGCCTACAAATACTGAAATGGTTAACTTGCTAAACTCCATAAACTACTCTTTGCCTACTGATAATCTGGGTAGAATAATTAGGAGAGGATTGGTTAGAGAATATAGTTATTTAGCTGATGCATTTATCAAGGTATTTTCTGGTAAGATTAGCAATTTTGATGCATTGACCAATTCTATGTTAATTCTATTTACCATGCTCCTAACTGATAGATATTACAACTTTAGCACCCAACTTATGTATGAAATTGGTGCTAAGTTGGGTGATAAGGCTAATAGGAAAAAGAATATCTATTATGCTAGGTTTCTGATGATGTTGGCTAATCATGTTAGTCCAACACCATTAGTTATCTCTAACCCTGTTTCCAAGTTTGAGTGTTTTGTGCAAGAGAAAAGGGTTCTGACAGATATACTGAGACTTAACCACAATGGTGATGTCCCAATGGTGTATTTGCCCATCATTGAGGTAACTTCTTCTAACCCTGTTAGTATAGTTGCTACTTCTATTATTTTACCCACCAATGTTGTTATGGAGTCTGTAGCTGTGTCCCAACAGGCTCCTGCCCAAGCAGCAAAACCTAAATCAAAGAAATCCTCAAAGCCAACCTCAGGTGCTTCTCAAAAGGCACCTGTTGCAAAAACTACTTCACAACCAAAGGGGAGTGATTCAGGAGTTGTGAGAGGTGAGGGAAGGGGTGAAAATCAAGGAAACCCTAAGAATAAGGAAGGAAAGCAGAGTGAAATCCAGCCAAGCCCCATTGTGTCTTCCCAACAAGGCACAATGAGTAAAATGGATTTAAACACAAGTCTAGTTGCATCCTCCCAAAAGGATGTGATTATTGAAACAAGCTCTCCTCCAAGAGCACACTCCAAAAGGGTAAGGGACACTTCAAGCCCACAGTCTACATTTTCCCAATACCAAAGGAGAGTGAAACAAAAATCCAAGGGTACACAGGGTGCACACACTCTGGAAGCAACACTTCCAGTTTCACAAATTCAGTTTGATGTAACCCCTATCATTACTCTGGGGTTACAGTCCCATTCTCTAAACATCAACCTTGAACTATCTCCATCAAATTCACCAACTCAATCTTTAGATGTGGACATGATCCATTCATCTATTCCTGATTCTCCAACTCTAATCTTGGAGAAGCCCCACTCTGAAGCTGGTGGTCATCACTTATTAAGTGATTTGTTGGGCCATCAACCAACTTTTTCTGAAGTTGCAAGAGGATCTGTGGACCAATCTCTAAAATCAATCACCACAGATTCTACTGTAATTTCACTTTCTCAAAGTGCTTTATTGACTTCATCAACGAAACAGCCTCTTTCGTTGACAAGTGTTTCTCCATCAACGGTATCCATACCGTTGACAGTTCAAACTACCATTCCGTTGATAGGTCATTCTACACCCCTTATTGAAAATCAAGTTGTTTCCACAACTAGTGTAGATGACCTGGTGGTAGTTGAGACACTTTTAGGTTTGAGAGGGAGTGAAATTGAGAGGCTGGCTTGCAGCCAGGCAAAAGGAGAGACTGAGAGTGAGAGGCTGGCTATTTCTTCCAGCCAGGCAAAAGGAGAGATTGAGAGTACCACCTTAGTAGGTGAAGGTGAGGGTGTGAGAGGTGTGAGCCATGGGGAGCCCATGATACAAGAAAAAAGTGGAGAGAGAGAAGGGACTACAAGAGTGATAAGGCAGGAAGCAGCCATTGCTAGTGAGTTAATGGGGGTCAGTGAGGGAGAAAGGGAACTTACCTTCCAAGAGCATTATCAACAAACTCTGGATAGTATTTCCCTGGATCCTGAGACCTTTACTCATCCTGTGCCATCCTATCAAGTTATGGCTCAACAGGGCAATGTGGAGGCAGAAAGGTCACTCAACTTAATTCATACTACTGCATCAATGCAAAGAGCAAAGGATGCCCTGACCAATCTATCTCCAGCAGCTGCAGCAAGTGGAGACTTTAATTTTTCTGATGATGAGGACAGCTTTGGTGACAATCTACAAGTGGCCACTACTACACAGACTGGGACTTCTGTGGTGCCTCATACACCAAACTGGCTTTCTCAGGATATGCATGGTAGATGCAACTTGGATGCTGCTATCACAAGGCAGTACAATGAGGCATATCTAGCTCATGAGTCTGCAGAAGCAAGGGACAAGAAATTCTACAAGGCCATAATGGATTCTCTGGAAATTCAAAAGCTACAAATGTTGCAGACAAGGATTGAGGCTACAGAAATCAAGGATTCAATTAGCAACCTTAGGGATGCTACTGACAGGAGGCTAGATGAAAAGCTTCCTCTTCACACTGTCTCCAAGATGTCAAGGTTTTTCACCAAGGAACCTGAAGTGTCCTCATCTTTGAAAACTCTCTCCTCTAGAGTGGACAAAGTTGAGGCTACATTTTCTCACATGCAGAAGGAACATGAGAAGCAAACTCAGCTACTCACCCAGCTTCTGGCAGCTCAAGGAATCCCTATCATCTCACTTGATGATAACAAAAAGGGGAGAAAACTAAGGAGCTAGAGAAATCTAGAGAGCTTGATATACAAATCACAAAGGTTTTGGTCCCAGCCATCTCCTTACCAGAAGAGCCATTAGCAATGGGGGAGTTTGGAAAGAAGAAAAAGGATGGTATTGACCTGATCCAGGAAGCCTCTATGAGGATGAAACTTGCAGAACAGATTAAGGATCACTGGTCAAATATAGAAGCAAGAGTCAAGAAGTTAGCTGACACTGCAAAGGTATCAACGGTTCAAGCTACTTCAATACCACCATCAACGAATGCCATGGTTCTAGTGTCAACGGAATGGGAGCCACATACCAATTCTTTCTATCAGGTAGAGCCCCTTCTACATGGAGTCACTCAAGGTCCAAGGAAGGAAAAAGGACAAACTTCATGCATTAGGGATGTGGAACAAGCTACACTCCAAAGAAGCTTATCTCCCAAGTCCCCTGCTAAACCAAAGGGCAAAAATATAGCAAGGATTTTCTATCCTGCACCTTATCCAGATGAGCTCAAGCTTCTTGGTCTACTTATCACAAAAAGCAAGGAAAGCAATGATTATGAGATAAGGAAGCAAAGGGCAATTGTCTACAGGAATGGACTAGAAATCTGTGTTTGGGCTGGTCACCCAAACTTTGCTGAAGCTAAAGCTGAAGAGTAAGAAAGAGCAGCAATGCAAGCCCTTGTTGTTGCTCAGTCTCTTGATGAAGAAGAAATACAGCTAGAAGAAAAAGCAAGAGAGGAAAGGAGTGCAAAGAAGAGCACAAGGCAACCAAAGGCAAGAGCTAGGAGAAACATAGCCTTTGAGAATGATGACTCTCATAGCATTGCATCAGACTCTTCTGTACCAATTGCACCTCCAACAATTCCTGATCCAGTTTCAGAGGTAAAGTTAGCCTGTGATCCTAATCATCCTGTAAATTTCCATGATCATCCAATTGAGCCAAAGGGAGAGCCAATTGAGTTTGATGAGGCCAACTTTCCAAAATTCCTCTTTGAAATGGATCCAAAGAAGAAATCTAAGCAAAGGGCTACCAAGGCTAAGCCAATTCTGGTAAGGAGACCACAAGCTGAGAAACCCCCTACCAACCCAGAAGACTTCATCTACATTGCTGATATCAGGGAGGAGTCTGACATTCATATCAATCTTGATGACCTGGTTGAAGTGAGAGGAATAGCAGCTTCTTACAAACTACCAGAGAGATTGGTATTTGTCTACAAGAGTGGGAGAGAACAGGTTTGGCCTCTACACAGAATTCTGGGAGAAGTACACGACCGAGATTTAGTGTTAGTTTTGTGTTTACCCTTTGGATACACGACATGACACGAAATAAATAAATAAATAAATATATATATATATATATATATATATATATATATATATTAATATTAGATATTTTTAATATTTGCATTAGAAAAATTAATATTTATTATATGTTTATACATAATTTTATAATATTATTTGTAAATATTATGTAAATACATATTTTTAATACATATGATTTGGGTTAAAAATAACCCTAAAGACATAATTAATATTGCATTAATTAAACCTAGATGGTCCATAAATAAGGCCCGAAACTCTAATTAAATATTAATTTCATAATTAATATTTGGGTTAGAAGTACAACCTGTATTAGGAGACGTCCAATACATGCTTGTTCTAATACAAGTGGGTTTGTTTCAATACAAGTCCGTTATGATATGGAAACAACTCCTACAAGGAAGGATCTAGAATTAATCATTATCCACCGTCAAGGATAAGACTTATCCTTCAAGGAAGTGATAATACTTATCCACCGTCAATGATAAGATTTATCGTTCAAGGAAGTGATAATACTTATCCACCGTCAATGATAAGATTTATCCTTTAAGGAAATCAATACTTATCCACTAGGCTTCTAAACGCCTATATAAAGGGCCTGACCCCTCATCTCAGAACTACGTTTTAGACTTCATCCTCGAATAAGGACATACAAGTCACTACGTCCTTGGTGTGCCCCTGCCGCCATAGCCCCGAGGGCACCACCAAGAACTATGTTTTTTGGCTTGATTCTCAGCATTGATTGAGATACATAGGCATCTTGTGAGGGCAGATTTAGCCACGAAACACGAGAACATCCATTAAAGCTCGAAGCTCTCTAACCCTAGCATTAAATTCACAAGCACAGTTTTTATTCCACAACATTTGGCGCCGTCTGTGGGAAAACAACATCAACCATGGCAAACACACGAAGAACGACTCGAGAAACTCAGACTTCTGAATGACTTCCTCTTACCTCTAAAACAGAGACTCATGGAAGACAACCGCCGCCAACTACTGGCACTCAAGAGGCGAATATCGCCCTCACCACTACTCAAGGACCAGAAATACCAATTTCGGTTAAAGGGACGAATCCCCTGCAAATGGTCGTTCATGGCCCAAATCCTCAAGAGACTACTCTCCAGCAACCAATCACAACCTCTCCACTGCTCATGAACGTACCACGTGGCCTTCAACTTCACACTACAGATCTTCCCCAATACGCAACTCAGACTCTAGGGATGCCAACCTATGGCATGCCACCTCGACCCACGATGGGCAACAGTGGTATCAATCCAAACTACCATGAAGCATATGTGCCCCCTTATATTCAAGGTCTGGGACCCCAAAATCAGCAAACTCAAACTAGACATGCCCTTTTGATTCAAGATTACTCAGGAAAAGATTGCGGCCCATGAGGCAGAGGCTGCAAGACTCAAGAAAATACTGGCAGAAGAGGAGGCTGCAAAAGCTCAAAGCCAAGCAACTGGAAGAGTCACAGTGATCAATTTAGATCTTGCACCGAGAAGAACCAAGAGGGATGAAGCCCCAAAGGGCGATCCTACTGTGTTGGGAGATCCTGATGATCCCACACCACCTTTCACTCAGGATATTATTGTTAGGAATATGTTGTTCTTGATGATAATTATAAAAACACTTAGTAGATTTTGTATTAAGTCATTTTGTAGCTGTCAACGAAATGGCATGCTTTGCAGCATTCCGTTGACAGGAAGCTCATCAACGAAATGAGTGATGTAGCAATTGCACTGTACAATACTTCACAATTTGATATGCATTTTGTTGTATGTATTAGATAGGTTTTCTAAGTCATGTTGACTAAATTCTAGATAGGCAAAATAGGTTGGTTAATTGTAAATATCTTGTGCCTTGTAATTTTGCCTAAGTGAAGACATGTCAACGGAATGAAGATTACTCTGTCAACGGAATTAAGTTTACTCATCAACGAAATGAAGTTTACTCATCAACGAAATGGAGAATAAAGCTATCAACGAAACACATCTTCCTGCTATCAACGAATCATTATTGCTTTTCTGAATAGTTGACAAAGTGATAGTGACAGTTTACTGAACAGATCTAAAGGTGATGTGGAAGTGTACTTTGCATTGGAAACCATTAAAATGGACATGGGGAATAAGGAAACATCCCAGTTTCCAATTGGGCTCTTGGGAGTGATCATAATAAGCATGAAGACAAAAGCAAGGATCTCCAAGGACCACTGGACAAAGGGATGAAAAGCAAACTATTGGCGGTTACCTTTAGTGTACTTTAGTGTAGCCAAAAATAGCTTTGTAAACTTGGGGAATAAATAACCAAGTGTAGCAGTTAAAATAAGAGTAAGAGAAGAAAAACAAATAGATTGTATTAGCTATCTTTGAGAGCATACTTCTCTACATTCTTGTAACTGAGCAGCTGTGTACATTTTGTATCACAGATTATTTCCGCAATAAAAATCACTTCAGTTGGATCATCAAACAATCCAACTGAAATTATTTATGTGCTTGTGATTTTTACTTTAAGTTCAGTTTTATTTGTAAGTTGTTTTTAAGTTTAAGAAATATCAAGAATTGTATTCAACCCCCCCTTCTACAATTCTGTTAGGTCATTTGGGATTAACAATTATGAAAGCTAACATATCCAGAAAATTCAAGATGCCGACAATAAAAGCTTATGATGGAACAGGAGATCCCGCAAATCATGTAAGAACTTTCTCTAATGCACTGTTGTTGTAGCCTACTAATGATGTGGTCAAATGCAAAGCGTTTCCACAAACTCTGGCGGGCATGGCTCAGCGATGGTACAGTGGTCTCCTCCCCCCCCCCCAATTCTATTGGATCTTTTAAGGAACTGAGCAAGGCGTTTATCAATCAGTTTGTCAGTGGAATGGTGCATGAGAAGAGTTCTGCATCTCTAATGAGCATTCAACAAGGAAAGAATGAATCCTTGAGGGAATACATAAATCGATTCACTAGGGAGGCTCTGAAAGTCCCGGACTTGGAGGACAAAGTAGCTATGATAGCCCTGCAACAAGGAACCACTGATGATCACTTCAAGAGATCCTTGGCAAAGCATCCACCCGAAAGCATGTTGAAGCTTCAAGATAGAGCCGAAAAGTATATCAAGGCCGAGGAAAGCATGAAGAAATATGAACCCACTGTTGAGGGAAGTGAAAACAGAAAAAAGAGAAAAGAGACTCAAGAGTATGACGTTGGGGACAAATATCCCAGAACAACGAAGGATTCTGACTCTCCGCCTAAAATGAACAACTTTGGACCCAGGTTCAATGAGTATGCAAGTTTGAACACCTCAAGAAGTCAAATTCTGATGGATATTGAGAAGGAAGAAGATCTTCGATGGCCAAAGCCACTAAGATCCGACTTGGAGAAACGAAACAAGAATCAATTCTGCCGTTTCCATAAAGAAGTTGGTCATGACACTGACGATTGTAGACAACTGAAAGATGAGATCGAGTTCTTAATCCTAAGTGGAAAACTCGATAAGTTCACTAAGGATGGGAATCAAGGAAATCAACAAGGAAACTATGAAAGGAAAGACTATGATAGGAGGGACAACGACCAAGATCGTAATCCTAAGCCCCGAGGGCCTGTCATCAACATGATATTTGGAGGACCGACTACTGCTGGGTCATCCCGAAACTCAAGGAAAGCTTATGCCCGAGAGGTAATGACTGTTGTAGGAGAAGCACCGAAACGTGCCAAGACAGAAGTAACTATTAGCTTTGATGATTCTGACCTTGAAGGGGTGAAGTTCCCCCATGATGACTCGTTGGTCATTATACCTGTAATAGGCAACTCTAAAATCAAGAGGGTTCTAGTAGATAATGGAGCTTCCGTGGACATCTTGTTTTATGACGCCTTCATCAAGATGGGATATATTGATTCACAACTGACTCCTTCAAACATGCCCATATACGGGTTCAATGGGGTTGAATCTAAAGTAGAGGGAACTATTCAGCTCCATATGACAATAGGGCAAGGTTCACAAACGACAACTCGAATGCTGAACTTCTTGGTGATAAAGGCAAACTCGACTTATAATGCAATCCTTTGGAGGACAGGCCTTCATGCATTCAAGGTTGTTGCCTCAACTTACCATTTAAAAATCAAGTTACCAACAAGGAACGGGGTTGGTGAAGAGCGAGGAGATCATAAAATGGCTAGACGTTGCTATGTAGCCGCACTAAGACCTGATGGAGTCAGGGAGGCAGGTTCTCCCAATTGAGGACATGGATTCAAGGGATGATGAAGATAGAAGGGGAAAGCCAACTGAGGATTTGATCCTTATCCCCTTAGTTCCAGGAGAACCAGATAAAGTCACTTACATTGGAGCATTGTTGCCTAAACCCTGGAAGGGTAAGATTATATCTTTCCTCCAAGAGAATGAAGATGTTTTTGCTTGGACAGCAGCTGATATGCCAGGGATTGATCCCCAATTGATAACTCATAAGTTGAACATAGATCCCAAAAGGAATACGGTGAAGCAAAAGAAGAGGAACTTTGCTCCAGAAAGGCAAGAGGCCATAAATCAAGAGGTAGATAAGCTCTTGGAAACATGATTCATTGAAGAGATTCAATTCCCTGAATGGTTGGCTAACCCGGTAATGGTCAAGAAAGCCAATGAAAAGTGGAGAATGTGCGTAGACTTTACGGACTTGAACGATGCATGTCCTAAGGACTATTTTCCCCTACCAAGGATCGACACTTTAATAGATGCCATTTCAGGGCACGAAATGCTAAGCTTCATGGATGGCTTCGGTGGATACAACCAAATCAAGATGCATAAGGATGACATTCACAAGGTGCCACATACCAAAGGTTAGTGAACAAAATTTTCAAACATCTCATTGGAAAGACCATGGGGGTTTACGTGGATGACATGTTAGTCAAAAGCCTCGATAAGGCCGATCACATAGAGCACCTCCGAGAGGCATTTGAAGTGCTGAGACACCATAAAATGATGTTGAATCCTACCAAGTGCGCCTTTGGCATAGGGTCAGGTAAGTTTTTGGGTCTGATGGTCTCTAAACGAGGAATTGAAGCCAACCCCGACAAAATTAAAGCAATTGTGGATATGGAATCACCGCACTCTGTTAAAGATGTTCAGAAACTCACTGGGAGAGTGGCAGCATTGGGAAGGTTCTGTTAGTATTAGTGCTCTAGAGACAATACTTTTATATTTTAAAGAAACCATTTTATTATTATAAATTATGTTTTATTGATTATTATTATTATTTTATTATGTCTTTATTTACTGCGTTATAAATGTTAGCATAATAATTGTTCTTGGAATTATGATACGTATTCGATATCTTTAAGTATGTGACTTAAAAATGAGATTATATGAATAGTATCTTTATTTCTAAATATCCCTAGTCGAGTGTTATTATTATTACGTTGGTAACAATTTTAATAACAAATTAAAATTGTAAACAATGAGCGGCATCTAGTAATACATCATTGCCACCCAAGTAATAATAATTAAATCGGTGATTCGATTAAGCCTTTCGTGAATAATGTTCCATGTAATATAATCCCTTTAACCTTAAAATTATAGATTAAACTCGAGGCATGTAATGTGTCATCCTCTTCATAATTTAATCTTAGTTTTCTTGATCGATGAGTAGACTATTAAATCAAATCAACATTTGAGCACGGTCGTGCATTTCTTAGTCTCACTCAAACAAGAGGCCAATAATATCGCTCCTAAAATTAGGAGGGTTAAATCCCATCTAGATCATTCATATTTCTCATACGATTCATAATATACCCAATGTCCACTTTTATCATCACCCGGTCAAAGGTAACTTTTAATGTAATCAAAGTATATTAATTCTCGTATAAAAATATAATGATTTCAGGTCTAAGGATCATTACACCATTATCATTATCATAGTGAGAATTACTTATGACACTATTAACATGTGTAATCTCACGGCGGGTCAATCCAGTGTCATGTACTCTTACATGCACCTATGTTTTGACTTTAGTATCACCATACCTATGACCAATGAGATGTGATCATCAGTCAACAAACATACTAGTCTCTGTGCATTATTATTGTCCTTAAATAATAACACTCGACTAGGGATATTTAGAAATAAAGATACTATTCATATAATCTCATTTTTAAGTCACATACTTAAATATATCGAATATGTATCATAATTCCAAGGACATTTATTATGCTAACATTTATAATGCAGTAAATAAAGACATAATAAAATAATAATAATAATCAATAAAACATAATTTATAATAATAAAATGGTTTCTTTAAAACATAAAAGTATTGTCTCTAGAGCACTAATACTAACAATCTCCCACTTGCACTAGAACTAATATCCCATGTATCCAATACATTTGGAACTAGTGTGACTTACATGCTTCTGCTACGACAAGGCCTTAGTCAGTGGTTCTGCAATATTATCAATAGTATGCACTTTACATATAAGTATATCTCCTTGATCATTAATCTCATTAATAAGGTGATATCGCCTTAGTAAATTCCCAAATCATCCTCTTTGGCTACTTCGCTAGTATCAATATACTAAGCCTCGATTGTAGAATCATTTACGGTTCTTGCTGTGAACTATTCTAGCTTACAACACATCTATTTAGACAAAACACAAATCCAGGCTAAGACACAAAACCGTCCTGTCTGTCTAGAAACTAACATCCGTGTAACATTTTACATCCAGCTTCCCATCTCCTCTATATACCAAGAATGAGTCTTTAGTCCTCTTCAGGCACTTAAGAATATTCTTGATTCCAATCAAGTGACCGTCATTTGGATTAGACTGGTACCTGCTCGTCATGCTTAAAGCATATGAGACATCATGACGAGTACATATCATCACATACATTATGAAACCAATTTCCGAAGCATATAGAACTATACTAATGTGGTCCATATCATCCAATGATTTTAGACCATTTATTTTGAGATCACTATCTCATAGACATGGGAACATTTCCCTTTTAGCCTCTTTGCATCCCTAATTGGTGTAATACATTGTCAATGTATGTACTCTGACTTAAGAGGAAAAATATTCACGATCTATCTCTATAGATCCTGATCCCTAAGATATAGGACACATCTCTTAAGTCTTTCATCAAGAAACTATTTCTCTACCAAGTCTTAACAGTCTGTTGAGAAAGAATGTCATTCCTTATTTGTAATATATCATCTACATATGATACTAGGAATGCCACATGGTACCTTCTTGTAAACACACGGTTCATCTTCATTTTGAATAGAGCCAAACTATTTGATTGTTTCATCAAAAAGTATATTCCATCTCCTCGAGGCTTACTTTAATCCATAAATGGATCGACTTATCTTATAAACCATTCTAGCAAAACTTGGATCAATAAAACCTTTAGGTTGTGTCATGTACACAACCTTTTCAACGCTCCCATTTAATAAAGTAGTCTTGACATCCATTTTCCAGATTTAGTAGTCATAGTAAGCAAGCAAAATCTCGATGGACTTGACCATTGCCACTGGTGAGAAAGTTTCATCATAGTCAATACCATGAATTTACTTGAAACCTTTTGCCACCAGTCGTGCCTTATAGGTCTGTACATTACTATACATGTCAGTTTTTCTTCTTGAAAACGCATTTGCACCTTATAGGTTTTACCCCTTTAGGTGGATCAACCAAAGTCCATACTTGGTTTTTCATACATGGAATCCATCTTAGATTTCATGGCCTCCTGCCAGCTTTTAGATCTTGGAATGTTCATAGCGTCTTGGTAGGTAAGAGGCTCATTATCATTATTCACAAGCATTACATCACTATCCTGAGTCAAGAGAAATTCATAATATCTCTCGGACTCATGGTGAATCCTACCAGACCTACGAACAACCTGTGCTTCTAGAGAAGTATTGTCATTAACATTTTCTTGTACATTCTGTTATTGTTCCAACTTCGGTTCAATGTTATCTCGTGGTTCTCGATCCTCATCGAGATCTATTTTCCTCCCACTATTTCTTTTAGAAAGAAATTCTCTCTCAATAAATACAGCAGTCTGAGCAACAAACACTTTGTTCTCTAGAGGATTAAAGAAGTAATACCCCTTTTGTTTTTATTTGGTATCCCACAAAATTACATTTATCTGATTGTGGTCCTAGCTTGTCAGAGGTTAAACGTTTCACAAACGCTTTGCATCCTCTAATTTTGGTAAATGACATGCTATAACTTTTCTCAATCCACATCTTATATGATGTCTCCTGAACCATTTTAGTTGAAACACTGTTTAGTGTATATGCACATGTCTCTAGGGTATAACCCTAGAAACTTATTGGAAGATCCACTTGACTCATCATCCATCGCACTATGTCCAACATAATGTGATTTCAGCTCTTAGAAACTCCTTTCATTGAACCTTTTTACTTCAGCTTAATATTCTTTGAACTTTTCAAACAATTCGGATTTGTTTATCAAAAGATATCTATATATGTATCTACTGACATCATCAGTGAGCATTATGAAGTAGTAAAATCTACCTCCTGCCATCGTACGTATATGACCACATACATAACCATGTATAAGTCCTAATCGTTCGATGGCCCTTTCACCATTTTCAGTAAAAGGGGCTTTTGTCCTTGTGCCAAATAAACCAAGATTCACATTCTTCGTATGATTCATAATCAAACTTATCCAATCATCCATCATTATGTAAATTGGAAATGTGTTTCTTATAATATGGCCTTAATTACAGTGCCAAAGGTAATGTTTGATTTGAGTCATTTTAGAACATATAAATTGTTAACTAATTGTGCAACATCATTAACCTTTTCATTAAAATGTAATAAACAACAATTGTTATATATACAATTAAAATGAAAAACCTTTCTTGTCCATACAAGAAACCAATATAATGTCTCCACTCTTAGAGGCACGTAGTTACAATTATCAAGTTCTAAACTTAGCCTTATATGCAAAATTAAGTAACGAGTTACTTCAACTAGAGAAACAACTTTTGCTCCAATTCTAACCCGAAACCTGAAGCTTGACCCTCACCGGTCTTCTTCTTAGATCTTCCAAATAAGCATGACAGTTTAACTTCCAGTCTTTCGGTTTTCCACAGAAGCGACAATCGTCTTCTTTAATTAGCAACACCTCATTTAGGCGACAAAACCTCTTTGGGATTGGACTTTAATATGGCTATAGAATTAGATCAAATCTTCTTCTTTCCATTCCATTATCCTTTCCCATTCACATTCTTACATTCACCATCATTATGGGAGTAGTCCATGCATTTATCATGTTGCTTACAGCAGTTCTCAACGTGCTTCACAACTTAGTGGGTGTTATGTCTATCTCATTTATTTAGTTGTTCACTAACTAATTGAGAATAGTTATTGTTCAAAGATTTGTATGATTAAATCATTCTGAGTCTCTAGACCAATCTTGAAACCCAAAAAAATAATAATCAAGGTACTCATTATACCCTATCATCTTTAGAACATTTGAACCAACCGAATCTCACTTTCCTTACTTGTAGGTGTATGGTGTCTTGCTATTGTCAAATCCCTTTTGACGAGACTTTTCCTCAAACATCTTTTAAGGTGCTCAAATATCTCATAAGCATCCATATGCTCATATTGTTTCTTAAGCTCAGCACTCATAGTTGCAAGCATGAGACATGAAACATTATCAATCGAATCATCAATTTGCTTCCAATAAGCATTATGTTCGGCACATGTTACATTCTTAGCTAAAAGGTAATGGAAGAATTTGACTAACATCGCGGTGCCTGAGGACGATCCTCAAGCTCTTATATCAGTCGAGGAAATTTGTTCCTGTCAGCTTGTCCTTCTCAAGGACTGATCGCATAGAGAAGTTGTTTGTGTTATTTGTCATTTGATATCTACAATATTAAAGTGCATAAAAATAATCTAGGTTGCAAATTTATTAATTATTATGTTTAAATGATTATGGTATATCATTATATACCTCCCACTATTTTTATCAAATAAATAGCCCTAACTATTAATTCGGAAAGTATTTCTCTTAAATCTTTCTAGTGAGCAAGATCCATATTTCGTCATGCTTAAGGTCAGCTTTGGCTTTACTCCCAAAACATAATTTATTTAGGTAGACAAATCTTGTCAATTATATCATATATAACTCTTGGAAAGTTTGGTAGAACAACGTTTGTACACATTTATCCAGTAAATCTTACCAAACCCTATGCCTCTAAATCCACAATCTTATTGTGATGATTTAGTTAAGTTAGACCCAATTATCCAACAATTGAGTATCACATTTACTCCATCGCGTCTTACCACGATAGATGGGAGTACCCCGCTTTGGCGAGCCCACTCCTTATCGATCTAGGTCTTGACGAGTGTTCTTCATTGGAAGGCATCTGATTAACTTAATATTAATTTAGGGATTTGTTAATCTTATTTAAAACGACCATGATCACATCATCAAGAGATTCCCAATTTTTCCTTGAACTAAGTACTTCAAATCAAAATTCATCAATGGTTTGATTTCCAGGTTCGTTGGAGAAGTCACAAGCGGTCTTACTTAATAACCAACTATTTCTTACAGGCATTGGCCCATTACAGGCATATCCCGTTGTTGTCAAAATCGCCCCATATCAAAATTTGAATATTTATACTTATTTCTGTGTTTCATAAACACATGAATCTCATGTTAGTTTTGTTCAATTTTAAAATCTTAAATCGTTACAGATTTTATCTTTCTTAAGCAAGCATGGCATGGGGTCGTATCTAATACATACATGATTAATCTAATTAAACATGCATATTTATCTACGCATACATATCATCACATGCAATCAAAATATATGTAAAGTGCGTAAATAAACGTGTTTGGTTATGGCCCAACCTAAGTGATCTTTCCAAGCTAATGGAAAAATCAAGGTCAATCTATGGTAGTATCAAAATACAATACAATGTTACAAGTCTTCAAGCTTTAACTTGCCTCCTTGCTTGCCTCCTTGTAATGCTTCCTTGGTTCTCCATCTTGGATGTCTTCATATATATTACATAAATAAAACAACCTATACTACTGAACTTACAAGTAGAACTCGAGTTACATTCGAGATTTAAACATTACAAGGAATAACGACATGCAAGTCGTATTTAGAAACCAAACCATTAAAACAAAACACTATCTTATGGGTCTTTAGGCCATAACCAATCACCATGCTCATATAACAATTAAGAACATCTCATATTGCATTAACATATCACACTGTATCATATTTCTCATGATCCAATCACAGAAATCAAATAAAGTGTAAATCAGAAAATCAAAATCAGAATTCTGAAAACATTAAATCACTGTTTACAGACAGTAAACGACGTCAAACGCCTTACAAAAGAATGAGTGACTACGTCCGTTTTGTTCAGACGCTCGTTTCCCTTTCCGAAAAGGTATATTAGGCGAAAATCTGACACAATATGCAAATTTCACCAAATCTGCGCAGCGTATTTAGAAATCGTATCGAATACGATTCTCATAATTCGATCTAACATGTATCATATACATACAACAATATACACAATCATCTCATGATTATCCAATCCTCACGAATATCATATATTCAAAAACATATACATACATATATATAAATCAACACAAAAACATGGTAGATCGCAAACATGCATATATATCAAAAATTGTTAAACACATAACCGAATTAAAACGTTTCGCAAGTAGCTCTGATACCATTGAAGGGTTTCGAGCACATAAACGCAACGGAAAATGTGAAAATAAACAAAATTTCGAAACCCCTCCGCAGGATCCATGCGAAAACAAAAGATTTAATTCGGAGATTAAGAACAAATACCTTAAGAAGCTTTAACAGTTCATTAATGGAAGATTAATGGAGATCCAAAGCTTGTTCAATCACCTTGTTCAATCCAATTATAATAAAATACTAATCCGAAATTCTAATTTATTATCGCGAGAGCGGGATACATGGTGATTGAACAAGCTTTGGATCTCCATTAACCTTCCATTAATGAACTGTTAAAGCTTCTTAAGGTATTTGTTCTTAATCTCCGAATTAAATCTTTTGTTTTCGCATGGATCCTGCGGAGGGGTTTTGAATTTTTGGTTTATTTTCACGTTTTCCGTTGCGTTTATGTGCTCGAAAACCTTCAGGTTCATCTCCAAGTTAGGGGAAAAGTGTCTACCCTTCTTCAAAGCTTTGAAGAACATGAAAAATTTTGAGTGAACAACAGAAAGCTAAGAAGCCTTTGAGTCCTTGAAAAAAAATACACGACTGAAGCACCATTGTTGGCAAAACCAAAACCTGGAGAAATGCTCTATCTATACTTGGCAGTTTCAAACACCGCCTTGGGAGCTATTTTGGTGAAGGAAAAATCAAAGGTTTAGAAACCCATCTACTATGTGAGCAAAATTCTGCACGGAGCAGAGGTAAACTACTCTCTGATAGAAAAGTTTGCTTTAGCCTTGATCATGGCCTCAAGAAAATTACGTCTGTACTTTTAGGGGCATAAGATAGAAGTCTTGACTGACTAACCATTAAGAAACATCCTGCATAGGCCTAAGGTCAGAGGAAGACTGATCAAATGAGAGATTGAGTTGGGAAAGTTCGACATCAAGTATAAGCCTCGAACGACCATTAAAGTACAGGCACTTGATGGCTTCATGGTTGAATGTACCATCGACAACCAAGAAATCAGGGAGTAGGAAGTAATACCCTTGGAGGGCAAAGAAGTTGAAAAACAAGATGAAGAGATGGTATTTAAGGAATACTGGGTGCTCTATTTTTATGGGGCATCAAAAACAAAATCAAGTGGAGCAGGTTTAGTGCTACAAAGTCCCGATGGATTTCTCATTGAGTATGCACTAAAGTTGGAATTTCCGACAACAAACAATGAAGCTGAGTATGAAGCCTTGATAGCCGGCTTAGGTTTGGCTGGGGCCTTGAGAGTTAATACTCTCAAAGTCTGTGGAGACTCGAGATTGGTAGTCTCACAAGTAAATGGAGAATTTGAGGCTAAGGATGAAACCATGGCCAAATATCCGAAGCTTGTGAAAGCCATCATGATCCAGTTTGATGAATCCTATATGGAACACATCCCTAGAGAAGAAAACATGAAGGTCGATGCCTTCTCTAAATTTGCTTCTTCTGAGATAGAGAACTATTTCGGAAGTGTATACTTCCAAGTCTTGAAGACCCCGAGCATCAATGGAAAACTAATAGCACCTATTGACATAGGTGGCTATTGGATAGACCCCATTAAGGCTCATCTTGAAACCGGTTGGTTACCAAATAATGCCTTGGAGGCACGAAAGTTGACAGTGAGAGCATTGAGGTACACCTTGATCGAAGGGATCTTATACAAGAAGTCTTTTGTCATTACTTACTTGAAGTGTCTACGACCCTAGGAGGCGGAGTTAGCCTTGAAAGAAGTTCATGAGGGAATTTGTGGGCAGCACTTGGGGGGCAGGGCCATTGCTCATAAAATCACTCGTCTAGGCTTCTACTGGCCAGATATGCTTGCTAATGCGAAAGATTGTGTGAAGAAGTGCGAACGGTGTCAAAAGCATGCACCTGTGGTTAGGCAACCGCCCGAGATGTTAACATCAGTTAACTCACCAATCCCGTTTGCCATGTGGGGCATGAACATACTTAGGCCATTTCCAGTGGCAAGTGCACAAAGGAAGTTCTTGATAGTGGCAATTGACTAATTCACAAAGTGGATTGAGGCTAAACCTCTAGCCAAGATAACCACCAAACAAGTATTGCAATTTCTATGGGAAAGTGTAATATATCGATATGGAAACCCACGAATCCTGGTCACGGACAATGGGAAGCAGTTTGACAATGAAGATTTCAAGAAGTACTATGATGAGAACAACATTGAGTTGCGATTCACATCAGTTGCTCATCCTCAAGCAAACTGACAAGACGAGGTGGCCAACCGAATCATCCTAGATGGACTCAAGAAGAGAGTTGAACGCTCAAGGAACACTTGGGTGGACGAGTTGCTCTCTATACTTTGGGCATATCGTACCACTTGCAAGGTTACTACTGAAGCAACTCCATTCATGTTAGCCTATGGGGCAGAAGATGTGGTGCCAGTGGAGATTACTCATACCTCCCCAATAGTAGGGGCCTTTGAGCCTGAATCGAACGAAGAAGGTATGAGTTTGGCTCTTGATCTAATTGATGAAGTCAAAGATGAGGAAAATGCCAAGATCGTGGAACATCATAAGCGAGCATCTTTCTACTACAACCTGAGAGTTAAAGAAAGGTTCTTTCGTCAAGGAGACTTGGTTCTCAGAAAGATTGAAGTATCCGGGGTTGGACAGAAAGGAAAATTAGCCCCTAATTAGGAAGGGCCCTACAAAGTCAATAATATGTTTGGACGAGGCTCGTATAAGCTAGAAACCCTCGAAGGGCATGAGGTGCCAAGGACTTGGCATGCCTCAAACTTAAAAGTTTATTATATTTAGTGCATCCTAAAAGGATCCGCTAGTAGAACAAGTAGAAATAAGGTTCGATGAAATCATGAGCTTCCTAGAAAACAGATGAAGGGTTGAACCCATTTTGATTGGTAGAAACATCCTCAAAGCTTTGCCAAGACAAACTACAAATGAATGCAAAGAAAATCATACAAAATATGCATGTCAACTACACAAATAGAGTTGAATACAATGAACCCTGAAGGGTGAATGTTGCTAATAAACATACAAAAGAAAGCCAAAGATGCCTATTGTTAATTAGCGAAAATTTCAAGCTCAGGAGAAGTTTGATATGATAGACTTGAGAATGAATCACTACGAGTGCATCCATCAGTAAGAACTCGTAAGGGTGAAGGGATGAAACCCAAGAAACCTAAGACATTCAATCCAAACCCCATCATTCGATATGCTCAATGAAAGGCTTGAAGCCAAAACAAGACGGTATAAGACATAAAAGGCTTATGCAAATGTCAAGCTAGCCTCGAATAAGGCAAAATCATTGTAAATGTGAAGGTCGCTCCACACTTTACACCAAGACGATACTCGTGAAACACTAGTGTATATTAAAATCCCCAAAAAAGGGTAGTAAGTCCCAGGTAAGGGATAAAAAGACCTCAAGTCTCGAAAAAGACCAGTATAACTTCTATTAAATCCTAGTGCATTATCATAGAAGTTGGGGGTAACCCTAAAGACATAATTAATATTGCATTAATTAAACCTAGATGGTCCATAAATAAGGCCCATTAATAAGGCCCGAAACTCTAATTAAATATTAATTTCGTAATTAATATTTGAGTTAGAAGTACAACCTGTATTAGAAGACGTCCAATACAGGCTTGTTCTAATACAAGTGGGTTTGTTTCAATACAAGTCTGTTATGATATGGAAACAACTCCTACAAGGAAGGATCCAGAATTAATCATTATCCACCGTCAAGGATAAGACTTATCCTTCAAGGAAGTGATAATACTTATCCACCGTCAATGATAAGATTTATCGTTCAAGGAAGTGATAATACTTATCCACCGTTAATGATAAGATTTATCCTTTAAGGAAATCAATACTTATCCACTAGGCTTCTAAACGCCTATATAAAGGGTCTGACCCCTCATCTCAGAACTACGTTTTAGACTTCATCCTCGAATAAGGACATACAAGTCACTACGTCCTTGGTGTGCCTCTGCCGCCATAGCCCCGCGGGCACCACCAAGAACTACGTTTTTTTGCTTGATTCTCAGCATTGATTGAGATCCGTAGGCATCTTGTGAGGGCAGATTTAGCCACGAAACACGAGAACAGCCATTAAATTCGCAAGCACAATTTTTATTAACATACTTGTAAAAATTTAACTGATAAATATATTATTTATATTTATTTAAAATTACACGAAACACAACACAAAAAGTACACGATACGAAAGGTACACGACACGGAATGTACACGAACCTAAACGGGTCGGTTTTGTGTTTAGCACTTACGTACATGAAATACGAAAGTACACGACATGAAAATACAGAGAAAATGCCCCAAATGGCACAGGTGGAAAATAAAATGACCCAAATGGCACAATTGAAAAAAATGGCCCCAAATAGCACATTATAACGTTAGATCGTATAATGTTTTCCTTTATACCAGAACACTATTTCAACCAGCGTTTTTTGCACTTAAAAAAAAATATTCCCCCTTATATTTTCAATATTTCCCAATAAAAAAAAGAATATATCTAACACTACTGTTGAGTTTTGAGTTCAATTAAGAGAGAGAGAGAGAGAGAGAGAGAGAGAGAGAGAGAGAGAGAGAGAGAGAGAGAGAGAGAGAGAGAGAGAGAGAGAGAGAGAGAGAGAGAGAGAGAGAGAGAGAGGAGAGGGGGGAGAGAGAGAGAGAGAGAGAGAGAGAGAGAGAGAGAGAGAGAGAGAGAGAGAGAGAGAGAGAGAGAGAGAGAGAGAGAGAGAGAGAGAGAGAGAGAGAGGGAGAGAGAGAGAGAGAGAGAGGGAGAGAGAGGGAGAGAGAGGGAGAGTTTTGAGTTCAATTATGGGAGAGATGGAGAGAGAGAGAGAGAGAGAGAGAGTTGCAACTGGGGCTCATACTAGTTCTCAATTGATGCAATTAGGTTTGCAATTAGGGTTTATTTCTTGTTCTCGCCTACAGAATCATGGAATTTAATGTACGTATTTCTATTGTGTTTATTATGTGGTTTACTAGATTAAGTTCAATTTTCAATGTGTACATGTCTATATGTTTTTGTATATATGTATATGTATGTGACTCCATTTCCTCTTCATTAGTTATTGTTATGTCATGTGAGATTCTGTTGTTGTGTGTTATAACTCTTATAAACTTATTGAACATCAAATGAGTCGGGGATCGCCTTTACAGTTTGGCTACAACATATGCTATAGTGTCTCTGTGCTAAATGTGGATATCGATATCCTCTTTCGACATTGTTTCCAATGGCTAGGCGTATAGATAGTCAATACATTTAGATAGCTCCTTGCTATGAATGATATTTTCGACTCTTCTGAGACGTTTATAGTTTGTTAAATTTTCGACTATTCTGAGACGTTTACAGTTTGTTAAGACATATGTATCAAATGGAAAGTGTTACAAAGTCTATATGTCCAGTACTTCAGCAGCCTTTATATTATGGCTACTATGTGTTTTAGGGTCTGAAATTAAGGAAAACACAACTTGCAGATCATCGATGCTTTCCTAGTGCTACAGATATAATATTGAGTTATCAAAGTGAAATGTATATTATGTTCTTGTTTATAAATCTGCTAATCTTATACAAGACGCTAATATTTTGTCAACTACAGGTCTGGTATTTCTTAATGCATGGTGGCATGGGGATATATTTGGACTTCTCCTAGCAACAACTAGATTTGCTTGGAATTTAATATATTAAGTTGTTAGAATGTTAGACATTGGGTACTTTTTGTTATTTAGTTGTTATCTCTCTTAGATTTAGAGGATTTTATGTTTGTAATAATCACGTATACTCTCTTTAGTGTTGTTGTAGACGTTCGTTATCGTTTTTTTTTGTTTTTGCTCTTTACATTCTGCAAATTATTTTTTCTGCATACTTGTTGTTTTTCTGCATATTTAGACTGCTGGTACTGATTTTAAGTTTCAGAGTGTTGAATTTTTCTATATTAAGTTGTGTTATGAGTGCAATAGACTTTAAATAATTCGAGATAGCTGGGAAATGGCTTTGCTTTGTGTCTGCTATTCTAGAGAAAAACTGGGAAAACACAAGTTAAACTTGCGTTTTGCAGTGAACACACAGCTTAATCTTGCGTTTTGAATTGAACACACAACTTAATCTTACGTTTTGTAGTGAACACACAACTTAATCTTGCGTTTTCTTCCATAAACATAACTTAAACTTGCGTTTTGAAGAGTAAACATAACTTAAACTTGCGTTTTGAAGAGTAGAACACAACTTAAACTTGCGTTTTGAGGTTTAAAAAAAAACTTAAAGTTGCGTCCCCAAAAGTATTGAGGTGGGTTTTATGACACCCATAACACAACTTAAACTTGGGTTTTCGTCTGCAGACAACACTTGAAGTTGCGTTTCCGGAAAACACAATGTTAAGTTGCGTTTAGACAACCATAACACAACTTAATCTTGCGTTTTGACACATGTAACAAAACTTAATCTTGCGTTTTGGGCACCTTAAACAACACTTAATGTAGCGTTAGGGAGCTTGTGCATGAAAAAAATTATCAAAGTTAAACGCTACACGATTTAGCGTTTTCTGAAAACGTGATTTCATCCCGTGTCTTAGAGTGCTATTTGGGGTCATATTTCCTGATTGTGCCATTTAGGGCATTAAAGGTCAAATTTATGCCATATAGGGCCAACACCCAAAATACACGACATGAACGAATTGCAAGTGATATAAAAAATAAACGGCCACTCATGTGACCATGGCATTGACCATAGGGTAACAAGAATAAGAGAAATGACCCCATATGACACAATTATAAAACAAATGACCCAAAATGGCACTATTGAAAAAAATGGTCCAAAATAGAACATTAAAACGCTACATCGTCTAGCGTTTTGAAAATAGCGTGAAAACACAACTTAAAGTAGCGTTTTCACCCAAAAACACCACTTAAAGTAGTGTTTTTTAATATAAACCCAACTTAAATCAGCACTTTTAGTGTCAAAACACCACTTCATCTAGCGTTTTATTGAAAACGATACTTAAAATTGCGTTTTGTGAAAACAATACTTTAGTCATTTTTTCCAATTGTGCTATTTGGGGCATTAAACTTATAATATGTGCCATTAAGGGCGAACACCCAAGAATCACCTGGATTCATAAAAAGGGAAATTTAGGCAAAAAAGATAAAAAAATTAAATTAAGAAAAAAAAGGAGAGCAAAGAAATGGGAAATACACATGTGGTGGATTTGAACGCACTCGCATGTATACACACACACATATAGATACATGGCCTGTTTGGGTACTGTAATAAGTCAGCTTATGACTTATAAACCCATAAAAATTTATGATGGATGTTTGCTTACCCAACTTATAACTTATATATTCATAAGTTGAATGTTAGTAATAACGTACATTTTCCTTAACTTATTGATTTATTCCTTAGTGCATGTTTGGCAACTCAAAGTTGGAACTGTTTTGGGCTTAAAAGCCCACTTTGGCTTATGGGCTATGTTTGGACAAATAAGAAAAACCTACTTATCACGGTTTATTATGCATAAGCTGAATGGTATCTGAGGCTAACATTTCTCAAATAAACCCAACTTAATTATCGTTATTCTTCATTTCCCCTTTCATCTTCAATTACTTTTCTTTCTTTTCATTTACTTCCTTCAACTGTGAGAATTCAATTCTTCAGTTTCCTTATTACTTTATTCAACTACGAGCCTTTAATTTCTAACCCCTTTTCTGCCCTCTTCTCATTCACTTTTCTTTTTTGTTCTGCTTGTTTCTTTTCTGTTCTGCCTGTTCTTCAATTTCTGTTCGTAATGGCGGCAACCCCACCGGTGACCCCTAATGCTAAGTGGACAGATGAATTACATAAATTCTTTGTTGAATTATGTGCTGGTGAAGTTATCAAGGGCAACAAAGTAGGGACAACTTTGAATAAGGAAGGTTGGGTTGCAGTTCACACGGAATTTGTGAGGCAAAAGAATGTCCCGTAGACGATGAGACAATTTAAAAATCATTGGGAGGCGATGAAACCAGATTACCAGCTTTTTAAGAAATTGAAGTTCGGAGAAAGTGGGTTGGGATGGAACGAGAATACCAAGACAATCGAGGCGTCTCCTGTATGGTGGTTACACAAAACACAGGTATTATATATGCGTATTGTTAGCATTACAATTTTTTGAATATTGGTGTTATGTGGTTGGGGGTTTGAAGGTATGTATGTGTTTGGAAATTGTTATGTGGTTGGGGGTCTGAAGATATCATAAGAATAAATAGCTTGGAAATTGTCTGAAGATATCATAAGAATTATTAATAGTTTGGAAATTTTTTCTGCACTGGCCATATCTTTTATGTGTTGATATTTTCATTAGCCCTAGAATTGCAGTCTACGTTGAAATTTTTCTCCTTCTACCGTAATTTTCTCCTTCTTCTGGTACTTTTTTACAAGTTTTGTTTGCCCTTTTTATCTATGTATTCAAATCTCTGTGTTGTTTTCTATGTATAGCTGCTGCTTTAATTGTTGTTTTCTAATGTTTCAGTTGAGATCTGATTGACTTTTCTTATTGTAATTCATCTGTTATTTATTTCTTCTTGGTGGATTAAATTAATTAATTGTGAATTAATCTTGTGTCGTGGTTGCTCTGCTGGTTTCCTTTTTTGTTTTTGGATTAGATTGACTTATCGAATATTTATGTATGCTTTTACTCTTTTATGTATCCAAATTATTACTGTCATTAGGTTGCATTAGCCTTGCGCAAGTGATTGTAGACATGACATGACAGAGAAACAAAACATTAACCCTCAATAGTTTGAAGAACCAATCTATATGTAAGAAAATGATTCATTGAAAAGCTGACTACTGTCTGAAGGTAGTATAAGGAGGCAGCATTAACACCTGAACTTGCTTCTTTTGTGTGGAACCCATGTTTCCTGCTGCTTAACACCTTAAAGTATGAACAACATTTATGCATTCATATACCCGGCTTAGAGTGTGGCAACTCTACATGCCAACACTCCTTACAATTTGATCAAAACATGATTCGGTTACAATTAATAAGTGTTGGACAAATTGGTTCACATGCATTAATATTGATGCAGGAGGGTGGTAAAAATGAAGGGTCAAAATTCAGAAGCATACAAAAAAGTTAGAGTTAGCATATCTAAGGAAAGTAGACTGTCTGCATGTTGGGTGGGAATGTGTCTATCTTTGTCACACAGCTTTGTTGGTTTATAAACAACTAGTGAATAATAAAGATTTATAAAGGGTCACAAGAGGAAGACATTCACAAAGATTTATAAAGGTAAGTACAGAAGAAAGAAGAAGGTATAAAAAGTAGAAACCCAAATTTGAAAATTTGAAAACAAGAGATGAATTCTCAGATATAACATTTGAAACCAAGCTCAAAAAAGGGCTTCCTTGCAAAAAGTTCACCCTTGAAAACTGATCTATTAAACAACTATAACTAGTGGTGTGCAGCTAATGTAATTTAGGGCATGTCTTGGTCTAGTTTTTTAGACTTCAAAAAGAAATACCAAAACAATGTCCCTGGTTATCCTTTCTTTAATTGTTCTATGGAAAGCCTATTCGGTGTATGTTTTTCTTTTTGTTTCTCTTCTGATGCAACCAAAGTGGCACTGGCAAGTGTAATACTAGCTGTTAGGTGCTGGAAACCAAACTTAAAAGATTTAGTTAGTATTAAAAACTAGAAGAAATGTAGTAAATAGCATACAAGTTGCTGTGGTTTAGTTAGTAATATGTTGAACAACAAATTTGATAATAAACACATGTAGTTAGATACATTGCAGCTGAAATGGTTGCTGTGGTTTATTTCCTGGAGTTGTTGATTCTTTGGCACCACCAAACCATTGCAGCTGCTACGACATACTCTGTACTCTGCGTAGTTTTCGTTATAAACTTTAATGACAGATTGGTTTACTGACAGTTTTGGTTGCTCTGCTGGTTTTCTTTGTTGTTTTCGTAATATGTTTAACAAGATTCTCAGAAAGCCTCTTATCAGAGAATTACAGATTGGTTTACTGAACAAGCATATTGCTTTATGCTTATTGTACTTCTTTCTTTGTACAGGAGAATCCAAAATATGTGAAGTTCAGAGACAAAGACCTATCATTGTATATGCAGTATTATGACACCTTGTTTGGTGACATTGTTGCAACCGGTCAGAGGGCAAAAGCTGCTAACACATATTCTGCGGTGAATCTAGAAGTAGGTGAAGAGTTTACCGAGGTCATGGGTGAGGAAGATGAGGGAAAAGAAGGCAGTGGTGATAGCGATGACAACAACATGCAAAGCCCACCTAATCTGTTTCCAGCACCTTCACTGAACAAGTCCAAGAGCAGTGGTACGAAGAGAAAGAAATCTGGAGCTGAGTTTGTGCGGGCAGGTCTTGATAGCCTTGCAGCTGCAATGTCTTATAGGAGCACACAATCAACTGCCGCTACTGATGATGCTGCTTTGAATGCTGCGGTTGACATTCTAGATGACATGGAGCAGGTTCCCTCCGGTAGTGAGTTGTACTTCTATGCCAGGAGGTATCTTCTTGAGAAAGGAAATAGAACACTTTTCCTAAGGGCACGCAGCAACGAACTACGTTATGGTGAGCTTATGTACAATTTTACAAGAAGGGCAGGTGGAAATTTTAATGACAACGAAAATATTTAGTTATGTTATTCCCGTGACTCTGTGCATCTAAAAGATGTGATAGGAATAGATTTTCATATCTACTTTTGTTAAAAGTAGATCCTGCTATTCTGTCATGTAATGCCGACAAACTCTTTTCATGCAGTATTTTCAACTTGTAATGGATGATTTGTGTTTCAGTTTCACATGGTTACAGTAAACAATTTGTTGGTTTGTAGGTTGCATTTTCTGTGTATCACATGGAAATAGTACAGTTAACATCAACTTGTATCTGTGTATATATATGAAGCTAGATTTCACAATTCTCTTTCAAAAATATCAAAGCCATTCTTCTAAAATTCATTCACGTAAATGGATCCTTTCAACACAAATTCTCCTTTCAGTCAATATGTTAGTGGAGATAATCAATTCGACCAGTCATCTAATGCTCCATACAACAATCACAACCAGTCTTTCAACGCATTCAATAATTTTGGTCAGTCTTCCAACTATAGTTTTGGCGATTCTTCTAATACATACAATTATATTGATCAGTCTGTGAATGCATTTAATCCTTTTGCTAAAGTTTCATACACATTGGAAGAAGAAAATGAGGAGGAAAGTGCGGAAAATTTATTTGATTGGCAAGTTGTATGTACTGCTGCTGCATACACTTTAGTGTACTACTATGACACATTTGTCCACAAAGAGCCATGTCGTACTTCAATTCGCACAGGATCAAGATTAATTCGTGAAATATTAGAAGGAAACGATTCTCGTTGTTATCAAGATTTTCGTATGAACAAGGTTGCCTTTCAGTCATTATGTCATACTTTAGTTGAACAATATGGATTGGTTTCCACGCGTGGAATGTCCAATTGCGAGGAGGTCGGTATGTTCCTAATGACTGTTGCTCATGGGACAGGAAATCGTTTAATGCAAGAAATGTTCAATCATTCCGGTGAGACAATAAGTCGACATTTTCATTCTGTTCTCGAAGCGATCTGTAGGATGGCAAAGGATTTTATAACTCCAGATCCAAATTATAATGCTGGAGCTGGATATCATAAACCTCAACAGAGTCAATATTATCCACATTTTAAAGTAAGTTTATTCGTGCATGTGCATTATTTTTCAAATATTAAAAATATAATTGTTGTTGTAAATATATTCATATTAATTGCAGAATGCTATAGGAGCTATTGATGGAACTCATATTAAATGCCGGATACATGAATCAGAGCGTACACCTTATTTTGGTCGAAAAGGATATGCTACTCAAAATATTCTTGCATTGTGTGATTTTAACCTGTGTTTTACTTTTGCATGGGCGGGATGGGAAGGCGGAGCACACGACAGTCGCATCTTAACCGAGGCTAAAAGTAGAACTGAGCTTAACTTTCCACATCCAACTGGAAATAAATTTTATCTTGTAGATGCAGGTTATCCACACAAAAGAGGATATATGGCTCCGTACAAAGGTTCAAGCGTAAGATACCACATCCAAGATTTTCGTCGGGCTAATGGTACCACACGTGCACCTCGAAATGCAAAAGAAAAATTTAATCACCTACATTCTTCATGTAGAATGGTTATCGAGCGAACATTTGGAGTTTGGAAAGCTAGATTTGCTATTTTAGCAAATATGCCAATGTATTCGATAGGTACACAAACCGATATCGTTTTGGCTACAATGACGATTCATAATTACATTCGAAAGTCAAATACAGAAGATAATGCGTTTCAAACTGCTGAAAGTGAAACTTACGTTCCCGACAATTCTACTTCGAGAAGTAATAATAGGGATACTGTTAATCCCAAATGACCTAACAGGATTGTAGAAGGGGGGGTTGAATACAATTCTTGATATTTCTTAAACTTAAAACAACTTACAAATAAAAACTGAACTTAAAGTAAAAATCACAAACACATAAATAATTTCAGTTGGATTGTTTGATGATCCAACTGAAGTGATTTTTATTGCGGAAATAATCTGTGATACAAAATGTACACAGCTGCTCAGTTACAAGAATGTAGAGAAGAAAAAATGCTCTCAAAGATATCTAATACAATCTATTTGTTTTTCTTCTCTCTCTTTTATTTTAACTGCTACACTTGGTTATATATTCCCAAGTTTACAAAGCTATTTTTGGCTACACTAAAGTACACTAAAGGTAACCGCCAATAGTTTGCTTTTCATCCCTTTGTCCAGTGGTCCTTGGAGATCCTTGCTTTTGTCTTCATGCTTATTATGATCACTCCCAAGAGCCCAATTGGAAACTGGGATGTTTCCTTATTCCCCATGTCCATTTTAATGGTTTCCAATGCAAAGTACACTTCCACATCACCTTTAGATCTGTTCAGTAACCTGTCACTGTCACTTTGTCAACTATTCAGAAAAGCAATAATGATTCGTTGATAGCAGGGAGATGTGTTTCGTTGATAGCTTTATTCTTCATTTCGTTGATGAGTAAACTTCATTTCGTTGATGAGTAATCTTCATTCCATTGATGAGTAATCTTCATTCCGTTGATGAGTAATCTTCATTCCGTTGATGAGTAATCTTCATTCCGTTGACATGTCTTCACTTAGGCAAAATTACAAGGCACAAGATATTTACAATTAACCAACCTATTTTGCCTATCTATCATTTAGTCAACATGACTTAGAAAACCTATCTCATACATACAACAAAATGCATATCAAACTGTAAAGTATTGTACAGTGCAATTGCTACATCACTCATTTCGTTGATGAGCTTCCTGTCAACGGAATGCTGCAAAGCATGCCATTTCGTTGACAGCTACAAAATAACTTTACACAAATTCTACTAAGTGTTTTATGTTTATCATCAAGAACAACATATTCCTAACAATCTCCCCCAATTTATGACTGATAGAATAACAGTCATAAATCAAGAGACTTGATGATTACAAAAACACTCAGATACATTATAAATTACAAAAGTAGAAAATGCATTAAGCTTCATAATATTTTGAACAAAATAAAAGACTTACAAGACTAATGCCTGGAAGTGCTCCTCTAGACTGAGCAAATGATTCATCTTAGTCTTCTTTGTGGCATAGTCTTCTTCCCTCTCTTAGAGTTGTTTTCCTCAATTTGGACCTGTAGCCTTCTGTAAAAGATCTTCTCTTCCTCATCTTGATCACCAAGCATGGATTGCATAACCTTTAGAGTTTGATTAGATGCTTTATCCAGTTGGTCTTCCATCCTGAAGAATCTTCTGCAGTTGTCCTTGTCCTTAAATTCCATCATCCAGTAAGGTTGAAGATGGATCTTCTTTCCTGTTGAGGGCACTCTGAGCATTCTGGTAAGAGCCTCAGGTTTGTTCCAGCTAGCCTTTATTTGACATATTTTGGAGACCACCTCAGACTTGGCTGTTTTGGTGAAGCCAAAGTCCTTCTTCAAGCATCTAAACACTGTGAGTAGTGTTTGGTAGTCTTCTCCTAAAATCCTGTAGAGAGGCCACACTTGCTCTCTACCACCCTTGAATGTGAAAACTAATCTTTCAGGCAACTTTTGAGAAGCTGCAATGCCCCTTACTTCCACCAGGTTGTCTAAATCAAGATGTAAGCTAGATTCTTCCCTGATGTCAGCAATGTACATGCAGTCCTCTGGATTTGCAGGGGGTTTCTGAGGTTGTGGCTTTCTCACAAATATTGGCTTTGCCTGGACAGCCCTTTTCTTTGACTTTGTTGGCTGATCCTTTTCAAATAGGAACCTTGGAAAATAGGCTTCATCAAATTCAATAGGCTCCTCTTTTGGCATGATTGGTTGATCATGAAAGTTGACAGGGTGTGCAGGATCACATGCCAATTTTTCTTCATGAGATTGATCAACAGGAATTTGATGTGCACTTGTTGTGGAAGAGGCTTGAGCAGTGTCCTGAGAATCCTCTTTGTCAAAGTCCAGATTCCTTTTAGCTCTAGCCTTTGGTTGCCTTGTGCTCTTCTTTGCACTCCTTTCCTCTCTTGCTTTTTCTTCTAGTTGTCTTTCTTCTTCATCAAGAGATTGAGCAACTGCAAGTGCTTGCATTGCTGCTCTTTCTGACTCTTCAGCTTTAGCTTCAGCAAAGTTTGGGTGACCAGCCCAAACACAGATTTCTTGCTCATTCCTATATACAATTGCCCTTTGCTTCCTTATCTCAAGATCATTGCTTTTCTTGCTCTTTGTGATAAGTAGACCAAGAAGCTTGAACTCATCTGGATAAGGTGTAGGATAGAGAATCCTTGCTATATTTTTGCCTTTTGGTTTAGCAGGGGACTTGGGAGATAAGCTTCTTTGGAGTGTAGCTTGTACCACATCCCTAATGCATGAAGTTTGTCTCTTCTGGTAAGGAGATGGCTGGGACCAAAACCTTTGTGATTTGTATATCAAGCTCCTTAGTTTTCTCCCCCTTTTTGTTATCATCAAGTGAGATGATAGGGATTCCTTGAGTTGCCAGAAGCTGGGTGAGTAGCTGAGTTTGCTTCTCCTGTTCCTTCTGCATGTGAGAAAGTGTAGCCTCAACTTTGTCCACTCTAGAGGAGAGAGTTTTCAAAGATGAGGACACTTCAGGTTCCTTGGTGAAAAACCTTGACATCTTGGAGACAGTGTGAAGAAGAAGCTTTTCATCTAGCCTCCTGTCAGTAGCATCCCTAAGGTTGCTAATTGAATCCTTGATTTCTGTAGCCTCAATCCTTGTCTGCAACATTTGTAGCCTTTGAATTTCCAGAGAATCCATTATGCCTTGTAGAATTTCTTGTCCCTTGCAGTTGCTGACTCATGAGCTAGATATGCCTCATTGTACTGCCTTGTGATAGCAGCATCCAAGTTGGATCTACCATGCATATCTTGAGAAAGCCAGTTTGGTGTAGGAAGCACCACAGAAGTCCCAGTCTGTGTAGTAGTGGCCACCTGTAGATTGTCACCAAAGTTGTCCTCATCATCAGAAAAATTGAAGTCTCCACTTGCTGCAGCTGCTGGAGATAGATTGGTCAGGGCATCCTTTGCTCTTTGCATTGATGCAGTAGTATGAATTAAATTGAGTGACCTTTCTGCCTCCACATTGCCCTGTTGAGCCATAATTTGATAGGCTGACACAGGATGAGTAAAGGTCTCAGGATCCAGGGAAATACTATCCAGAGTTTGTTGATAATGCTCTTGGAAGGTAAGTTCCCTTTCTCCCTCACTGACCCCCATTAACTCACTACCAATGGTTGCTTCCTCCCTTATCACTCCTGTAGTCCCTTCTCTCTCTCCACTCTTTTCTTGCATCATGGGCTCCCCATGGCTCACACCTCTCACACCCTCACCTTCACCTAATAAGGTGGTACTCTCAATCTCTCCTTTTTCCTGGCTGGAAGAAATAGCCAGCCTCTCACTCTCAGACTCTCCTTTTGTCTGGCTGCAAGCCAGCCTCTCAATTTCACTCCCTCTCAAACCTAAAAGTGTCTCAACTACCACCAGGTCATCTACACTAGTTGTGGAAACAACTTGATTTTCAATAAGGGGTGTAGATTGACCTATCAACGGAATGGTAGTTTGAACTGTCAACGGTATGGATACCGTTGATGGAGAAACACTTGTCAACGAAAGAAGCTGTTTCGTTGATGAAGTCAATAAAGCACTTTGAGAAAGTGAAATTACAGTAGAATCTGTGGTGATTGATTTTAGAGATTGGTCCACAGATCCTCTTGCAACTTCAGAAAAAATTGGTTGATGGCCCAACAAATCACTTAACAAGTGATGGCCACCAACTTCAGAGTGGGGCTTCTCCAAGATTAGAGTTGGAGAATCAGGAATAGATGAATGGATCATGTCCACATCTAGAGATAGAGTTGGTGAATTTGATGGAGATAGTTCAAGGTTGATGTTTAGAGAATGGGACTGTAACCCCAGAGTAAAGATAGGGGTTACATCAAACTGAATTTGTGAAACTGGAAGTGTAGCTTCCAGAGTGTGTGCACCCTGTGAACCCTTGGATTTTTGTTTCACCCTCCTTTGGTATTGGGAAAAAGTAGACTGTGGGCTTGAAGTGTCCTTTACCCTCTTAGAGTGTGCTCTTGGAGGAGAGCTTGTTTCAATAATTACATCCTTTTGGGAGGATGCAATTAGACTTGTGCTTAAATCCATATTACTCATTGTGCCTCGTTAGGAAGACACAATGGGGCTTGGTTGGATCTCACTCATCTTTCCTTCCTTATCCTTAGGGTTTCTTTTATGTTCACCCCTTCCCTCACCTCTCACAGCACCTACAACACTCCCCTTAGGCTGTGTAGTGGATTTTACAACAGGTGCCTTTTGGGAAGCACCTGAGGTTGGCTTGGAGGATTTCTTTGATTTTGGTTTTGTTGCTGGGGCAGGAGCCTGTTGGGTCACAGCTACAGACTCCACAGCAACAGGACTGGGTGATACAGTTGAAGTAACAATTATACTAGAAGGGATAGCAGTAGTTACCTCAATTACTGGCAGATACACCACTGGAACCTCACCATTGTGGTTCAGCCTCAGTATGTCTGTCAATACTCTCTTCTCTTGCACAAAACACTCAAACTTGGAAACAGGGTTAGAGATAACTAATGGTGTTGGACTAACATGATTAGCCAACATCATCAGAAACCTAGCATAATAGATATTTTTTTTCCTATTAGCCTTATCACCCAACTTAGAACCAATTTCATACATAAGTTGGGTGCTAAAGTTGTAATATCTATCAGTTAGGAGCATGGTAAATAGAATTAACATAGAATTGGTCAATGCATCAAAATTGCTAATCTTACCAGAAAATACCTTGATAAATGCATCAGCTAAATAACTATATTCTCTAACCAATCCTCTCCTAATTATTCTACCCAAATTATCAGTAGGCAAAGAGTAGTTTATGGAGTTTAGCAAGTTAACCATTTCAGTATTTGTAGGCAAATCATTACAGTTATTTCCAGGAATATGTAAACATGCTTGCAATACATCAGAATTAACTATGTACTCTTTACCTTGGATGGTGAATTGGAGTGTGCAGTTTGTTCCACTATACTCACACGAGGTCCAAATCTCCTCGATTATCTCATTGTAGAGAGGAATTGAGTGAAACATTGCATAGCTCAATTTGCAGTTCTTCATGAAGTCCATCATCTTGAAAAAGATACTGTTTGGACCCTCCTTGACAACAAATGGAATTGAGTTGTTCTTTTCATAAATGAACCCTCCTGCTGACATAAGCTTGACTATGGGTGCCATTGTTGTGTGAAGAAAAGCTTCGAACTAAATTGCTTGTTAGAGAGAAGAAGAGAGAAAAGCCTTTGGAATTTTTGAGAACAGGTAAAAAGAAAATAAAGAAAATAGAATTTCTTAAATACTCCCCCAAAAATTCTCAGAAAAAGAGTCCAATAATAAATGTAAATTACTGGACTGGCTTAAAAATATAACTGTTACTTTTAAAGAATTACCATGATTTATACTTACAGGGGTGTATGCATAGATCGTGGTAACGGACGTGTCAAATTTCAACGGTTCAGATTAATTGCGCTAAATCAACGAATCAGGATTGGGCGGTTAAAGTCCCGTCTTATTTCGTTGATAAAGCTGCGTTTCGTTGATATAAAAGAGCTATCAATGAAACACCCAGAAAAATGCTAAGACTGTCAACGAAATGGTTCGTTTCGTTGACATAGTAATTTTGACTTAGGCAAAATTTCACTTTTTCCTGAGAAAATTAATTCACAGAAAAACATAGCAAGTTTCTGGCTACATTTTAACTTGCAAAAATCTCAAAATAATTAAGAGAAATTTAACATACCTAGCTCACTTACTAATCTTGAGAATGTGGATTCATCAAGTGGCTTGGTAAAGATGTCTGCAAGTTGTTGTTCACTTGGAACAAAATGTAACTCCACAGTACCATTCATAACATGTTCTCTAATGAAATGGTACTTGATGTCAATGTGCTTGGTCCTTGAATGTTGTACTGGATTTTCAGTAATGGCAATGGCACTAGTGTTGTCACAGAAAATAGGAATTTTCTCAACTCTTATTCCATAGTCAAGTAGTTGATTTTTCATCCATAAAATCTGTGCACAACAACTTCCAGCTGCAATATACTCAGCCTCAGCTGTGGAGGTAGAAACTGAGTTTTGTTTCTTGCTGAACCATGAGACAAGCTTGTTTCCTAAGAATTGACAGGTGCATGTTGTGCTTTTCCTGTCAATTTTACATCCTGCAAAATCTGCATCTGAATAACCAATTAGTTCAAAGCCAGATTCTCTAGGATACCAAATGCCAAGGTTTGGTGTTCCTTTGAGATATCTGAAAATTCTTTTAATAGCAACTAAATGGGATTCCCTAGGATCAACTTGAAATCTAGCACATAGACATGTAGCAAACATAATATCAGGTCTACTAGCTGTTAAATACAAAAGTGAGCCTACCATGCCTCTGTAACCTGAAATGTCCACAGATTTTTCCTTAGTATTCAATTCAAGTTTGGTGGCAGTAGGCATGGGAGTTTTGGCAGGAGAGCATTCCATTAAGTTAAACTTCTTTAATAAATCATGAATATATTTTATTTGACTAATGAAAATGCCTTCATTAACTTGCTTCACTTGAAGACCAAGAAAGTAAGTTAATTCTCCCATCATGCTCATTTCATATTTACTTTGCATAAGCTTGGCAAACTTTTGACAAAGTTTCACATCTGTAGACCCAAAGATTATGTCATCTACATAAATTTGAACAAGTATAGTAGAGCCATTCACAACCCTGTGAAAAAGAGTTTTATCTACAATACCTCTAGTGAAGTGATTCTCAAGGAGGAACTGTGAAAGTGTGTCATACTAGGCTCTAGGTGCTTGTTTCAAACCATAGAGTGCTTTGAGGAGGAAATATACATATTCTGAAAAGTCATCATCTTCAAAACCAGGAGGTTGACTTACATACACCTCCTCTTCCAATTCCCCATTCAGAAAAGCACTCTTCACATCCATTTGATAGACTTTGAAATTGGCATGGGCTGCATAGGCTAGAAAAATCCTTATTGCTTCTAGTCTTGCAACAGAAGCAAAGGTTTCATCAAAATCAATTCCTTCTTCCTGTGAATAGCCTTTTGCAACCAATCTAGCTTTGTTCCTTGTGACTATGCCATTTTCATCCATCTTGTTTCTGAACACCCATTTTGTGCCTATGACACTCCTGTCCTTAGGCTTGGGCACCAGCTTCCAAACATTGTTCCTTTCAAATTGGTTTAGCTCCTCTTGCATAGACAAAACCCAATCTGGATCTAGAAGTGCATCCTCAACTTTCTTTGGCTCATCTTGAGACAGAAAGCTACTATATAGACATTCTTCTTGAGTTGCTCTTCTAGTTTGGACTTTTGAAGACACATCACCTATAATAAGTTCAAAGGGATGATCTTTAGTCCATTTCCTTGAGGGAGGTAGATTTGCTCTTGAAGAGGTAGCTTCATCATGATCATGATTGCCTTGATTGGATATTTGTCCTTGAGAAACTCCCCCTGAGTTTGTTGTCCCTAAATGATCACTTCTAGAAGCATTTCTATGACTGTCAACGGTATTACCATTTTGGCTGTCAACGAAACGCTCATTTTGACTGTCAACGAATCCACCATCATGACTGTCAACGAAATGACCATTTGGTCTGCTAGCAGCTATTCTTTTCAATCTTAATGTAGCAATTTCATCTTCACTACTGCTTTCATCTGTGCTAGATACAACAACTTTAGGCTGTTTCTCAGTAGCCTTAACATGATTCACTTGATCTCCTTCCTCATTTTCAAAAGAAAGACTTTCATGGAAACCTTCATCACAGAGACCTTGAATTTTGAGATCATCAAAAACAACATGTACAGATTCCATAACAATGTTGGTTCTGAGATTATAGACTCTGTAGGCTTTCCCTGCTGCATATCCCACAAATATTGCTTCATCTGCCTTTGCTTCAAATTTCCCCAAATTCTCAGCTTGATTTCTCAGAACAAAGCACTTGCATCCAAAGACATGAAGAAAATCCAATAGTGGCTTCTTTCTTTTGAGTAGCTGATAAGGGGTCATTCCTTTGGCCTGATTAATCAAAGAAATATTTTGAGTGAAGCAAGTTGTATTAACTGCCTCAGCCCAAAAATAAGTTGGTAACTTTGATTCATCTAGCATTGTCCTTGCAGCTTCAATAAGTGTTCTGTTTTTCCTTTCAACTACACCATTTTGCTGTGGTGTCCTTGCTGCTGAAAACTCATGCAAAATACCATTTTCTTCACAGAACACCTTCATGCTTGAATTCTTGAATTCTGTCCCATTGTCACTCCTAATCCTTCTTACTTTCAAGTCAGGATGATTGTTTACCATCTTGATGTGATTGATAATGATTTCACTTGCCTCATCTTTGGAGAGCAAAAAGAAAGTCCATGTAAATCTAGAAAAATCATCAACAATCACAAGACAATATTTCTTCTTTGAAATAGACATGACATTTACAGGGCCAAACAAATCCATATGAAGCAACTCAAGCTGATGGACAATTGATGACTCTGTCTTGCTTTTGAATGATGCCTTCTTTTGTTTCCCTTTTTGACAGGCATCACACAAACCATCCTTGGAAAACTCCACCTGTGGAATTCCTCTTGCAAGATCTTTCCTCACCAAATCATTCATAACTTTAAAATTCAGATGAGATAATTTCTTGTGCCATAGCCAACTTTCATCTTTGCTTGCCTTGCTGAAAAGACAAGTGATGGTTTCTGGACTTGTGCTACTAAAGTCAGCAATGTACACATTCCCTCTTCTGAATCCAGTCATTACCACATTGTTGTTTCCTCCTTTAGAAACAACACATGCTTCTTTAGAAAAAGTAACTAAAAATCTTTTGTCACAAAGTTGGCTAATACTAAGCAAATTGTGATTATGACCATCCACCAATGCAACCTCATCTATGATGACATTCTCTTTTGAAATCAAGCCATATCCCTTAGTGTAGCCTTTGCTGTCATCTCCAAAAACAATACAAGGGCCAGCTCTTTCCTGAAACTCTGTGAGCAGGGTAGAATCACCAGTCATGTGTCTTGAACAACCACTATCCAAGTACCAAAGATTCCTTTTGTCTCCCTGCACACAATAAAACCAAATCAAGTCGATTTTGGTACCCAAGTTTCCTTGGGTCCTGTTTTGTTAGCCTTTGCTTTTCCTTTTATATCATTTTTCACCTTGGGCTCAGATTGATTTAAATCAATCTTTATCCTTGGTGTTGATTTCTGAGGATTGCTCACATTTTCATTCACAGCATGCATAGTTGAAGGAACAAACATGTTATTCATATTCCATGGCATTTGTGGCACATTAAACATATTCATGTATGGATTAGACACAAATGGCATGCTGGCATATGGATTTTGAAATTGTGCATATGGAGCAAACATGTTAGGCATAACAGGCATTGTAGGCATAGAACTATTCATTGCAGGCTTGGGAATTTTTACTTTAACAGTCTTCTTAACAGATTTGCAGTTAGTAGATAAATGACTAACACTTCCACAATTAACACATGTCTTTCTAGGAGCATATTTATCAGGTGTGTAATTGTTGTGTTTGTTAATCCCTACTTTGCCATTCCTGTTATTCTTTTTATTTCCCTTAGCCTCAACTTGAACATTCTCTAACTTATCTTTCAATTGCTTGTTGGACAAGTGACCTACATTAGCTCTCTCAACAGGCTTCTCAACTTTCTTTGATTTACTAGACTCACCTTGAACAAAGTTCTTGGTGACAGGACCATACTTATTATTAAGTCTAGTGAGTTCATCTTTTCTTTTCTCTGTCAACGAAACAGCCTGATCGGTTGATGGTTCATCTGTCAACGAAACATTGCATTCCGTTGACATATCAACCTTCAACAAATGATCATTGTTGTTTGTTGACTCTGTTTCTGATTCTAAGGTTTCACAAACATACCCTAGTTTCTCTTTGTTCTTTTTCCATGATTGTTCACAGAAAGATTCCATACCTTGAACATTAATGATGTTGGTAGCAACATTCCTGGCATCTTTCCATTTAGCAATCACACTTTGTTTTATTTCAAGTTGTGTCTTAAGAATTTCTTCCCTTTGTAACACGTTCTCAAGTTCCTTCTTAGCATCCCTACTAACACATCTCATTTTCTCAAATTCAATGAGCTGTGCTTCTAACATTGCATTCCTATCACTTAAGAGCAAATTAGTCTCTTTTATTCTTGAATTCTCTTTGGTAAGTGATTTAAGAGTAACACGTAAATTATATAATACAGTAGACATTTCATTTACTGCACTATCGCATTCCTCTTTAGAAAGCTCAGAAAGATTAGTAATTGTTACCTGGTTGCTTGAGGAGCTTGCTTCCTGCTCATGATTGTTAGCCATTAGAGCCAAGTTGACATATTCAACATCATCATCAGAATCTTCACCATTACCAGCCCAATCATACTCCTGAGACATGAAAGCCTTTTCTTTTTGCTTGAGAAGTTCAAAGTATTTCTTTTTATAATCAACATGCTCAAATTTCCTGTTGCCCTTCTCAATCTTGGGCTTTCTGCAGTCTCCAGCAAAGTGACCAAGCATTCCACAATTGAAACATTTAGATTTAGACTTTTCAATCCAGTTACTTTTGTTAGGTTGAAAGTCTCTCCTTGGTGGCCTTGCTTCTGAGTTTCTCTTGAACTTGAACTTAGAGAATTTTCTTGACAGAAAAGCAATGTGTTCATCAATCTCATCTAAGTCATCCAAGTTGGCTGGTTCTGGTTCTTCTTCTTCTGTCATCTTGCCTTTACCCTTGCTAACATCACTTCTACAACTAGCTCGACTAGTTGTGGCCTTTGCAGCTTCTTCATTGTCATCTTTCAGTTGGTTCACAGATGCAATCAATGCAATAGATCCACCCTTCTTCTGTACCTTTTCAATTTCTTCATCTTGCTCCATTTCCAACTCATATGTCTTCAAGGTTCCATAAAGCCTTTCAAGAGTGTAGTCTTTGTACTCTTGAGTGTTTCTGAGAGAAACAGTCATAGGCTTCCATTCTTTTGGAAGAGCTCTGAGAAATTTAAGGTTTGAATCCTTGGTTTGATAGATCCTCCCATACAGCTTTAATCCATTCAAAAGCTTCTGAAACCTACTAAACGTGTCATTTAGGGTTTCACCAGCTTTAAAATGAAAATGATCATATTGTTGTATAAGGAGTTGCATTTTATTTTCCATAACTTGCTCAGTTCCTTCACAGAGAGTTCTAATAGTGTCCCATACTTCTTTGGAGGTTGTACAGTTGATGACATTGTCAAACATCTCTTGCTCCAAACCATTAAACAGAATGTTCATGGTTCTCTTATCCTTATGGATTTCTGCAAGATCTTCAATAGTCCATTCTGAGACAAGTTTTGGAATTTCTACATCAGGAGCATCATCTGGCACTCCAATTCTAGATGCAAACTTCATGGGAACGTGTGGACCTTTCTCAATGCAGTCTACATATCTCTCATCCATAGACATGAGATGTAAATGCATCTTTACTTTCCAGTGAAAGTAATTGTCCTTATCAAGAACTGGTATCTTTACACCTGCATCCTTCTTCACCATGGTTACTGTTTTGGTCTTGATCTTTAAACTTCTTGTATGTTAGAAGCTTGCTCTGATACCAATTGTTAATCCCAAATGACCTAACAGAATTGTAGAGGGGGGGGGGGGGTTGAATACAATTCTTGATATTTCTTAAACTTAAAACAACTTACAAATAAAAACTGAACTTAAAGTAAAAATCACAAGCACATAAATAATTTCAGTTGGATTGTTTGATGATCCAACTGAAGTGATTTTTATTGCGGAAATAATCTGTGATACAAAATGTACACAGCTGCTCAATTACAAGAATGTAGAGAAGAAAAAATGTTCTCAAAGATAGCTAATACAATCTATTTGTTTTTCTTCTCTCTCTTTTATTTTAACTACTACACTTGGTTATATATTCCCAAGTTTACAAAGCTATTTTTGGCTACACTAAAGTACACTAAAGGTAACCGCCAATAGTTTGCTTTTCATCCCTTTGTCCAGTGGTCCTTGGAGATCCTTGCTTTTGTCTTCATGCTTATTATGATCACTCCCAAGAGCCCAATTGGAAACTGGGATGTTTCCTTATTCCCCATGTCCATTTTAATGGTTTCCAATGCAAAGTACACTTCCACATCACCTTTAGATCTGTTCAGTAACCTGTCACTATCACTTTGTCAACTATTCAGAAAAGCAATAATGATTCGTTGATAGCAGGGAGATGTGTTTCGTTGATAGCTTTATTCTTCATTTCGTTGATGAGTAAACTTCATTTCGTTGATGAGTAATCTTCATTCCGTTGATGAGTAATCTTCATTCCGTTGATGAGTAATCTTCATTCCGTTGACATGTCTTCACTTAGGCAAAATTACAAGGCACAAGATATTTACAATTAACCAACCTATTTTGCCTATCTATCATTTAGTCAACATGACTTAGAAAACCCATCTCATACATACAACAAAATGCATATCAAACTGTGAAGTATTGTACAGTGCAATTGCTACATCACTCATTTCGTTGATGAGCTTCCTGTCAACGGAATGCTGCAAAGCATGCCATTTCGTTGACAGCTACAAAATAACTTTACACAAATTCTACTAAGTGTTTTATGTTTATCATCAAGAACAACATATTCCTAACAGATACAGAAACTGAAAGCGAGACTAATGTCGATAATATGTGGATTGCAAAACGTGATGAGATTGCTGCTCAAATTCCGTAAATGTTGTAATGTTTCGCTTTTGATATATTTAAAACCTCATGTATTGAATTTCATGTACTGAATAAAAAGTTGTTTTTCAATAAATTTTTTAACTTATAAGTTATAATTACCAAACACTTCATTAACTTATAAGTAAATTTATCCAAACACTAAAATAACTTAAAAGTAATAATTTACTTATCACTTATACTACACTTATTCATTTTAAAGCATAAGTTACTTATTTTAAGCTACCCCAAACGGGCCTTTAATTTCTTTTCCTTTTAATACTTCATATTTTTACATTTGTGTTTTTAAATATTTTTTTAATTTAAAATGCATGTATTTAGCTCATTGTATTTAATAATTATTTTTAAAATATAAATTAACAAATTTGTAACTAACTTATAAGTAAATTTATCCAAACACCATACAACTTATAAGAATTCATCCACTTATCACTTATACACACTTATTAATTTTAAGGTATAAGTCAATTTTTTTAAGATATCCCAAACACGCAGACGGTACACTTTAAGCTATAATAATGTGAGCGGTGTATTCACGTGCTATGACTCGCGTGTCTGTCCAGAAGAATAATAATAGTACTAATTTAAAGTTCATTGATAACAGTCATGTATGCATATACTTTACGCTATATAATGACACAACACAAAAGGCTTCTCCAGCAAGTGTTGTGTTTTTTTCATTTTATTTTAATTTCATCTCTCTCTCTCTCTCTCTCTCTCTCTCTCATGGCTATTTTGGTGGACAAAACTGTATGTTCGCTTCTCTTGTCTTTATTTTGAATTCACTTGTTTCATTTTCTTTATACAATCAAGATTATGTTTCTTTGTTTCCTTATGTGTAAAATTCAAGATTATGTGTATAATTCAAGATTACGTTTTGTAATTCAAGATTACGTTTATGTGTATAATTGAATGTTTTTCAGGGTTTATCATTCTTTCTATTTCTGTATCATTTTCTTGGTTGTGTAATTGAATTTATATGTATTCTATACTTTTACAAGGTCTGGTTGATTTGAACTAATGTGGATTTGTGTTTTCCCTTATTACTCTCTCTCTCTCTCTCTCTCTCCCCCCGCACACAATTATACACACTCTAGATTTGTGTTTTCATGTTCAAATCGTGTTTGAATTTTGTTTTATTCAAGTGCTATGTTTGTTTTTTGTGAAATTGTTGAGTTTTTGGGCTATTTTGAGATAATTTTGTTGAATGAATCTTTGGTTGTGTCTGTATTTTTTTTTTTTTGAATATAATTTAGCCGAGACTTGAACCAAATCTTTCAATATATATTATTGTTCATCGATTTGTTTGTAGTCTACATAGCTTTTCTTTGTTAAGGTCATGAAGTTAGTATACATGTTGTGTGTAGTTAGTATTTTTTACTGAAAAAAGAGAAAACTGACACATGAACATGACCCTTGACAATCTGTTAATTAATTACTTGTTTTATGTTCAAGTTGTTATATCAAGCACCATATAATGCTAAGGGGCTGACTGTTCAACTTATTTTACAGCCATAAGGTTTCCCATTTTCTACCAAACTAATGACATTAGAGTCATTGTAATAAGACCGACAGATAACTCTTGGATATTGTTTTTTTGTTCCTGGACATTACTGGTGAAAGCCTTGATATCTAAATACATGTTAGACATTAAGAAAGGCTATGCGAATGTTATTTTTTTCATAAAGTTTACTAAAAACTGAACTAGCATTCTTTAGTAATTTTATCAAAAAGATAAATGTAACACTGTCCAGAGCGAAATCCTGTAGGCATTTCCTCTTGTTACTGTATGTCTTTTTTAGCAACTCTAGATTGCTGGGAGGTCAATGAAAACAAGCTATAAACCTGTGATTTCTTTCCATGGTTAAAAGATATTTTTACTTCAGGTTAACAAGATGTCAATGAAACAGAATGAATAATGTAATTAGGAGATGCAGGACAGTCCGATGGAGGTCTAGTTGTTACATTGTTGCCAGTCCAGCCATACATTAAAGAATTTCAGTGTTGATAATTACTGATTATTATAGAGTTGCATATGTACAATGTAACAGGCAGTTATTTATCATCATTCCAATTTTCTATTCTAGTAAATCTGTAAATCTGGTATGCCATACGCTAATTTGGTATTTACATATGTGCTGATTTTTATTTTTATATGTATTGATGTTTACATTTCACCGGTGGATGGCATATTAAATTAAGTATGTTCGTATCCCTGCATACATTTATAGGAGAGGTCCTGGTTTCGATCCTTGGAGATGACTTTTAACAGCAAAAGGGCAGTTTTGGTAAAAAAAATATAACTGCTTCCCGCAATGATACATTGCTGCTGCTGGTCCTTTTTCTTAGCTGTAGGATTGTTTTCTAAGGGCTGTGATTTGTTGGCTGCACAGCAGTCCACAGCCAACAGTGGCCATGGACCAAAATCCCTTTATTAATTATACACACTAGCTCACATACACATTTTTATGTATATATGATGGAACTCATATGTATATTTTGTATTTTCAAGGTTGATTCACGGAACAAGGACACTGTTGTTGATATGCCGCCTCGGGTTGAAACCGCTCAACAACTGTCTGCTGACCATCTTCCTTTTGCTAGGAGGTATATATATATATATATTGATAATTAAACACCCACCCACCTTGTTCTTTAACAAGATTCGAATCCTGGACAGTTGATTGTATTTATATTTTGTTGTTAACTGGTATTTTGGTTTTTCTTTTTTAGTTAAGTAAATTATAATGTAACTTGTGTTTAGTTGAAATAAATAAATTTGTTTTGATTGACATGTTTCTTGTTTTAATTGTTTTCCGTTTGCTAGTTATCAACTGGATGCCTTGGAAATGGCTATAAAACAGAATACCATTGTGTTTTTGGAAACTGGTTCCGGTAAAACTCTCATTGCTATCATGCTTCTGCGTAGCTACGCTCACCTTTTGCGGAAACCGTCGACTTCTCTTGCAATTTTTTTGGTCCCCACTGTGGTTTTGGTATCTCAAGTAAGTGCAAATTGTAGGATTTTTATGTGTTTGAATTTGATTGTGTTGGATTTAACCAGATTCTTCATTATATTATGAATAGCAAGCTGAGGTTGTCGAAATGCATACGGACTTAAAGGTGGGAAAGTATTGGGGAGAAATGGGTGTTGATTTTTGGAATGCTGCCGATTGGAAGAAGCAGCAGGACAAATTTGAGGTCAGCGGGATTTCTGGTTCAGTCAATCTTGTTTCGAGAAAATAAAGTGTATCTAAATCAATTATTTGTTCTTATTCAGTAGCTATTATCTCATACTTTATTTGAATCATTACAGTGACCGACAATTTCATTATGTCTCCTTTGTTTGATAATGATGTAAGCAACAGAAAACAGATTAGAAATCTGAGTAAAGACAATATATTCTGGTATTTGTTACTTGGTTTTGAAAGTAGTACTTGTTGAATTTGTAGAAAGCGAAGCTTGTTTTTATTTCCAAATTACTAATTAAGCACAAACAGAATTAAAGAGAATACCAAAGTTTAAAGTAGATATGAAAGGAAGTTTTACTAAAACATACTTAGTTGAGAATCAATTATGTTATATCACGTTTACTTCAACATTTCCTGTCTGTATAAGTTACTGCTTAATTTTAGAAGAAGTGTATTGTACCGTGTGTCCATGGCTTTATGCTAAACCACATTAAGCAGCTCTTCTTTTATTATACTGAAATCTGTTTTTACCGTCAATTTACTAACTCTGTTTTGTTATCATTCAGGTGCTTCTGATGACACCACAAATATTGCTTAATGCGTTGAGGCACAGTTTCATAAAGCTTGAGAAGATAAAGATTCTAATATTTGATGAATGTCATCATGCTAGAGGTAGACACCCCTATGCGTGCATTATGACGGTAAGTCGATCTATGCAGTACTATCAAATTGAAGTTACAGTAACATGTTAGAAACCAGTTGACTTTATGCAAGTAGATTTTCCTATCAGTGGTTACCCATGCAAACTTGGCTCACACTTTTGTGGTCTGTACCTGTAAACAATGCAAATCTCGACTCCACTTTGACTCGAATCCACTTGAACTTATCATTTGGTTCATGTAGTAGCCTAGACTTGCCGGCTTATATTTATAGGAATATCGGGACTCCAACTTTTATGGTGCTAGAGTTGACCCAAACTTGTTTGAGTAAAAGAAGCTATGTAAAACACTCATGTTATTTAATACGCAGTAGCTAAAAGATCATTGTTGACGCTGCTGTTTGTGTAATAGAAATCCTCTTTATCTTGTTTGATGTGTATATTTGAATTGTATCTACCTTTGATTCATAATAATGCACCACAGGAATTTTATCATCGTCAAGTGGAACCTAATAACTTGCAACTTCCTAGGATATTAGGGATGACCGCCTCCCCTATCAACACTAAAGGTACACAAGCATTGACTTAATATATATGTTATTACTCTTAAAGACAACTTCTTTAAGTGTCATTGAGCCTGGACAGCTCCAGAGGACAAAATACTTGATCTATATACTTATTTTGATTTTACTTTATTTTTTCCAAATTTAGGTTCAAGTAATGAAATAGGTTACTGGAAGCAAATCCAAGAACTTGAGAACCTAATGAATTCAAAGGTAACATACATTGTTATCTTTTCTGCCTTTTATTGTTGCTCTTTTGTGAATGGTCAGTCTCTCTTTCTATATATTTATGTGTGCGTGTGTGTGGGGACTTGAGGAATGATGAGTAGGTTTTGCACATAATACTGGTGCATAAGCATTATTTACTAGAACTTTTTGTTATACTAATTTAAAGACAGATGTTTCAAGTCTTTGTTTTCTATAAGCATGGCTTGTCCAAGACGTATTATATCAAACAAATAAGCACATGTTTTTTTCTTGGGAACGGTTGTGTAATGATATCTCACACCTGATACCTGAACAAAGTAACTTGTGTTCTTAATTTATGGCCTGATGGTATTATTTTTTTCATTCAGTTATGAATCAACCAAGTGACGTAAGTATGTTCCCCTTCTGGTATAGGTATTTACTTGCAGTAATGAGTCTGTGATAGCAGAGTATATTGCAATGTCAACTCCGAAGCTCAAGAGTTATAGGCATGTGGATGTTCCATATTCGTTATTTACAAATATAGCTAGTGACTTAAAAACTTTGCAAGAAAAGGTACTTACAATAATCATTGTTATTAAGTATCATTATCATTATCATTATCACCATCATAATTAACTATTATTATAATTACTATCATTTTTAGTATAATATTAAAATAATTATTACTGTTATTATATTTGATTCATGGTATTTACTTGCAATTCTACCAGTTCGAATGTGACATTGAAAAAGCAAACATCGAGGAGTCTCAGAAGGAAAATGCAAGGCAGAGATTATCTAAACTATGTTCGACCTTTTTGTTTTGTTTAAGTGAACTTGGACTTTGGTTGGCCATAAAGGTATTTGGCTGCACTTTTGGTTTTTATTGTAATGTGGATGTATTAAGCATGAATTTTGTTGTTGTAAGGCGGCAGATTCTTTATCATCTCAAGGAAATGAGATGTTTAAATGGGAAAAACTGGATAAGTGTGGGGAGAGGATTATAAAAAATTTCAGCTCGGATGTATTTCAAGTTCTCTCTGGTTATATGCCTTCTGGTATGCTTCCTCCTTGTGCAATGACTTAGCTACCGAAAGTTTCTTCACTCTTTCATGCACTTTGCTTGGTTGCTACTAATTGTTTCCCTATATCTTTTTTTTTTCATTAGACCCTGATTGGTCTATAACTGATGATATGGAAGCTAATGTGGTAAATGGCTATCTCTCCACGAAAGTTACCTGTCTCTTTGAATCCCTTCTTGAACGCAGGTTGGATTGAAACACTTAGCTTTTCCTTGTTTGATACATATGATTCTTTTCTTCAGAATTTGATCTTATGATATATTCAGTGGAGGTTGTAATTAAAATCACGCCTCTTTGATAAACTACATTAAAAAACTGAAAATTCCAAAATTGTGTAACGTTGGTATGAAAATTGTGATGTATTATGCTATGCTGATAAGCCGACACAAGCAACCATCATTTTTTCGTACACATTTAAGTTTTTAATGTTCAGATTTATATTTAATCTCGGTGGGTACTATTAGTCTTAGAGGAACAATATGCTAAAATAACTAGTATTTTCGTATGATAGTTCTTCAACATGATTGGTATGATTTTTTAATGAATCTTGGTTGGTTTTTTAGATACATTTTCTTACAGTGATCAAACAAAAGTTGTATCGGAAGGTCTGAGTTACTGGTGAAAACTGGTTTGAGTTTTTATGTGTACATTCGATTTGTTATGTTGTATCTTTGTATAATAATTTTACCTAATATCTTTCTTGCATGCTTATGCACACAGGGGATTAAAAGATCTGAGATGTATAGTCTTTGTACAACGGGTTATAACGGCAATTGTACTTTGTCGCCTATTAAATGTTTTGCTACCTAGCCTGAGTGGATGGAAAACAGAATATACAGCAGGAAGCAGTACTTGCTTTTCGTTACAGAGTAGGATGGTCCAAAACAAAATTGTTGAAGAATTTCGCAAGGGAACGGTATTAATTATGTGCTACGTATATGTAAATATCCCATTTTTGGAAGAATAATATTTTTGTAATTAATTGTATAATGTTCTATGAATTATATGTGCAGGTGAACATTATTGTTGCAACATCAGTCCTTGAAGAAGGGTTGGATGTTCAGAGCTGCAATCTGGTTGTACGCTTTGACCCTTCGGCTACAGTGTGTAGTTTTATTCAGTCTCGAGGTCGTGCAAGGATGCAGAACTCAGAGTTTTTGCTATTGGTGAAAGGGTGAGGCTCATTTTGTTTTTATTTTATCTATAATATGTAGTATACGAGGTGACAAGTTTCTGAACTTTTCCATATCAAGGTTTTGGGTTTCTCTGAAAGTTATTTTCTTTTTGTTACAAATGTAGTGGCGACAATTCTTCACTTGCTAGAGTAGACAATTACCTTGCTAGTGGACAACTAATGAGGCAGGAATCCTTGCGCCATGCTGCAGTGCCTTGTCAACCACTTGATACTGAAATTTATAATGAAGAGTTCTACCGGGTTGACTCTACAGGAGCTATAGTAACACTGAGTTCCAGTGTGTCTCTGATTTACTTCTATTGCTCTCGCCTACCTTCTGATGGGTAACTTTAGTAGCTAATTTATGTTCACTTAGTAGTTGTATTTCTTTTCACACTTAATTCTTTTTTCCATGTAGATACTTTAAACCCTTTCCGAGATGTAAAATTGACAAGGAGTCGGAGAAATGCACCTTATATTTTCCCAAAAGCTGCCCATTACCAAGTGTAACTGTTCAAGGATGTGTCAAAACACTGAAACAACTTGCATGCCTAGAAGCTTGCAAGAAGTTGCATATAATGGGAGCGCTGACGGACAATCTTGTACCAGATATGGTGGAAGAAGAAGATGATGAAGAAATTGGTAATCAGGATTTCTAGTTTCATTAAAATTGTGTCTACCTTTGTGTGTCCATATGATATCGTATACAGGGCTAATATGAAAGAATGCAGGTCATCTGGATTACGTCAATGAACAGGATATTTATGTTCCATCAGAACTTGTTGGTCAAGGTCTGATCGAAGCTGGAAAAACATACTACTGCTATCTGCTAGAGTTGGATAGTAGATTAAGCTATGATATAAAAGTTGATCATCTGATGCTTGCTGCTAGTAGTGAGCTTAATTTTGATGAAGACAACAACTTAGCATTTGAATTAGAAGTTGATAGGGGCATTTTAACAGTTTGCATCAAATATGCTGGATCCATAAGTCTTACTTCTGAACAGGTGATATATCTTATTGTATCGGTTTAACTACTCATGAGAAAAACAGGTTATCTGTTTGTTGATTGTCAATTGTTCTTATGCTATTGCTAGGTTCTCACGTGCCAGCAATTTCAAGTTAAACTTTTCAGAGTTCTCTATAATAACAATTATAATAAGTTGCACGAAACCCTTGATGTTTTTCACCCATGGAAAGACCTTACTGTTTACGACTATCTCCTACTCCCAACTACTGGCTCACAGCAGTCACCGACTATTGACTGGAGATGTGTTGGTTCTGTTCTCTTTAAAAGAGGAGTTATCTGCTATGATCATGCGAGCTGCCCTTTTCCCAAAGACCAATATAATATTATGCAAACAAGGAATGGTCTGGTCTGCAGGTGTGTTCTAGAAAATTCTTTGGTCTGCACACCTCACAATGGTTATATATACTGCATACTGGGCACATTAGAAGGCATGAATGGAAATTCAGTGCTGAACTTAAAAGATGGAGAATCTTTAACTTACAAAAACTACTATGAGAAAAGGTAAGTCAAGTCTTTGTCAATCAGCATATTATTTGAGGTTTTATACCAATATTGAGTAATATACACTTTATGTCATGCAAATAACAGGCATGGCATTGAATTGCAATTTGTGAGGGAACATTTACTCAAGGGAAGACATATTTTTCCAGTACAGAATCATCTTCATAAGTATAAAAAGCGGAAGGAACAAGGTTTGAGTTTGATTTTTTATTACTATTCTTTCTTCTTCTCAATGTCAACTGATACGTGTGTGCAAAGATTATTGGATAGTGTCCATTGAAGCCAGCTTTTAGACTTAATTTAAGCCTGTCCGTATATCATTTTTCAAGCTGTGTTCAAGTTGTTACACAGCTCTATAATAGTGACAGATATCATATACATGAAGCATGCAATGTGTTCAAGTACCATTTTCAGTGATGACCACTGTTACATTATCCTGTATTCTTCCCAATCCTTTGCTTGATATATTTGTAAAATTAAATTTAAAAAAAAAACACTGCAGTAATAAATGTACTGAAAAAATATTTAGTAACCTAAAACAATTATGTTTGACATTGTCTTACTACCAGCTGTGATATGCAAGTAATTACTGTTAGTGAAAGCAATATACTTGTAAGATATATATGACCGTGTGAGTTTCTAACTGGTTCTTTTTACGAATTTAAAACTGGTACTAATGATTAGAAATTGCATGAAAGGAAAGCTAATTGAAATACTGAAACTTATCATGTTCTTGTCAGTATTATACATGATACTTTCTTGTGCTGATTGATATATTCTTTAACTGTAGAACTAAGCAATGGATTTGTGGAATTGCCTCCTGAACTTTGTTCGATTATCATGTCACCTGTATCTGTCAGCACCTGTTATTCGTTTTCATTTGCCTCCGCAATCATGCATCGAATAGAATCTTTGCTTATTGCTAGCAGCTTAAAAAAGATGCACGCAGATTATTGCGAACAAAATGATATTGCTACAACTAAGATTCCAACCGTCAAGGTATCTCTAATCCCATCTCATTGCCCAAGGAATTATATGCTCTTGATTCCGATAAGTTTAAAAATTTCATATAGTGCTTCATGTTTTTTTTATAATTGGTGAAAGGAAAATTTTCTTATTTTGAATTTGTAGTCTGCTGCTTTATTAATTTTGAAGTTATATTTATGGGCAGAATAGCCATTTGTGTGTGGATTTAGGTAGATTTTGATAAATAGAAATTGTTGCTACCAATAGCCAGATATTGTATGCGGACGTGTTGCTACCCATAGCCAGATAAACAGCGAAGTGGAGGCTAGTATCTTATTGATGGTCCACAGAATAGAGTTTCGCAAACTTGATTACTCCATTAAGTGTATACTGTATAGATGTGATGAATTTCATTCTTAAGTTCACGGACTTTGTTGCTGAAGCCTAGTTATGTGCTGAGCTTTCTAGTGTTTTTGTCATCATGGATGTACCAATAATGGCTGGTGTAAACAACAGCAGCTCCACATTGTAATACAGGATAGATTTGATTCTTTAGAGCAAAATGTCAACTTCTGTAATATGTGTCTCTTTATGTGATCATACAGAACCAACGTTTGCATTAGCTAATGTGTCCAAATTGTAATGTTTTTATTCTTGGTGTTAGGTGTTGGAAGCTATTACTACAAAGAAATGCCAAGAGAAATTTGATCTCGAGTCACTGGAGGCTCTTGGAGATTCATTTCTGAAATACGCTGCTTGTCAGCAGGTGTTTAAAGTGCATCAAGATAAACATGAAGGCATTCTTAGTATAAAAAAAAATAAAATTATATCTAATGCTAACCTATGCAAGCTCGGGTGCAGCCGTGAACTTCCGGTATACTTCTTGTTTTTCTTTCTTATAGTCTTTGATAGAATTTAAATATTAAAATCCACCTAAGGGCCTCCCATGCTCCCTGGTGTGAAGCGCACTCTTGGTAATTACGGGGCAGTGGAAGCCAATGGTACAAACCCTTCAGTTGTGTTTACTTTCCATAGTCTGCACTCTGAATGGTACCAGTCAATTGGTTTTCATTATTATGATTTATGACGAGTTATCAGTTTTTTGTTACTAAATACTACCGCATTAGTTTCATATGCAATCCCGTCTTCTCAAACATCAAAATTATATTATTGTTATATCTGTGCCAAGTAACTTATTGTTAAATGTATCAGGGTTTAATACGTAATGAACCCTTTGATCCCAAGATGTGGATCATTCCTGGTGATCAGATAGAGGATTTTCGTGAAATTCAACTATCTACTGCGACAAAAGTTTTCACTAGAGGAATACGAAAAATTAAAAGTAAAGTTGTGGCGGATGTTGTTGAGGCATTAATTGGTGTATTCCTCAGCTGTGGTGGTGAAGTTGCAGCATTGTCGTTCATGAACTGGCTTGGAATTGAGGTTGATTTTCTTAATGTACCATATAAGAGGAGCTTTCCAGCAAATCCAGCAGAGCTTCTTAATATCAGCTACCTCGAGTCCATACTTAAGTACTCATTTAGTGATGCTTCACTACTTGTTGAAGCATTAACACATGGTTCTTTTATGCTACCGCAGATTCCTCAGTGTTATCAGGTATCAATTGTTTTCATCATCTTATTCATGTTTCAGTTTAAGCATGTTTTACTTATATTGAATAGGGATCGAGACGCATATGTTTATGAATTAGTTCATGTCATCATCATAAATTCTTATAACTCCCTTCTCACTGGTTCCAGTCTGTATAGATGATGTCTAAGTACATGATAAAATGATGAAGAATCAGATATCTTGTTAGGTGTTCTGATGATCAAAGCAAGTAACATAGATGAACTCATCCAGTATGCATTCTATGCTACTGATTTGCTCAGCATTAGAACCACTCTGTAGGATTTGTACGATCTCAGTTCTGGTTGTACTTTTGATGGAAAGGGAAATAAGTTGCGTTTCTATTAGTAGTAGTCAGGATAGCTACCTCCAGTGTCAAATGAAATTTTTTTTTTGTTTTTTTTTTCTGTTTTGTGGTGGACTGGAAATATAATGTTGGTTATATTTTCGAAAAGTCAACATGTATTTAAATCTAAATTTACTGATTATATTTTTCTCTAACATCCACAGCGTCTTGAGTTTCTTGGAGATTCTGTACTGGATTATCTCATAACCATGCATCTATACGATGAATATCCTGAAATGTCACCTGGATTGCTAACTGATCTGAGGTCTGCTTCCGTGAATAACGATTGTTATTCCCTCTCCGCGGTTAAGGTTGGATTGCATAAACACATTCTCCATGCCTCGCAAAAACTTCACAGGCAAATAGTGTCATCTGTTCAAGATTTAGATCCATCATTAATGGGAGCAACATTTGGATGGGAGTCAGGGAACTCTCTTCCTAAGGTTAGTGTTTCAAGCTTGACGTGATTATTGTATTTTATTTTTGACTTCTCTTCACGACATGTTTTAGGTGTTTAGATTAAATCATCCGATGTTCCTGTATCTGTGATTTTTAATTGATGTTAACTATTGTTGTGTTCTTTCTTTGAATATACTGCGTTGGTCTATAAACCTCCAGCTCTTACAAGGGTGATGGATAAGTTTGAACATTAACTAAATTTTCACAAGTAAAAATGAGACTAAGCTTTTGAAGTTGAAGATTATCGATTTTTCCTGCATTGCTTAAAAACTTAAGTTTTGCTTACAATTTGTCTACCTGTAAAACTGTGTAGTGTATTATTTCTTTTGCACCAAACCAAATGCTGAACAACTGATCTGCATTATGTGGAACCTCGTAAAGTGTTTCCTATGTATCACAATAGTAAAGTTTAACAACTTAAGTGTTGCTGTAGGAAATCTATGATATTCTGTAAGAGGTGTTGATTTACCGTTTTCTATTTGAAACTAAATAAATTGTGCTCTCATAAAAACCAAAAAAGAGATATTCCTCAAACAAGTATGTTTTGATTATGAAGGATTTGTTAAGTTTCTCATGTAATAAATCTTTCTGATCAACTTAATTTTACACTTCTTGTGAATGAAAACAATTGAGATAGTGATTTTGGCATTAATATAATTATTTTGTGCATGTGGTACAGGTTCTTGGAGATGTAATAGAATCTCTAGCAGGAGCAATTCTAGTTGATTCTGGTTACAGAAAGGATATTGTATTCAGGAGCATACGACCACTTTTGGATCCCTTGGTTTCTCCCGAGACACTCAAGCTTCAACCTGTGAGAGAATTGCATCAGTTGTGCCAAAAGGAGAATTATGTGTTGAAAAAGCCTGTTGTGTCATGTGATTATGGCGTCGCAGCTGTCACAGTTGAGGTTGAAGCTAGTGGCGTCATATACAAAGAGTCATGCACCGCTCCTAATAAGGCAGAAGCCAAGAAACTTGCTTCAAAAGCTGTTTTGAAGTCATTAAAAGAGAGCATGTCCACCAAACCTCACCCTACTCCTTTCCTCTCGTCTCCCAACGGTAAAAAGAGGAAGGAAGAAAAATGAGAGACCCATGGTAACTTTGTACGCTTCATTACTGTGAGTTCCTTATATGCTGAACTTCAGTACTGAATTTACTTGGTATATGCTATCTTCATTAAAAGGATGACGATAGCGATATAGTATTATGTGAGGATCTGTGTGCTTTAGTGTCAGGATAAGGCATTAGTAATACTATAAGTAGTACAATAGTAAGGCATAAGCAGTAATAGTATAGCAGTAGAGTCATTAAGGGTATTTTAGTCTTTTCTTGAGTTAATACTGTTGTTAGTCTATAAATACCTGATGTAAGCTTTCATTTCAGTTAACTTTGAATATATGGAAATTGGCAATTTGCCTCCAACCTTCTTTCTCTCTCTATAACTAACTTCTCATCTCTTTCTCTCTCTAGGTTTTCTATCTCTCATCTCAATTCTGATCTGATTTCTCATCTCTTTCTTCTGATTCTCATCTATCTCTTCTGAATCTATGTTCTTACTGTTAATCTAGCTGTTATCTTGCATCTATAAACAGAAAATACCAAAAATAGACTCAAAAACAGTCAAGAACTCACTAGTTCCTGACATATTATTTCTGGTAAAACTCTTGTTAGAAGTTTTAGGGTAAAATTTGTTAGAAAAAGTCAATCTTAGGTGACATACTTTGTATTGATTAACTGCATAAAATTCGTAAATAATTGTAAAAGATATTTTTTAAAAGTACAAGGCAGATTTAGGCCTAAATGAATCTTTGACATTTGAATCCACCTATATTTGAATGACAAAAAGCCTTTAGGTTTTTATGCTTTTCTTGTATTCTGCATATTAATTCTTATTCTCTTTTATATAGGTAGGAGCTGATGATTTTCTCTGTTGTTATTATTGCAGCTATTTTACTTATATATCCGCTTTAGGGCCTCGTGCTGATATGTCTTACTGTATTTATGCTCTTGCCAGACGTTTATCAAGGACACACAACTGGGCAGTATGAATTTTCACCCTAGTTATTTTTATGAGATAATTTTACTGTTTTACATGGAATCATTGTCTAGAAAAAAAATAATTATCCGTGCAGAACATTTACGTTCCAATTTTCCTTACCATTATACTGTAAGTGCTAGCATTAGAATTGTTTAGCTGCTTTAGCTTGAATATTACATGGAAAAAGAAGAAAAAAATTACAGGACTGAGGAAAACAATTTTCCTTCGTGACATCTAATAAACTTTAACCGAATGTATGCCCACCTGATGATTCTTATTGTAAAATTATTCAATGCTTACTTTATATTAATTATAAACTTTAACCGAATGTATGCCCACCTGATGATTCTTATTGTAAAATTATTCAATGCTTACTTTATATTAATTAGTATCATCTATAAACATCCTTGGTCACACCTACATTAATGTTTTAGTAATGAATGTTGAGGTAGTCTGTTTTTGACACTATCACGACAAATATAATTCTTCATATTTATACTTGTAAATTTTCAGATCTATTTTGATGTCTGTATGTTGATTCTGTTATTGATCATCTGTTTCCAGTTAGGTTGCCTCTAAACTTTGATTGTTATTTATAGAGCATCGAGGCAGTGGACTCCACATTCCAGGAGAAACTTGTTAACTTTGTCAAGACTAAAGGCCATATGCTCAATATGGTTCATTTCAAAGATGATTCTGGTCCTCACGGTAAATTAAAGTTTCAATCTTGTCCATTGCATTCTAGAAAAAAAAAAAAACATGTTAACTTCCTTACACTTGTTCTATATAGGATATCACGAAGGAGTAAAATGTAAGGAAAGAAAGTGAAAATAACATCCACTCATGTGCTTGCGAATTTTATCGAGGAAAACTACTTTTCTGTTCATTTGCTCCCAATCAGGACTTGAGAAACAAAAAGAGCGTGCTAATACAATATTATCCTTGGACATATATGTATCTAGCTAGTTGGGATGTAAATGGAAAAAGCACTAGTCAGAGATAGGAGAGTTGTTTTTATTGTTAAGTGAAACTTATAAAATCACTTCTGGCATGCTTTCCTGATCTTCCCAACTCGGGATAAAAGTTAACATATTTTTACTTGCTTTCTTTTCCATTTGTCTCATGAGAAAACTCAGGTGTACAAATTGGATTGATAATTCTACGAATATGTCTTACCTTTTCTGTTTGTGATGCTTATAGTATCTTTCTCCCACATCATTTTAATTAGAAATCTCTAAAAGACTTTAATTCTGAATCCGGTGAAGGAACTGATTTTTTTTTTTGGCGTGTGTGGCGTTGTTCTGTTACCTGGTTCTTTTGGCAGCGTGCTTTAAAGGTATTTACTGGTTCTTTTGGACATCTAATTTTGCTGTGCACCTACTATTTATGTAGATAAAGAGGCGTGTTCCAGGGGTGGCGCACACTGACTATGCAGATACAATGTATCATCTGGGAACGGTGAAGTGTAACCCTTATCATCTTTGCCAAACTTGTGTATTCCTCTTATATTATATATTTATTGGGACTTTCTAAGCTTCTGCCTGATGAATTATGAAGGATAATAATATACATTATCCTTGGTATTTCCTACTTAATTACCGAAAGAAAAGTTGGATTTTCCTTTTATAGTTGTTTTGTGGCATGTCGGAATTACTACTATGGATCACGAATAATAAATTTTAATGCTAGACTTGACACAGGAAACATTATGTTTTTTTGTGTCACAGTAGATAATATACATGTAAGTATCTAACATGCCGGATATGCTATTATGTTACTGTTCTTTGGAAAAATGTTGACTGATGTCTGTAATGAGGTTTGGTATCCCGCATTCTTTTTGCGAATTTTTCTTCTTAACTATATCATGACTGAGAGTGTGACGGAGTAACTGGTATATGATCTAAGAATTAGTTCATGGAGGTCAATTATAACTACCATTAATATTTATTTCTTATAGCAGCTTTTGCTGCACTAGGCACAACAAACCTGGCACACAAAGTTATGATTATTCTAAAAAAAGGAGGAATTTATAGAACAGTGCACACATATATGAATGCAGGTGTTCCATGGAACCGTATGTCTCACGAAAGACCAAACTTGGTAGGTTTACCATGGATCCTTATGTCTGAAGAAAGACAAAAGTTGCTACTTTTAATTGGAAGCCAGTGCAGATCCGAAACCACGATCTGCAAAACATTGTATGCGTTTGCTTTGAAATCTAATCATGAAAGGGAGAAAACATGGCAATGTATCTTATTATACATGTGTGTCTTTATATATATCTGTATGTGTGTTATTTATACTTGTTTTTCCATTCTGTCATTTAATGTTTAAACAATTAATACCCATAATTGAATTGCTCCTGTTCACAGGTGCTCTTTTAGTGCTTCATTATTATTTTGTTAAACGTTGAGTGACAATCTAGGTATGTGTTGTTTTACATGTGTTGTATCTGCTTGGGAAAGGGAAAAATTCTGAAGCCCTTATCCAGGATTCAATTTGAATACTTGATGTCAACCCAAGTTTCTCATCCGTAGGAACACACTTTCTATTTTAAGAAAATTGGATTCCAATATATGAAAAATAGGAGGAAATCCATCAGGAGACACAAATAAGAAATAGAACATAAAATCTGTCTATCATTCTGTTGATACCAATCTGGCTTGTAAGCTCAGAAAGAATTATCTGGCTTGTAAGCCCTCTAAAGCAATTAAGTCATTAGCTTAGAATCATTCTATATTAAACCAACAATTTACTTAAAAATAGTTTCTTCCTTTGCATGCAGGATTATGGGAAGGAGAATCTGTAATATGTATCAGGAGATTGCGGTATCTTGCACAGGTTCCCTTCCACACACATATAGGTTATTAGGTTGTGAAAGTCGCTATAACTTGTAAGCATATAAATGAAATGTCTCGCAATATCCCTCTTATAATATTGAAGACCTTTTATTCTTAAAATTTTGAGTCCAGGTCCTTGCAAGTTCATGTCCAAATCCTAGAATTTTTTTAGTTTTGTTCAGATATCTTACTGGAATAGTCATCTTATAAGCTATAACGTCTGTGATCAATTCAAGTCCTGGATTCATTATTGAAGACGAGTCAGATTAGAATAGTACTATCTGACACATGCATATATCTACTATTATATTTCTTAACCTTACGGAATAAATAACTACGTAGAGTATGAATATAACTGGCGCTATTTTCTTTGGAATGTTTACAATATATCAGAATTGCTAATGGAAAATGCATCTTTTCAAAGTTTTTCTTTGAAATATTTATAATAGATCAGGACTGCACTCTTTACGCATAGCCATATTCTAAACTCACAACAAGAATGCTGCAGGACAATTAAGGACTTCAGTTTATGATTCGACTTCCGTTAGAGAATGACCATATTCGGGATTTTAACAAAGAGCAAATATATATTAGTCTGTCTGTAAACTTAAAATAAGTGGTGGTTGGAGAGGCCAACCGTGAAGTAAAGCGAAGACATTCTCTGACTTCAAACGCTGCTTTTTGTTCTCAATGAGTCAGCTTTACTTGTTTTTTTAGTACCTAAAAATTTATAACATTAACTCAGATTCAGCATCCCGTGTATTGCAAACACGGTATTGAACAGCCTAAATAAATGGATTGGTGGACCGGTTTACCCCTTTTTGTTTAAATTTTATTCTATATGCTTAAACTCCCTTTTAACATTTATATAGCAATACATCGGTTTTTTTTCTGGTGGTGGGAAGAATATATGCATACTTTGACATCAAAGTTCTGCTCGTAAAAACAACAAATTTATTTCATAATTGCGAAGTCAAAGGTTGTTTTTCATTGCTAATAATAATTGAAATTTATGGATCTTATACTTAAACTGATTTTATTCTTTATACCAGAACACATATTAACTTTCATCAACTCTAGTGATACTATAATTGCCACCGCCTTGTCTTTTACTGTTTCCCTTGTTTGTGTGCTTTTCACCAAGCATAGCTCTCTCTTAAGGGTTCTTTAATTTTCATTTTTCTAGATATGTATCAAGTCCAGTCGACCTGAAGCTGCGGAGAACGTACAAAGAAAGATACTACAGATGATGGAATAAACCAAGGTTGAGTCTCTTTTAGCTTCTCTATTTCTCTTGTAGAGGTAAAACATGCCTGTTTGAACAAACAGTGATAATCTTCCTTTATTTAAAATTAGGTGACACTATGGAGAATATAAGCACTTGTCCCTATAGATTACAAAGACAGTGGATCATCTATTTTGAAATGAGTAAGTATAACTGTATGTGGACCTGAAATTGATATATCTAGAATGAATGATACTTAGTAGTCCTCTATCTTGTACTAATTACAATGTCACTAAAATACTAGACTGCACTGGGGTAATAGCTAGCCTAGGCTTCTCGGCTAGTCTCCCTCAACAGTGACTAGACAAGTAGGTTTCCCATAAAAACTAAAGTGTGTAGTCATAAACCCTTTTACCCTTGGTGCTTGTTAAAGGACGCATGCCAGAGGAATTTAGATATTCATTATGAATGTTTTGCTCAAAAGATAGTAGGTGTTTACTAGTCTCTTCAGTAACTTTAGATGATCGGGATATTGTTTGTCTGGGTCATGTTAGCTAAGTATTTTTTATTTTTTTTTTGGCATCAGCATATACGTAAATGGATTTAGTTCTGTAATTTTTCCTAGCGTTCTTAGACTTTTAAGTGTCACTCACAGGTTTCTCCCTATAATTACTATAGTTCACACATATTATGCAATTTAGTCTGAGGTACACACCTCATACTTGCAAGCAAGAAGCTAGCCTATGTCTGCAGAGCAGTCGATCTATGAGGATGTCACGAGCTTTAGCTTCTGTTTTATCCACCAACTTTAATTTCCAGTGCACTATCTTTCTGGCATCAGTAGCTGATTGAATTTGTTGTGTCCGAACTAAAGCCCCCATATCCATATTTATAGTAATGTATTGAGTTGGTTAAATACACCCTGTAGTTTGTATTTTTTGTTGTTTTAGATCAATATTCAAAGAATTAGCCTGGTTTAATTTATTTCAAATTTTATCTGGTTAAATTTAAAGAAATGACAAGCATTTTTTAACGTTTCTTTGAATAGTATAGTTATTCTATTGTTCTGCCTTAATGATAACTTTGAGTACCGAAAGTGCTGATGGTAAAGTCTTTACCGAAATTAGAGCTACATTTGCAATTTTATTATAATTTTTTTTTTCAAAAGTGTAGATGTAGTACAATTTCGATGATCTTGCCACTTATCAGTTGTACTCATTACAGGGTTAGATTTCCTTTCTTCCCCTTTTCTTCCTGTAATCGGTTTTGTTTTCCCAAGTATGAAATTAATTTTTGCCACAGGGGTGGAATTCTTTGGAAACTGTAGTTGCTGCTGAAGGAGTTTTGCCTTGACCCTCCAGTCAGTTGGGAGCTCGAGGTTAGCACAAGAGCTTTTTGAAAGGTAAGCAGAAGATTGTAAGTAAATTCTGACTTTTGTGTGTTTCAACCGAATAAATTCCCTTTGTAAACTGTACCAGATGTCTTGATACTCGGAAAATGTTACTTTCTGAAGACCCATATTCAGGTATGCCTGGTCAATATTCCATTATTTGTAGTAGTGGTAATATCAAAGTTTTAAAAAAACCAAGCATCCACCTAGTTACAAATGTTGAATACGTCAGTAGTGATTCAAAAGGTTTATGTGAAAACCTAGAATTCTTAAGCATTATATATTTGAAAGCAATATCAACACTGAAAACCTAGAATTTGTAAGCAGTATAATTATGTGATTGTGGAATACAGTATGAGAGGGCCAGGTGTTTCTGGCAGTAATTACTAGTAAAACATAATACCTTGATATATGCATGACTTTACATATATAAACTTGCAGTACTAGAAATTCAGTAATGTGTGGGACAATGAGGAGTTAAAGCTAATTTCAATCTAATTTGTGGTGCTGTATTCAATTTAATATGTTGTATATCTGTAACCGACTCCTTGATGCGAGGCTTTTATTTCAAAGTGTCCCGGTTTTAGTTAATTAACACAACTGCCGAAATGATATTTCTAGTTTTAGTTTTTTAAGAGGCAATTTAAATTTATACTCTTTCAAAGTCCAGATGTAGGAAAACTGGCTTTGCTACTATGAGGGCAAGGACAAGTATTATAAATCAAGTTAATTCTACTAACTTGTTGGTCAATAATTTATAGACTGCTAAGTTGCACTTCATTGTTTTTTTCCTAAATTGCATTTAGCATTTATTGGAGCCTAGTATGATGTCTATCAATCCCTGTTTCCAGATAATATCCTATTAGTTCATACATAACCATCATTTTTCTCCAATATCTGTTATAATATAGTTACTCTATTGGTATGCCAGCTGATTAACTGCTGCACCCCATGATTACTTTTTCATCAACAATCTGATTTTTGAATACGACCATTGTTTGGGGACAAATCTTTTCGTGGACCTAAACCATAAAAGGCAATGGAACCACTGTTTCTTTTGAGTCACAAGTTTCAGTTTTGTTGTCATTTACTAAAAAAGGTTTGGCTATCAGTCTTTCAAATTCTGTAAAAATTGAGTTGTTGATGAGTGAACAAATTCGAAATGTTTCATTGTTGAGTATCCTAGCAAGATGGTTGACATCCTGTTGACTAAGTATGTCATTAATCTCACACACATTGATGTCATTAATCAGAGAGACACACACACACACACACGTGTGTGTGTGTGTGTAGCTGTGATCATGCATAAGGAGAACTAGTGTGATGACTGATGAGGAACGAGAATGAAAATAAAAGGAGTCTAGTAAATAGTTTATTTATATATGTAGTTGAGAAATTAGTTTATTTACATATATGTTTTATGCGGGGATAGTAGTTTATTATTTAGTAGATTATATAATAAGCCCAATTATTATGGGGACGTAGTCCATTAGGTTATCTAATTAGGTTTTTTTATTCCAAAAGTCCTGTAAATCCCTTACATATTACTTAAGCTATGATTATACACTTTTTCTTTGGAATAATATTATTGATTATTCTTGGGATTCGTATAATTCATTTCTTAATTTCTACTTAACATCATTTTTAAATCTTGTCCTGCATCAGTTGGCATCACAGCCGAAATCTTGGTTTTTGCTGTCAAAAAAATCGTGTTCACTGTCCACCATTATTTTTACTGTTCACAGCTGCCTAAACACCTCCCTCCGCCAGTCAACCACTTTTGCCATTGTTTAGACACCAAAAGACCACCTGAAATCCACCCGCTGCCTAACAGACAATTACCTAATCCCTAATTACATCCCAGACCCGTCACAAAACCAATTACACGTTGTCCCGATACGTTTGGGAACCCTAATTGCATAACAACCGAACACTACAAGACACAAATCATCACAAATGATTGGAAATTCATTCGTCAACAAGAAGACGGGAAGAAGCAGATCGGGAAAAGCAGAACACACACCTTCAGGAAAAGTACTGTTTGACCTGGGAAATCAGAGAAGGTAAGAGTTAAAGAACAAGTTTCTGGGTAGAAGAAGAGAGGCTGCCGCTATTGTACTGTTACGTATATGCATATATATTGTGTGTATATATCTCGTAAACTGCCAATAGATACCCAGAATTTTTATAAGTCGTCCCCTGCAGTTCTTTAGCATTACAAACCTGCCTCTGACTTCTAGAAACTTACAATCTGACCCCTCAGCCTAGCAGAGTTACAAACTGCTCCTAAAGTTTGTAGAAATTACAATTCAGCTTCCAGAAAGTTCAAATCAGCCCCTGGAATTTCAGAATCTTACGTTGAAGGAGATAGATAATCAATACGATGAACTTGAGAGGTTGGAAAAGAAGTACAAAATTGAGTTGAGGAAAGAAAAGTACAAATGTGCAGTTGAAAGTTACAAACGTTCAAAGGAGGAACTACATAAGACTCCATGAAGTGTATACTGTATAGATGTGATGAATTTCATTCTTTAGTTAGAGTTTCACGGGCTTTGTTGCTGAAGCCTAGTTATGTGCTGAAGCTGCTGAACTTTCTAGTGTTTTTTGTCATCATGGATGTACCGATAATGTCTGGTGTAAAAAACAGCAGATCCACATTGTAATAAAGGATAGATTTGATTCTTTAGAGTAAAATGGCAACTTCTTTGCATTAAGCTATAATGGGTCCAAACTTTTATGTTCTTATTCTTGGTGTTAGGTGTTGGAAGCTAAAGAAATGCCAGGAGAAATTTGATCTGGAGTCACTGGAGGCTCTTGGAGATTCATTTTTGAAATACGCTGCTTGTCAGCAGGTGTTTAAAGTGCATCAAGATAAACATGAAGGCATTCTTAGTATAAAATAAAATAAAATTATATCTAATGCTAAACTATGCAAGCTCGGGTGCAGCTGTAACCTCTATGTATACTTCTTGTTTTTCTTTCTACCAGTCTTTGATAGAATTTAAATATTAAAATCCACCTAAGGCCCTCCCATGCTCCCTGGTATGAAGCTCACTCTTGGTAATTACGGGGCAATGGAAGCCAATGGGACAAACCCTTCGGTTGTGTTTTACTTTCCATAGTCTGGACTCTGGATGGTACACGTCAACTGGTTTTCATTATTATGATTAATGACGAGTTATCAGTTTTCTGTTACTAAGTACGGCCGCATTCCTTTCAAATACAATCCCATCTTCTCAAACATCAAAATTATATTATTGTTATATCTGTGCTAAGTAATTTATTGTTAAATGTATCAGGGTTTAATACGTAATGAACCCTTTGATCCCCAGACGTGGATTAATCAGATAGAGGATTTTCGTGAAATTCAACTATCTACCGGGACAAAAGTATTCACTAAAGGAATACGAAAAATTAAAAGTAAAGTTGTGGAGGATGTTGTTGAACCACTATTTGGTGTATTCCTCAGCTATGGCGGTGAAGTTGCAGCATTGTCATTCATGAACTGGCTTGTATTGAGGTTGATTTTCTTAATGTACCATAAAAGAGGAGCTTTCCAGCAAATCCAGCAGAGCTTCTTAATATCAGCTACCTCGAGTCCGTACTTAAGTGTACTCATTTAGTGATGCTTCACTACTTGTTGAAGCATTAACACATGGTTCTTTTATGCTACCACAGATTCCCCAGTGTTATCAGGTATCAATTGTTTTCATCATCTTGTTCATGTTTCAGTTTAAGCATGTTTTACTTATATTGAATAGGGATCGAGACGCTTATGTTTTTGAATTAGTTCATGGCATCATAAATTCTTATAATTCCCTTCTCACCGGTTCCGGTCTGTATAGATGATGTTTAAGTACATGATAAAGTGATGAAGAATCAGATATTTTGTTAGGTGTTCTGATGATCAAAGCAAGTAACATAGATGAACTCATCCAGTATGCATTCTATGGTACTGATTTGCTCAGGCATTAGAACCACTCTGTAGGATTTGTACGATCTCAGTTCTGGTTGTACTTTTGATGGAAAGGGAAATAAATTGCGTTTCTATCAGTAGTAGTCAGGAGAGCTACCTCCAGTGTCAAATGAATTTTTTTTTTGTTGTGGTGGAATGAGAATGATATAAATTTGATAATTTAAATATATCTTCTACATAAAGAATAATGTACTGCAATTATAATGTTCGTTAGATTTTCGACAGGTCAACTTGTGTGTTTATATCTTAATTTAATGGTTTTATTTTTCTCTTTTGCATCCACAGCGTCTTGAGTTTCTTGGAGATTCTGTACTGGATTATCTCATAACCATCATCCATGCATCTGTACAATGAATATCCTGAAATGTCACCTGGATTGCTAACTGATCTGAGGTCTGCTTCCGTGACTGACGATTGTTATTCCCTCACTGCGGTTAAGGTTGGATTGCAGAAACACATTCTCCGTGCCTCGCAATAACTTGACAGGCAAGTAGTGTCATCTGTTCAAGATTTAGATCCATCATTAATGAGAGCAACATTTGGATGGGAGTCAGAGAACTCTCTTCCTAAGGTTAGTGTTTCAAGCTTGATGAGATTATTGTATTTTATTTTAGACTTCCCTTCACGACATGTTTTAGGTTTGTAGATTATATCATCTGATGTTCCTTTATCTGTGATTTTTAATTGATGTTAACTATTGTTGTCTTCTTTCTGTAATTTCTTTGCAGATACAATGTATCATCTGTGAACGGTGAAATGTAACCCTTATCTTTGCCAAACTTGTTTATTCCTCTTATATTATATATTTTTTGGGACTTTCTAAGCTTCTTCCTGATGAATTATGGAGGATAATAATATACATTTATGCTTTGTATTTCTTACTTAATTACAGAAAGAAAAGTTGGATTCTCCTTTTATAGTTGTTTTGTGGCATGTCAGAATTACTACTATGGATCACGAATAATAAATTTTAATGCTAGACTTGACATAGGAAACATTATGTATTTGAGTGTCACAGTAGATGATATACATGTAAGTATCTAACATGGCGGATATGCTATTATGTTTCTATTCTTTGGAAAAATGTTGACTGATGTCTGTAATGAGGTTTGGTATCCCGCATTCTTTTCGCGAATTTTTCTTCTTAAGACTATATCATGACTGAGAGTGTGACGGAGTAACTGGTATATGATCTAAGAATTAGTTCGTGGAGGTCAATTATATGCTGACTTGTGCTTATTAATAATCTTACATTTAAGCTTACATTTACTCGTTTTTTTGCGGGATAACTTTATGACTTGTTGCAGTTGTGTAGTAGATATGCTTAATATATACATGAATTACTCGACCAGACACATTTCTCTTGTAGAGGTAAAACATGCCTGTTTGAGCAAACAGTGATAATCTTCCTATATTTAAAATTAGGTGACACTATGGAGAATATAAGCACTTGTCCCTATATATTACAAAGACAGTGGATCATCTATTTTGAAATGAGTAAGTATAACTTTATGTGGACCAGAAAAAAACAAGAATCCACCTAGTTACAAATGTTGAATATGTAATTAGTGATTCAAAAGTTTTTTTTAGTTTTTATATCTGATACGTGTTTAAATTTTATATATTTGAAAGCAATATCAACACTGAAAACCTTGAATTCTTAAGTATTATAATTCTGTGATTGTGGAATGCATTATGAGAGGGCTAGGTGTTTCTGGCAGTAGTTACTAGTAAAATATAATACCTTGAAATATGCTTGACTTTACATATATAAACTTGCAGTACTAGAAATTCAGTAAAGTATGAGGAGTTGAAGCTAATTTTGAATGCAATTTGCTTTTTCATCTTTATGTAAGTGATGTCCTGGAAAACTTCTGTGCATGTAACTGATTTCAATTTGTTAAATTAGTATTGAACATGTATAAATGATGGAAAAATATACAATTTAAATATGTTAATAAACAATTTTTTTTAAAGATATCTTTATAGTAAAATACTATATAAGAGGGTGTCGGCTAACTAAATGCGATGAATTACATTTTAATATCTTTTTAGTTAAAAAATAATAACTTTATGATACTGGTATAGAAAATAGGTGACTAAATTAATTTTTATTACAATTCAATAAGGCCAAATTAGCTAGTTTCTTTAATTTCAGGTGTAGAAATAAATAATATTGTTCCTCATATTAATTGTTCACTTGTATATCCGTTTTCAAATTCCTGCACCTATTTATATTTTGACTTGTATTTAACATGTATTAAAATATTATTATTGAATATCTTTTGGGTCATTGTATTTTTAAATTTTATTCAATAAAATTAGTAAATGTGTATTGCTCTTCTTAATTTCTATTTCTTCTTAATCTTTTTCTTTATTGTATTTTTTGAATATTGTATATATATATTGTGTTTCTTTTTTCTTTTTTTTTTTGCTAAGTCAATAAGCAAGCGGGATTTCTCCCTCTTTCGAAGGCCACTATGACCTTCTAGAGACTAAACTACAGGCTAGACCTCATTGGATCTATTACCCGCCTATTACTCTTTGTACCTCTGAGACGAGATACCAGAGAAATCCCCTTTGGGGAGATCCCTAATAAGCCTTTTAACGTCTTTGCTAAGGACTGTATATTGTGTTTCTTTATTTCTATTTCTGTAAGTTTCCTTTTAATGTTTCTTTTTTAGCTTTGTCGGAGTACCATGTTAACTTCCTTACACTTGTTATATATATAGGATATTCTGAAGGAGTAAAATGTAAGGAAAGAAAGTGAAAATAATATCCACTCGTGTGCTTGCCAGTTTTATCGAGGAAAACTACTTTTCTGTTCATTTGCTCCCAATTAGGACTTCAGAAAGAAAAATAGCGTGCTAATACAATTTATCCTTGGACATATATGTACCTAGCTAGTTGGGATGTGAATGGAAAAAGCACTACTCAGAGGTAGGAGAGTTGTTTTTATTGTTCAGTGAAACTTATAAAATCACTTCTAGCATGCTTTCCTGATCTTCCCACTCTCGGGATAAAAGTTAACATATTTTTACTTGCTTTCTCCTCCATTTGTCTCATGAGAAAACTCAGGTGCGCAAATTGGATTGATAATTCTTCAAATATATCTGACCTTTTTTGTTTGTGATGCTTATAGTATCTTTCTCCCACATCATCTTAATTAGAAATCTCTAAAGGACTTCAATTCTGATATTTCTTCATCCGGTGAAGGAACTGATTTTTTTTTTTTGGGCGTGTGTGGGGTTGCTCTGTTACCTGGTTCTTTTGGCAGCGTGCTTTAAAGGTATTAACTGATCTCTATGTTGGCAGTTTTCTTCATTCGTATTGTCAGCGTATTACTTGGACATCTAATTTTGCTGTGCACCTTCTATTTATGCAGATGAAGAGGTGTGTTTCTAGGCTGACTATGCAGATACAATGTATCATCTGGGAACGGTGAAGTGTAACCCTAATCTTTGCCAAACATGTTTATTGCTCTTATATTATATATTTTTTGGGACTTTCTAAGCTTCTGCCTGATGAATTATGGAGGATAATAATATACATTTATGCTTGGTATTTTTTACTTAATTTCAGAATGAAAAGTTGGATTCTCCTTTTATAGTTGTTTTGTGGCATGTAGAAATTACTGCTATGGATCACGAATAATAAATTTTAATGCTAGACTTGACATAGGAAACATTATGTATTAGAGTGTCAGAGTAGACAATATACATGTAAGTATCTAACATGCCGGATATGCTATTATGTTTCTGTTCTTTGGAAAAATGTTGACTGATGTCTGTAATGAGGTTTGGTATCCCGCATTCTTTTCGCGAATTTTTCTTCTTAAGACTATATCATGACTGAGAGTGTGACGGAGTAACTGGTATATGATCTAAGAATTAGTTCGTGGAGGTCAATTATAAATCCCATTAATATTTATTTCTTATAGCAGCTTTTGCTGCACTAGGCACAACAAACCTGGCAGACAAAGTTATGATTATTCTAAAAAAAGGAGGAATTTATAGAAGAACAAACCTGGCACACAAAGTTATTTTTATGAGATAATTTTACTGTTTTACATGGAATCATTGTCTAGCAAAAAAAATAATTATCCGTGAAGAACATTGACGTTCCAATTTTGCTTACCATTAAACTGTAAGTGCTAGCATTAGACTTGTTTAGCTGCTTTAGCTTGGATATTACATGGAAAAAGAAGAAAAAGATACAGGACTGGGGAAAACAATTTTCCTTCGTGACATCTAATAAACTTTAACCGAATGTATGCCCACCTGATGATTCTTATTGTAAAATTATTCAATGCTTACTTTATATTACTTAGTATCATCTATAAACATCCTTTCTCACACCTACATTCATGTTTTACTTCAACATTTCCTGTCTGTACAAGTTCCTGCTTTATTTTAGAAGAAGTGTATTGTGCCGTGTGTCCATGGCTTTATGCTAAACCACATTAAGCAGCTCTTCTTTTATTATACTGAAATCTGTTTTTACGGTCAATTTACTAACTCCTTTTTGTTATCATTCAGGTGCTTGTGATGACACTACAAATATTGCTTAATGCATTGAGGCACAGTTTCATAAAGCTTGAGAAGATAAATATTTGATGAATGCCATCATGCTAGAGGTAGACACCCCTATGCGTGCATTATGACGGTAAGTCAATCTATGCAGTACTATCAAATTGAAGTTACAGTAACATGTTAGAAACCAGTTGACTTTATGCAAGTAGATTTTCCTATCCGTGGTTACCCATGCAAACTTGGCTCACACTTTTGTGGTCTGTACCTGTAAACAATGCAAATCTCGACTCGACTTTGACTCGAATCCACTTGATCTTATCATTTGGTTCATGTAGTAGCCTAGACTTGCCGGCTTATATTTATAGGAATATCGGGACTCCAACTTTTATGGTGCTAGAGTTGACCCAAACTTGTTTGAGTAAAAGAAGCTATGTAAAACACTCATGTTATTTAATACGCAGTAGCTAAAAGATCATTGTTGAGGCTGCTGTTTGTGTAATAGAAATCCTCTTTATCCTGTTTGATGTGTATATTTGAGTGTATATTTGAATTGTATCTACCTTTGATTCGTAATAATGCACCACAGGAATTTTATCATCGTCAAGTGGAACCTAATAACTTGCAACTTCCTAGGATATTAGGGATGACCGCCTCCCCTATCAACACTAAAGGTACACAAGCATCGACTTAATATATATGTTATTACTCTTAAAGACAACTTATTTAAGTGTCATTGAGCCTGGAAAGCTCCGGAGGACAAAATACTTGATCTATTTACTTATTTTGATTTTACTTTATTTTTTCCAAATTTAGGTTCAAGTAACGAAATAGGTTACTGGAAGCAAATCCAAGAACTTGAGAACCTAATGAATTCAAAGGTAACATACATTGTTATCTTTTCTGCCTTTTATTGTTACTCTTTTGTGAATGGTCAGTCTCTCTTTCTATATATTTATGTGTGCGTGTGTTTGTGCGTGTGTGTGGGGACTTGATGAATGATGAGTAGGTTTTGCACATAATACTGGTGCATAAGCATTATTTACTAGAACTTTTTGTTATACTAATTTAAAGACAGATGTTTCAAGTCTTTGTTTTCTATAAGCATGGCTTGTCCAAGACGTATTATATCAAACAAATAAGCACATGTTTTTTTCTTGGGAACGGTTGTGTAATGATATCTCACACCTGATACCTGGACAAAGTAACTTGTGTTCTTAATTTATGGCCTGATGGTATTATTTTTTTCATTCAGTTATGAATCAACGAAGTGACGTAAGTATGTTCCCCTTCTGGTATAGGTATTTACTTGCAGTAGTGAGTCTGTGATAGCAGAGTATATTGCAATGTCAACTCCGAAGCTCAAGAGTTATAGGCATGTGGATGTTCCATATTCGTTATTTACAAATATAGCTAGTGACTTAAAAACTTTGCAAGAAAAGGTACTTACAATAATCATTGTTATTAAGCATCATTATCATTATCATTACCACCATCATAATTAACTATTATTATAATTACTATCATTTTTAGTATAATACTAAAATAATTATTACTGTTATTATATTTGGTTCATGGTATTTACTTGCAATTCTACCAGTTCAAATGTGACATTGAAAAAGCAAACATCGAGGAGTCTCAGAAGGAAAATGCAAGGCAGAGATTATCTAAACTATCTTCAACCTTTTTGTTTTGTTTAAGTGAACTTGGACTTTGGTTGGCCATGAAGGTATTTGGCTGCACTTTTGGTTTTTATTGTAATGTGGATGTATTAAGCATGAATTTTGTTGTTGTACTAGGCGGCAGATTCTTTATCATCTCAAGGAAATGAGATGTTTAAATGGGAAAAACTGGATAAGTGTGGGGAGAGGATTATAACAAATTTCAGCTCGGATGTATTTCAAGTTCTCTCTGGTTAAATGCCTTCTGGTATGCTTCCTCCTTGTGCAATGACTTAGCTACCGAAAGTTTCTTCACTCTTTCATGCACTTTGCTTGGTTGCTACTAATTGTTTCCCTATATCTTTTTTTTCATTAGACCCTGATTGGTCTATAAGTGATGATATGGAAGCTAATGTGGTAAATGGCTCTCTCTCCACGAAAGTTACCTGTCTCTTTGGAACACAGGTTGGATTGAAACACTTGGCTTTTCCTTGTTTGATACATATGATTCTTTTCTTCAGAATTTGATCTTATGATATATTCAGTGGAGGTTGTAATTAAAATCATGCCTCTTTGATAAACTACATTAAAAAACTGAAAATTCCAAAATTGTGTAACGTTGGTATGAAAATTGTGATGTATTATGCTATGCTGATAAGCCGACACAAGCAACCATCATTTTTTCGTACACATTTAAGTTTTTAATGTTCGGATTTATATTTAATCTCGGTGGGTACTATTAGTCTTAGAGGAACAATATGCTAAAATAACTAGTATTTTCATATGGTAGTTCTTCAACATGATTGGTTTGATTTTTTAATGAATCTTGGTTGGTTTTTTAGATACATTTTCTTACAGTGATCAAACAAAAGTTGTATCGGAAGGTCTGAGTTACTGGTGAAAACTGGTTTGAGTTTTTATGTGTACATTCGATTTGTTATGTTGTATCTTTGTATAATAATTCTACCTAATATCTTTCTTGCATGCTTATGCACACGGGATTAAAAGATCTGAGATGTATAGTCTATGTACAAAGAGTTATGAAGGCAATTGTACTTTGTCGCCTATTAAATGTTTTGCTTCCTAGCCTGAGTGGATGGAAAACAGAATATACAGCAGGAAGCAGTACTTGCTTTTCGTTACAGAGTAGGATGGTCCAAAACAAAATTGTTGAAGAATTTCGCAAGGGAACGGTATTAATTATGTGCTATGTATATGTAAATATCCCATTTTTGGAAGAATAATATTTTCCTAATTAATTGTATAATGTTCTATGAATTATATGTGCAGGTGAACATTATTGTTGCAACATCAGTCCTTGAAGAAGGGTTGGATGTTCAGAGCTGCAATCTGGTTGTACGCTTTGACCCTTCGGCTACAGTGTGTAGTTTTATTCAGTCTCGAGGTCGTGCTAGGATGCAGAACTCAGAGTTTTTGCTATTGGTGAAAGGGTGAGGCTCATTTTGTTTTTATTTTATCTATAATATGTAGTATACGAGGTGACAAGTTTCTGAACTTTTCCATATCAAGGTTTTGGGTTTCTCTGAAAGTTATTTTCTTTTTGTTACAAATGTAGTGGCGACAATTCTTCACTTGCTAGAGTAGACAATTACCTTGCTAGTGGACAACTAATGAGGCAGGAATCCTTGCGCCATGCTGCAGTGCCTTGTCAACCACTTGATACTGAAATTTATAATGAAGAGTTCTACCGGGTTGACTCTACAGGAGCTATTGTAACACTGAGTTCCAGCGTGTCTCTGATTTACTTCTATTGCTCTCGCCTACCTTCTGATGGGTAACTTTAGTAGCTAATTTATGTTCACTTAGTAGTTGTATTTCTTTTCACACTTAATTCTTTTTTCCATGTAGATACTTTAAACCCTTTCCGAGATGTAATATTGACAAGGAGTCGGAGAAATGCACCTTATATTTTCCCAAAAGCTGCCCATTACCAAGTGTAACTGTTCAAGGATCTGTCAAAACACTGAAACAACTTGCATGCCTAGAAGCTTGCAAGAAGTTGCATATAATGGGAGCGCTGACGGACAATCTTGTACCAGATATGGTGGAAGAAGAAGATGATGAAGAAATTGGTAATCAGGATTTCTAGTTTCATTAAAATTGTGTCTACCTTTGTGTGTCCATATGATATAGTATACAGGGCTAATATGAAAGAATGCAGGTCATCTCGATTACGTCAATGAACAGGATATTTATGTTCCATCAGAACTTGTTGGTCAAGGTCTGATCGAAGCTGGAAAAACATACTACTGCTATCTGCTAGATTTGGATAGTAGATTAAGCTATGATATAAAAGTTGATCATCTGATGCTTGCCGCTAGTAGTGAGCTTAATTTTGATGAAGAGAACAACTTGGCATTTGAATTAGAAGTAGATAGGGGCATTTTAACAGTTTGCATCAAATATGCTGGATCCATAAGTCTTACTTCTGAACAGGTGATATATCTTATTGTATCGGTTTAACTACTCATGAATAAAAAACAGGTTATCTGTTTGTTGATTGTCAATTGTTCTTATGCTATTTCTAGGTTCTCACGTGCCAGCAATTTCAAGTTAAACTTTTCAGAGTTCTCTATAATAACAATTATAATAAGTTGCACGATACCCTTGATGTTTTTCACCCATGGAAAGACCTTACTGTTTACGACTATCTCCTACTCCCAACTACTGGCTCACAGCAGTCACCGATTATCTAGAAAGCAGGGATTCTTTGGTCACCCGACGAATCTCCGTATCCCTACACACCCCCGTATCGGATACTCGGATTCTTGGGGATACTCCGATGTTGAAAATTCTCAATTCAACATATTTTTTTATTTGCTGAATCCATGTATCCCCGCACTACGCACCCGCATCCCCGCGCCCGCATCCCTGCACCCGTATTCTTGCTTCTTAGCCGATTATTGACTGGAGATGTGTTGGTTCTGTTCTCTTTAAAAGAGGAGTTATCTGCTATGATCATGCGAGCTGCCCTTTTCCCAAAGACCAATATAATATTATGCAAACAAGGAACGGTCTGGTCTGCAGGTGTGTTCTAGAAAATTCTTTGGTCTGCACACCTCACAATGGTTATATATACTTCATACTGGGCACATTAGAAGGCATGAATGGAAATTCAGTGTTGAACTTAAAAGATGGAGAATCTTTAACTTACAAAAACTACTATGAGAAAAGGTAAGTCAAGTCTTTGTCTATCAGCATATTATTTGAGGTTTTATTCCAATATTGAGTAATATACACTTTTTGTCATGCAAATAACAGGCATGGCATTGAATTGCAATTTGTGAGGGAACATTTACTCAAGGGAAGACATATTTTTCCAGTACAGAATCATCTTCATAAGTATAAAAAGCGGAAGGAACAAGGTTTGAGTTTGATTTTTTATTACTATTCTTTCTTCTTCTCAATGTCAACTGATACGTGTGTGCAAAGATTATTGGATAGTGTCCATTGAAGCCAGCTTTTAGACTTAATTTAAGCCGGTCCGTATTTCATTTTTCAAGCTGTGTTCAAGTTGTTACACAGCTCTATAATAGTGACAGATATCATATACATGAAGCATGCAATGTGTTCAAGTACCATTTTCAGTGATGACCACTGTTACATTATCCTGTATTCTTCCCAATCCTTTGCTTGATATATTTGTAAAATTAAATTTAAAAAAAAAACACTGCAGTAATAAATGTACTGAAAAAATATTTAGTAACCTAAAACAATTATGTTTGACATTGTCTTACTACCAGCTGTGATATGCAAGTAATTACTGTTAGTGAAAGCAATATACTTGTAAGATATATATGACCGTGTGAGTTTCTAACTGGTTCTTTTTACGAATTTAAAACTGGTACTAATGATTAGAAATTGCATGAAAGGAAAGCTAATTGAAATACTGAAACTTATCATGTTCTTGTCAGTATTATACATGATACTATCTTGTGCTGATTGATATATTCTTTAACTGTAGAACTAAGCAATGGATTTGTGGAATTGCCTCCTGAACTTTGTTCGATTATCATGTCACCTGTATCTGTCAGCACCTGTTATTCGTTTTCATTTGCCTCCGCAATCATGCATCGAATAGAATCTTTGCTTATTGCTAGCAGCTTAAAAAAGATGCACTTAGATTACTGCAAACAAAATGATATTGCTACAACTAAGATTCCAACCGTCAAGGTATCTCTAATCCCATCTCATTGCCCAAGGAATTATATGCTCTTGATTCCGATAAGATTAAAAATTTCATATAGTGCTTCATGTTTTTTTATAATTGGTGAAAGGAAAATTTTCTTATTTTGAATTTGTAGTCTGCTGCTTTATTAATTTTGAAGTTATATTTATGGGCAGAATAGCCATTTGTGTGTGGATTTAGGTAGATTTTGATAAATAGAAATTGTTGCTACCAATAGCCAGATATTGTATGCGGACGTGTTGCTACCCATAGCCAGATAAACAGCGAAGTGGAGGCTAGTATCTTATTGATGGTCCACAGAATAGAGTTTCGCAAACTTGATTACTCCATTAAGTGTATACTGTATAGATGTGATGAATTTCATTCTTAAGTTCACGGACTTTGTTGCTGAAGCCTAGTTATGTGCTGAGCTTTCTAGTGTTTTTGTCATCATGGATGTACCAATAATGGCTGGTGTAAACAACAGCAGCTCCACATTGTAATACAGGATAGATTTGATTCTTTAGAGCAAAATGGCAACTTCTGTATTATGTGTCTCTTTATGTGATCATACAGAACCAACGTTTGCCTTAGCTAATGTGTCCAAATTGTAATGTTTTTATTCTTGGTGTTAGGTGTTGGAAGCTATTACTACAAAGAAATGCCAAGAGAAATTTGATCTCGAGTCACTGGAGGCTCTTGGAGATTCATTTGTGAAATACGCTACTTGTCAGCAGGTGTTTAAAGTGCATCAAGATAAACATGAAGGCATTCTTAGTATAAAATAAAATAAAATTATATCTAATGCTAACCTATGCAAGCTCGGGTGCAGCCGTGAACTCCCGGTATACTTCTTGTTTTTCTTTCTTATAGTCTTTGATTGAATTTAAATATTAAAATCCACCTAAGGCCCTCCCATGCTCCCTGGTGTGAAGCGCACTCTTGGTAATTACGGGGCAGTGGAAGCCAAATGGTACAACCCCTTCAGTTGTGTTTACTTTCCATAGTCTGGACTCTGAATGGTACAAGTCAACTGGTTTTCATTATTATGATTTATGACGAGTTATCAGTTTTTTGTTACTAAATACTACCGCATTAGTTTCATATGCAATCCCATCTTCTCAAACATCAAAATTATATTATTGTTATATCTGTGCTAAGTAACTTATTGTTAAATGTATCTGGGTTTAATACGTAATGAACCCTTTGATCCCAAGATGTGGATCATTCCTGGTGATCAGATAGAGGATTTTCGTGAAATTCAACTATCTACTGCGACAAAACTTTTAACTAGAGGAATACGAAAAATTAAAAGTAAAGTTGTGGCGGATGTTGTTGAGGCATTAATTGGTGTATTCCTCAGCTGTGGCGGTGAAGTTGCAGCATTGTCATTCATGAACTGGCTTGGAATTGAGGTTGATTTTCTTAATGTACCATATAAGAGGAGCTTTCCAGCAAATCCAGCAGAGCTTCTTAATATCAGCTACCTCGAGTCCATACTTAAGTACTCATTTAGTGATGCTTCACTACTTGTTGAAGCATCAGCACATGGTTCTTTTATGCTACCGCAGATTTCCCAGTGTTATCAGGTATCAATTGTTTTCATCATCTTATTCATGTTTCAGTTTAGGCATGTTTTACTTATATTGAATAGGGATCGAGACGCATATGTTTATGAATTAGTTCATGTCATCATCATAAATTCTTATAACTCCCTTCTCACTGGTTCCAGTCTGTATAGATGATGTCCAAGTACATGATAAAATGATGAAGAATCAGATATCTTGTTAGGTGTTCTGATGATCAAAGCAAGTAACATAGATGAACTCATCCAGTATGCATTCTATGCTACTGATTTGCTCAGCATTAGAACCACTCTGTAGGATTTGTACGATCTCAGTTCTGGTTGTACTTTTGATGGAAAGGGAAATAAATTGCGTTTCTATTAGTAGTAGTCAGTATAGCTACCTCCAGTGTCAAATGAATTTTTTTTTTTTTTTTCCTGTTTTGTTGTGGACTGGGAATGGTATAAAGTTGAGGATTTAAATATATCTTCTACATAAAGAATAATGTACTGCAATTATAATGTTGGTTATATTTTCGAAAAGTCAACATGTATTTAAATCTAAATTTAATGATTATATTTTTCTCTTTTGCATCCACAGCGTCTTGAGTTTCTTGGAGATTCTGTACTGGATTATCTCATAACCATGCATCTATACGATGAATATCCTGAAATATCACCTGGATTGCTAACTGATCTGAGGTCTGCTTCCGTGAATAACGATTGTTATTCCCTCTCCGTGGTTAAGGTTGGATTGCATAAACACATTCTCCATGCCTCGCGAAAACTTCACAGGCAAATAGTGTCATCTGTTCAAGATTTAGATCCATCATTAATGGGAGCAACATTTGGATGGGAGTCAGGGAACTCTCTTCCTAAGGTTAGTGTTTCAAGCTTGACGTGATTATTGTATTTTCTTTTTGACTTCTCTTCACAACATGTTTTAGGTGTTTAGATTAAATCATCCGATGTTCCTGTATCTTAGATTTTTAATTGATGTTAACTATTGTTGTGTTCTTTCTTTGAATATACTGCGTTGGTCTATAAACCTCCAGCTCTTACAAGGGTGATGGATAAGTTTGAACATTAACTAAATTTTCACAAGTAAAAATGAGACTAAGCTTTTGAAGTTGAAGATTATCGATTTTTCCTGCATTGCTTAAAAACTTAAGTTTTGCTTACAATTTGTCTACCTGTAAAACTGTGTAGTGTATTATTTCTTTTGCACCAAACCAAATGCTGAACAACTGATCTGCATTATGTGGAACCTCGTAAAGTGTTTCCTATGTATCACAATAGTAAAGTTTAACAACTTAAGTGTTGCTGTAGGAAATCTATGATATTCTGTAAGAGGTGTTGATTTACCGTTTTCTATTTGAAACTAAATAAATTGTGCTCTCATAAAAACCAAAAAAGAGATATTCCTCAAACAAGTATGTTTTGATTATGAAGGATTTGTTAAGTTTCTCATGTAATAAATCTTTCTGATCAACTTAATTTTACACTTCTTGTGAATGAAAACAATTGAGATAGTGATTTTGGCATTAATATAATTATTTTGTGCATGTGGTACAGGTTCTTGGAGATGTAATAGAATCTCTAGCAGGAGCAATTCTAGTTGATTCTGGTTACAGAAAGGATATTGTATTCAGGAGCATACGACCACTTTTGGATCCCTTGGTTTCTCCCGAGACACTCAAGCTTCAACCTGTGAGAGAATTGCATCAGTTGTGCCAAAAGGAGAATTATGTGTTGAAAAAGCCTGTTGTGTCATGTGATTATGGCGTCGCAGCTGTCACAGTTGAGGTTGAAGCTAGTGGCGTCATATACAAAGAGTCATGCACCGCTCCTAATAAGGCAGAAGCCAAGAAACTTGCTTCAAAAGCTGTTTTGAAGTCATTAAAAGAGAGCATGTCCACCAAACCTCACCCTACTCCTTTCCTCTCGTCTCCCAACGGTAAAAAGAGGAAGGAAGAAAAATGAGAGACCCATGGTAACTTTGTACGCTTCATTACTGTGAGTTCCTTATATGCTGAACTTCAGTACTGAATTTACTTAGTATATGCTATCTTCATTAAAAGGATGACGATAGCGATATAGTATTATTTCTTGTAAAACTCTTGTTAGAAGTTTTAGGGTAAAATTTGTTAGAAAAAGGCAATCTTAGGTGACGTACATTGTATTGATTAACTGCATAAAATTCGTAAATAATTGTAAAAGATATTTTTTAAAAGTACAAGGCAGATTTAGGCCTAAATGAATCTATGACATTTGAGTCTACCTATATTTGAATGACAAAAAGCCTTTAGGTTTTTATGCTTTTCTTGTATTCTGCATATTAATTCTTATTCTCTTTTATATAGGTAGGAGCTGATGATTTTCTCTGTTGTAATTATTACAGCTATTTTACTTATATATCCGCTTTAGGGCCTCGTGCTGATATGTCTTACTGTATTTGTACTCTTGCCAGACGTTTATCAAGGACACACAACTGGGCAGTATGAATTTTCACCGAAGTTATTTTTATGAGATAATTATACTGTTTTACACGGAATCATTGTCTAGCAAAAAATAATTATCCGTGCAGAACATTTACGTTCCAATTTTCCTTACCATTAAACTGTAAGTGCTAGCATTAGAATTGTTTAGCTGCTTTAGCTTGAATATTACATGGAAAAAGAAGAAAAAAATACAGGACTGGGGAAAACAATTTTTCTTCGTGACATCTAATAAACTTTAACCGAATGTATGCCCACCTGATGATTCTTATTGTAAAATTATTCAATGCTTACTTTATATGAATTAGTATCATCTATAAACATCCTTGGTCACACCTACATTCATGTTTTAGTAATGAATGTTGAGGTAGTCTGTTTTTGACACTATCACGACAAATAAAATTCTTCATATTTATACTTGTAAATTTTCAGATCTATTTTGATGTCTGCTAATACATATACTGGTTAATGTATGTTGATTCTGTTATTGATCATCTGTTTCCAGTTAGGTTGCCTCTAAACTTTGATTGTTATTGATAGAGCATCGAGGCAGTGGACTCCACATTCCAGGAAGAACTTGTTAACTTTATCAAGACTTCCAGGAAGAACTTGTTAACTTTATCAAGACTAAAGGCCATATGCTCAATATGGTTCATTTCAAAGATGATTCTGGTCCTCGTGGTAAATTAAAGTTTCATTCTTGTCCATTGCATTCTAGAAAAAAAAATAACATGTTAACTTCCTTACACTTGTTCTATATAGGATATCACGAAGGAGTAAAATGTAAGGAAAGAAAGTGAAAATAACATCCACTCATGTGCTTGCGAATTTTATCGAGGAAAACTACTTTGCTGTTCATTTGCTCCCAATTAGGACTTGAGAAACAAAAATAGCTGGCTATAACATGTTAACTTCCTTACACTTGTTATATATAGGATATCATGAAGGAGTAAAATGTAAGGAAAGAAAGTGAAAATAACATCCACTCGTGTGGTTGCCAGTTTTATCGAGGAAAACTACTTTATTGTTCATTTGCTCCCAATTAGGACATTAGAAACAGAAATAGCTTGCTAATACCAAGGTTGTCACGTCGGCGACTAGTCGCCAAGTCACCAACGAAGAACAAGTCGAGGCACGACTTGTGAGTTTGTCTTCCATGGGTTTTCCCCGGACCCGACCCGGAACCCGATCCAAAATCCGACCCAAATAAAGAAAAATAGGGTTATGAATTGAAAAACATACGTTTTTTAATTGTAACTTAAAGAGAGAGGCAGCCCAGCAGCCCCCGACGACTTTGCTCCTCCAATCCGCCGCCGACTTCATCTCCTCCGAGCAGCCGCCGACGACTTCATCTTCTCCGGTAAGTGTCTTCCTCTTCTTCATCTCTAATCTTCTTCATCTATTTTCGTTTTTTTGACGATCTATCTCTATATATACACAGAGTCTGTATGTATATATTTATTTTTTTTACTTTTTTAAAAAAATATCA